>CM035155.1:19876327-20364725 GCA_020205615.1 Panax quinquefolius
AAAGATAGAAATTCCACAAAAAACATCTTCACGCCTACTAATAAGACTCGTGAATAAGAACTCGCTTAATAAGTAACTCGTGAATAGTAACTCATGAATAAGAACTCATGAATAGTAACCCCGACATGAAAAAGTTCCAAATTTGATAAAAAGTTCCAACCAATATTTCAAAGATAATGATATCAAGAAATAATATCATTTGAGAAGAAATTAACATCCCTTACCTCGAAAGATTAGTACTTCTACCGAATACCGTATAAGTCTTTGAAAGGAACTTTGCACCGCCTAACAATACTCAAAGTATACTCAAAATACTCACAAGAATACGCCGATAATATAGAGAGAGAAAAACTTCAGCTTCGTGTGATTTTCAATTCTAACCCAAGACCCTATTTATAGAAAATGCTTAATAACCAAAAGCGTAAAATTTAATATAATATTAATATATATATTAAGATTTCTACGCCCACCTTCCTAGATCTGATCTCAGCTCATTATGCACATGTTGTAGCCCACAAAACAAACAAAAAACGCTTTTATTATTTAAAATATTTTAAACTTCCAAAATCAATTATTTTTGAGTTTCTAACTTCAATAATTCATAATAAATAGCCCTTCTATCGTAAAAATTTGAATCTAGCGTAGTTTTTATAGGAAATTCAATTCTACAACTTTACGTAAGAAAGTTTTTCCAAATTCCAAACAAAATTGACCGAAATCCACAAACGGGGATTTTACAAAGCTATAATCAAATTTCATTCAATAAATGGGGTCCATCGACATGTTTAACATGTTTTAAACATTTATTGCAACAAAAATACTCTTCCTCCTCGTGATACTCATATATCCCACATTCGTTGTAAAATATCACCATTATTATATTATTAAAATATAATAATATATTTAAAAGAATTATTTTATCGTAAAAGATAAAATTTCAATTTTCAACAATTGTCACATTAAAATTTTTCTCCATCTATATCCACATAAAATCAATATTTTCCTCATCATATGAATCAATAATTAATTATTCACAAATAATATTACGTAATCACAATATCGACAACCGTGCGCTTCAGAAAGAGGGGCTTTCCAATAAGAATTTCTTCTTTCATCACGCAAGAATTAGGTGACCAAACCTCTCCTTAGATGTAACTTTCTAGACATTGCCAATAATGTTATCTAATAATATTATTCAGATAATATGAATTATTGCTTTCGATAATGAAAAATCTTGCAGTAATGACAATTATTGAAACAACAAAGAATATAAAATATCAATCTAAAGAATTATTAACTCAATAAAATAATCGAATAAAGAATTATCGTAACCATTATCGAGTAAAGGCCTTCACGTAAGAATCAACAATTGGTGCAATACCGTAGCATCGTGTTTTAACCACCGGTATTTTAACAATATTAATTCAGAATAACTACGCCGCTATTTTTAAACCACTTATATTTTCGCTGCTTTCTTCATCCAATCGCTTTCACGGTTATGGAGCCCACACATGGTCGCTACTATTGCATTTAATATTCCCCGATAAAGTATGAATATTCCACGCACCAAAACGAATATTCCCCCACAACAATGAATATTTTATAACCACTTGCTTATTTTGAAGTATTTCATGATTTTACCCCTAACTATCCACATTAATCACATCAATCCTTACTATTTCAAAATAATAAATAGAGAAAATTAAATTTCATTAATAATAAATTGGGGTCTTACAATGCTCGTGCATATAATCCTCTCCCCGACTCGGATGGTCGATCTCAGATTGCAGGAATGGCTTTTATCGCTCTTTATTCAAGTTGTTTTGAAAGCGGACACAAGACTTTTGCGTAATAATGTCCTCAATCAATCAAGCCTCAAGGCCTCCCATCTATACCGCTTCGCAAATAAAAAACAATAATAACATTACTAAATAATTATCCTTGAATATTATATTAATATTATTTGTTATAATTAAAAAAACAAACTCAAAATTACGCCAAACAAAGATCCTTGTAGGCTTATAGTTGTTTTACCACGTAATCACTGTGTGTGTAGGCCAATTTTGTAAACACAAATTTGTGATATGCACTGACGATCTTATTATCCTAAAAATCACAATAATATACAACATCAATTAGCATATATTAAAGCAATTTACATCTAAGTTATAATATTTGTGAACATTTTCAAACTTATACTTATAATACTTAAAAAAATCGCCATAGTCTCCCTATAATATAGACTAGCCACATGCACGATTTCAAGATGCATATATATGGACATTTCTAGGCACCCAAGACACAAACCAAGAGAAATATACAAATTTTCAATACAATAAGACCAAAACAAAATATTACCAATATAATATCAATCAAAACGTTACCAATATACAATAAATGGAATCTTAAATGCTTTTATATAAATGATATACGCGGACGACGTGTTATTCGGAGGAGGTCAATCAATAAGAATCCGATCATCTGGATTAGTAGGGCCCTGGGCACATTATTAGGCCCCCTACCCAAGCCGCGCTTTTTTCGCTACCGCTTCGTAAGCCATCCAGATATTACAAATTTCAAGATGTTATTAGAGTCATATTTGATTACACGATATATGACAATAAACACGATAGTGATATAAACATGTATATATATGAATATAAAATGACAATAAACAAAAGTCAGATTTAAATAGTTTAGTACATAAATATGATGTTGATATAAACATGTATATATATGAATATAAAATGACAATAAACAAAAGTTGATTTAAATAGTTTAGTACATAAACAAGATGTTGATATAAACATGTATATATATGAATATAAAATGACAATAAACAAAAGTTGCATTTAAATAGTTTAAGACATAAACATGACAATGATATAAAAACATGTATTGCTAAACATACATTTCATGAGTTCAAGTGTCAATGTCCGATTCGTAATCATCTTCAGATACGTGTTGCAGATTCATAACCATCATCCGCTTTGATTTCAGGTCGATTCACCAATAACTCTTCCTCCTCAAAGATCAATGTCATCCGACACAAGTATCGACTCAGATCTAATTCATGTGGTTCATCTCCACCATCTAACCGGATTACTTCATTGTCATCTTCCACATTTATTATAGTCCGACTATGAAGCATCCGCTTCGTAAATCTCCCCATCAACTAATTCTACACGACTCACGCCGCGGAGTATAAATTACAACTTGTCAATCAGAAGGCCTATCCCTTTTCCTAACAGACTAAGAGTGTAGTATACTCAGATCGCTTCGAGTTGGTAAAACAAACGGTTCGTTGGAGCACGCAGACTCTATGGAGGTCAATATTGACGATTCCATGTCCACAACACGATCCTTTTTTTTGAATCAAACCAACAACACTTGAACAAGTGAATACGACCCCAGACGCGTTCTGCAGACGACAACTCTACGATTTCCTCCAACTCCCCATAAAAGGCACGACCAAGCTTATCAGAATAATCTCCTCGACACACACCCGTAGTTCGTTGTTCTTTTACCGGCGCCTATATGCCTTTGTGTGAAATTCATAACCATTTATTTCAGAACCATCATACCGACTTGATCCTTGTTCGTCCCATAGCTAGGACTTCAGACATTAATTTTAATCGTTGATCCTCACCAAAGCCTACAAAAACTCCATCTTATTAAATGAAGTCATAGTTAATATATGGAGTATATATATATATATATATATATATATATATATATATATATACACTACGTGTTTAAAATTGAACTTACTTTATTCTTTAGCCAAAGTGCAAAGTTTTTATCCCGATCGATTTGAATATCTTTATCGCTTATGCTCAAGATGCTTCACTTTTTAACTCATCATCGTGACAATCTATACCATGTTATAAACATTAACATATTGGAATAAATTTTCAATTAAAAGATAAAATATCAAGTTTACATGTACCTTCACAAATTGGCCAATCTCCTCAAGAATCGAGAAGAATATAAGTATGCTGGCATGTAATTTTGCTCAGAGAGGAATACGCGCTTCCCTTTTCCATAAAGCGCCCGATAGACCAAATACGTAGAGAGCCCACCATTTAGTTCAACATTTCCATCATCATGTCTCGATACTGACATTACCCTTTGTCAAGACTTCGTCCCGAAAATAGTCCGAGACAAACGTAGATATCTCATCAAAATCAGATGCCTTCGATATCGACCCCTCGACATAAGCTCTATTCTTCACCTTCCTCTTAAGGTTTCCCATCACCTCTCGAAAAGGGTACATCCATCTATATTGAATCGACCCCAACACGAGCTTCATAGGGAAGATGGATTTGCAAATGCTCCATGGAGTCAAAAACCAGTGGGAATATTTTTCCAGCTTACACGTGATCTCTATGATGTTCTTCTCAAGTACAAACATGTCTTTCTCATTCAATAATTTTGAACACAAGTCTTTGAAGAAACGACTAAGATCCGCCAAAGCATCCCATATTGGTTTATCAAGCAGATCCCGAAATGCTATAGTATTTAGTCTCTCCATGAACACATGATAGTCACGACTCTTCATCCCTTGTAATTTCCCCACCAGAATACACACCTTGCAATGTTCGACGATATCCATCCGGTAGTTTCAAAGACTTAACCCATGTGCACACATCTTCAACTTGCTTTTTGGACAATGTGTACTCAGATGCGCTTTGACAATCTTACCATTAGGAGATTCATAAAGTTCTAATCCAGACACTTACAAATATCTTTCATGTCCAAACGTGCTTTATCGTTATCTTTTGTCTTCCCCGTAATATTCATCACAAAGTGTTAAACACATTGTCAAACACATTCTTCTCAATACGCATCACATCTAGATTATGATTTAATCAAATTTGTAGATCAATAAGGCAATTCCCAAAAGATGCTTCTCCCGAACACAAGTTATGAGATTCATCAAACCCATTGATTATGTTTGTCGATCAACCTTACCAAATGGGATAACCGCAATCTCATCACACGATCTCGCATCTCCGCTCCCGATAATCGCGATACGTGCATATCATTATCTACTTTCCCTTTTCTCAAGTGTTCTCTATTTCTTCAAACGGTGATCTACCGGTAGAAGAACCGATTTACGACAATCAAACCAACAAGGCTTTCGACCTTTTGATAGATGAAACGACTTTGTATGCTCCATACAATACGGACAAGCCAACTTCCCGTGTGTACTTTCATCCAACTAACATACCATAAGTCGGGAAGTCACTTATAGTCCACATAACCGCCGCCTAAGGTTGAAATTTGTTTTCATTGCAACATCCCAAGTCTCAGACTCCATCCTCCCACAATACCTTTAACTCGCTTCTATAAGAGGTCTCAAGTAAACATCTAAGTTCTTTCCAGGACTCTTAGGACCGTGGAATCACGAGTAAAAGAAATAAGTATGGTTGTTTCATACACATCCAAGGAGGCAAGTCAGACGAGAGTAACAATCACAAAGCCAACATGAGTAGATTTTAATAAATTGAGTGGCCAAACGGATTGAACCCATCGTGGACAATCCAAGCCTCACATTTCTAGGTTCCAATGCAAATTGTGGATGTGCTAAGTTGAAATCTTTCCAAGCCCCGCCCATCTCATGGATGATTTAGTTCTCCATCTTTAGCTCGAGATTTCGCGATGCCAACTCATATGTTCAAATTGATTCAAGACATGTACAATCTTTTTTAGCCGATGTGTTATTGGAAAATACCTTAGAATCTTAAACAGATACTTGATTTTTTTGTAGTCACACCTCTTTATTAGGCCTAAACCGATCATGACCGCAAAACGTGCACCTTGTCATCTGCTCATTTTCCTTATAAAATAACATGCGTCGTTGGGACACGCATCGATCTTTTGGTATCCAAGACCCAACTTCTTCACCATTTTCTTAGAAAAGTAATAGTTACTGTGTAATTTCTCACCGTCAGCAACATACTCTTAATTGCCTTCAAAAGCGACTCAAAACACTCATGGCTCATGTCAGGATCAATTTCGATGTTAAGTAATGTCGCCATCGCAGATAATGTAGTGTGTTTGGTGCAACCATGCCACAATGGCTTGCTACCCTCGCCTAACAACTTAAAGAAGTCTTTGACATCGTAATTCATAGGTTGCTCTCTGCCTTTGCTCCCAATCAAAATCGCCCCCGCAATATCAAGGACCATTTCATTCATAACGATGAGTACTATCGCCTTAATTGTGTACTTGTGTGATGCCACCATCTCTTCTCTCGCCCATGTGCCCACCAAAGATTCTTCGTAATTTTCATGAACCCGTAAACAAGTAAATGATAGTTTACCATGTCTCTCATCCATATAATTTATATTCTTACACTTTAAACATGGACATCGATTCAAGCGATTTACCATTCTTACATTCGGGTGACTATACGCGATACTCCAAAAACACTTGGCAACCAAATTTCTAAATTCAATCAGAAGATTTATCTCGGGCACTTGACTTTCGTCAGTACATCCAACTACTTGGCCCCAATAGAGGTCCATGATTCCACTGCACCTACTATGCATAACATGAGCTTATTAATCATACGACTTGAGTATACTTCAGAAGATACGACTCGAGCATACTTGTAACCATATGACTCGAGCATACTAGAAGTATATATGATTAACATTTAAGCATACTTAATGTTAACGAATGAATGCAAATTAATGCAGATGAGAAACTTTATATTATATCATGTTATTTTATTTTAATTTGTTTTTATTGTTAATCGACGTAAGGTATTTCATTCATTCTAGCTCTATATCAAGAATACATATTTGGTTGGTATTCGATGCATTCAAATGTTTCTTCTTAAGAAAACTATCTCCATCTAAGGCTTCACGCTAAGAATTGAAGAGTCCATCTAAGGTCGCTTAACATGTTTTAAGATTATACCCCTCACTTTAACCCTTTTTATAATCTTTTATGTTTTGGGATAATCACAACTTAGTTAAGCAATTTATAGCTTCTATAACATTTTATAGCTTCATTCTTGTATACATAAGTGTTAAATACCCTTATTTTTCTGTTATAACCAAAATACTATTTATTAACCAAGTGTGTCTAGTTACCTTCTCTCGTTACACTAACAGCTTCTTAAAGACGCCTATTTCGCTTAACAACCCCCAATAGCTTACTACTATGTCGACAACCAAGCTTGTCTTGGCTTGGCCCCGTGAGGTCAGCTAAGCTTGGTGTGGCCTCGCTACCAATCCCAAATTTCATCACCTCCCCCAAATGTTCTTTAATAGGCTCTAGTGGATCACCAATATATTTATATCCAATTGATAAGAAAGACCTGTGCTCTTTATATAAATGTAACCCAATTTATCGAGAATTACTAAAATTAAGCTACTCAAAGATATTCAAACAATTCAATTTCTCATTTTATTTCAATAATGGGCATTGCTTTCCTATAAGCAAAAGTTATTATATATTTTAAACCTAAAAATGTTCACAATAAAAGAGGTAAAAAAATTCAACTACAAACTTATACTTATAATACTTATGAACATTTTTCAAACTTATACTTATAATACTTCAAAAAATTCGCCAAAGTCTCCCTACAATATGGACTAGACACACGCACGCATTTACATGCATATATGGACATTTCTAGCACCCAAGACACAAACCAAGAGAAATACAAATTTCCAATACAAAGCACTTACACACCACATTCAACAAATAAAATTGTAAAATTTAGAAACCCAATCAAATTGAATAACTACTTGAAGAATTTAATAGTATTTAATCTAATCTAACCAATATAAATACATACCAAAGATTTTATCTAATCTAACCAATATATATATATGACTATATTTAAATTTCGCTTATTACATTCCATTTTGTTTTCTAAATGAGATAATTTTGTCGTGGACTTTTGCCATAATAGTTCACTAAAGACAACAATGGGTAAAGAAGCAATAATAATCAAATTCTATTTGTGTGGAGTAATTGTGATACTAAAACAAATTACAACAAAAATCTAAACTAATTACCAATACCCGCATTAGGGTTACCAGATTTGATGACAAAACCTATTTTAAAACAAAAATAAATTACCCAATTTGATAGGTGACTAAACGAATTACCCAATAAATGGTGTATTCATGCACACAATCACCAAATCCAAAGAATTCATATACAATTTCAAGCACGATTCAAGAAATTACAATGAATGAAGATAAATACCTGTTTAGAAGATTCAATCAAACTCACTCGTTTGAAAAATTTGATCTCCTTAGGCAGGTGGTAGGTGGTTATGGCGGTGTGTATGGCCATGACGCAACCTAACTCCTCTTCCTCTCCCCCCTTTCTCCCTCTTCTCTCTATTTCGTAGCTCCCTCTTTTTTTTCCTTCTATGTATTGTGTCGAGCAAATGCCTGATACTAATTTCATTTAGATGATCATGATCATATTCTCGCGACCGCATGCGGTCGCTGATTTTTAATGACATGGACTTATCAACGATCGCGACGCGGTCGCCGATTATAATGGGTCGCAAAAAACTACGCTACCAACATTTTTTCGCCAATTTTTGGTGGGAAATTTGTTCTAATGACCGATCAAATAATCAATCGTGGGTTCAATGATATCACTTAATGATCGGATTATAGTCGGTCACGATATTTGTCGCTAAGTAAGACTATCAACAATCAATACGCGGTCGCTGATAGACCTTTTTCTTGTAGTGGGACAATATCCACACCCAAATAAGTCCTCATTACAATTATTGATACATTATTTTACAAAATAGTGAGGACTATTATAACAACTGTCTTAGAACATCACTCCACACCCCGACTACTCCCCGCTATATTCTCGCTTTCTGAGAAAAAAAATGGAACAAAAAGGAAAAGGTGAGCTCAACTAGCCCATTAAAAAATATTATGACTAAGATAATATAGAACAAATTATCGTTAGTCCTCAACAGGGAAAAATCTGATAGAATACAATAGACAACAAGTTTTAAATCAATACTGCAATGAAATAACAATTCATTAGAAGAGTTACGTAAAGAATGAAATCTACTTTCTTCTATGAATTTAAAAGTTTACCATCAATATTTTATCCCTGTAACATCAATCAATATACATCTCGAATCAAATATTCATATTTGCACTATAGGCCAAAGTTATTCATCAGTTGGTCATGTTCATCTTAACACCTGCTCATCTTTGCACTACGAGCCAAAGATATTTATCAGAAAATTATTAATCTTTGTACTACAGGCCAAAGATATTCAATAATATCATCATTTGGGACTGAGGATGATGAAAAATAATTTTAAGAAAACGAATCCAGTGAGATAAAAGGACAAAAATTAAAGATTCGTATTTTAGTTCATCCATGTTCAAAAATACTCCATAATAAACTATTGTGAAGCAAAATTCAAGAATAATGATCAAAACATGGATACAATCAAAGCTAGTAACAAAAATAGATATCTGCAACAAAGAAGAAAAATTTTTATTTTTCGGTGAATAGTATCATATTCGTGAATAGTGCCGTATACGTGAATAGTGTCGTATACGTGAATAGTAATCCCGACACCAAAAAGACAAGAATTTCACAAAAAAAATCTTACCAATATTCCGGCATAATGATAGTGAAAGAAATAATATTATTTATAAAAAAAAATAACATCCCTTACCTCCAAAAAGACAAGATTCTCCTGATCGAAATAATCGGATATAGTGTCAAGGAACTTGCATCAGATAAAGAACACTCAAAGTATCAAAATACTCACAAGAATACGCCGATAATATAGAGAGAGAAAATTTCATTTCTCGTGTGATTTTCAATTCTAACCCAAGACCCTATTTATAGAAAATCTTTAGTAACACCAAAGCAGAAAATTTAATAAAATATTAATATATATTAAAAAAATTCCTATGCACACCAAAGAAATTGAATTCAGCATGCTTTCAATACTAGTGGAGCCCACCAACATAATAAAAACGTTTTTCTTAAAAAAATAATTAAAACTTCAAAAATCAATTATTCTGGAACTTCAATAATTCATAATAAATAACCTTTTTATCAGAAAAATTCAAATCTTATGTCCATTCTATAGGAAATTTAATTCTTTACAACTTTGTAGT
Source organism: Panax quinquefolius (assembly GCA_020205615.1). Lineage (NCBI taxonomy): Eukaryota > Viridiplantae > Streptophyta > Magnoliopsida > Apiales > Araliaceae > Panax > Panax quinquefolius. The sequence continues at coordinate 19,886,473 of CM035155.1, forward strand.
TTTAAGTTTTTTCAAATTCCAAACAAAAATTGACCGAAATTCACATACGAACGATTTTACAGGCTGTAATCAAATTTTAGTCAAGAAATAGGGCCCACGAACATGTTTAACATGTTTTAAATATTTTTTGTAACAAAAATACTCTTCCTCCTCATATATTCATATATCACATATTCATTGTAAAAATATCACCATTATTATATTATTATAATATAATAATATATTAAAATGAATTATTTTATCCGAAAAGATAAAATATCAATTTTCAACAATTGTCACATTAAAAAATTCTCCATCTATATCCACACAAAATGAATATTTTCCTCATCATATATATTAATAATTAATTATTCACAAATAATATTACGTAATCACAATATCGATAACCAAAGCCGCTCCTGTGAGTTAGGGCTTTCCAATAAGGATTTCTCTTATCTGCCGTTAAATAGGTGACCAAAACTTTCATTAGATGTAACTTTCTAGACATTGCCAATAATGCTATCTAATAATATTATTCAAATAATATGAATTATTGATCCGATAATGGAAAATATCGCAGTAGTGACAATTATTGAAATAACAATAATATAACATATCAACGTAGCAATTATTGAATCAATAAAATAAAATATTGAACAAAGAATTATCGTAATAATTATCGAAAGAAGGCCTCCCACGTAAGAATCAATAATTGGTGCAATACCGTGCTATCGTGTTTAAACCACCGGTATTCCTACAGTTGTTAATTCAGAATAACTACGTCGTTATTTATAAAAACTTATACTTGTCGCTTTTTTCATCCAACCGCTTCCGTTATGGGCCCACACAAGGTCGCTACTGGTCGCATTTAATATTCCTCGACAAAGAAGAATATTCCACGACCAAAACGAATATTCCCCTTAACAATAATGAATATTTTATAACCACTTGTTTATTTGAAATATTTAATGATTTTACCCATAACTAACCACATTAATCAAATCAACCCTTACTATTTCAAAATAATAAATGAGAAATTTAATTTCATTTATAATAAGTCAGTCTTACAACCTCCCTCTTTATGAAATTTCGCCCTCGAAATCGACGACGACGACCGGTGTTTCGAAAAGGTGAGGATACCTCGCTTATTTCGCTTTCTAACTCCCGTGTTATTTCCTCATAAAGATGGTTTCTCCACAAAACTTCGACTTCAGGTATGACCTTTGTGCATAGACATGCTCCTTCTTATCCAAGATCTTGACAGTACCTCCTCGCACGCTAAATCTTCACTATTTTCGCCTAGTTCTAACTTCAATAACGTGGTTCGGGTCTTTCACATATTTACGAAGAACGGATATGTGGAAAACATTATGAACACGAGACATACTTGGAGGTAACGCTGAGTCTATAAGTTACATTTCCTACTCGGTTAAGAAATCGAAATGGACCAATAAATCGTGGATCGAGCTTTTCTCTTTCCAAATCTTGTAACTCCCTTCCATGGAGCAACTCAAGCACAATACATGATCCCTAATACTAATTCCACGTCCTTTCGATGAAGATCCGATAATTCTTTTGTCAATCCTCGTGTCGTTAGATACGTTGTCGAATCATTTGAATCTTTTTCGCAATCATACGCATAAACTCCGTCCCAACAATGTTGTTTCAGCCACCCACTCACCCAACATATTGGAGAATGACACTTTCATCCATATAATGCTTTGAATGGAGCCACACTTATACTTGCTCGATAGCTGCCATTGTTGTCAGAGAATTCCACCAATGGTAATACTTATCCCAACTCCTTTGAAGTCTCAGGACACGAGTCTAATAGATCTTCAAGAGTTTGAATAGTCCTCTAATTGTCCGTCCGTTTGAGGATGGTATGCCGAATCGAATTGCTGGTGATCAAAACTTTTTAAGCTAACCCAAATCATGAAGTGAATCTTAGGTCACGATCCGAAACTAAGGATATCGGCATGCCATGCAATCTCACAATCTAATTTACATACATATGAGCAAGACGTTCAATGGAATAAGTCTCCGTGTCGGCAAGAAATGAAAGATTTTAGTTAATCTATCAATTTCAAATCGATCTATGCCTTGAGAAACTAGTGGGAAGACTGAACGAATCCATGGTAATGTGTTTCACTTCCATTTTGGAATTCAGTAGTTGCAATGGACCTTAGGCACTTGATGCTCCGCTTTACACGTTGACAAGTTAGACACTTCGAGATAAACTTTGCGATCTCTCTCTTCATATTGTTCCACCAAAATGTATGTCGAACATAACGATACATTTTGGTACTTCCAGGATGGATTACAAACGGTGTATTGTGTGCCTCCATCATGATCTTTGTGCTTCAAATCGAAGTCATTAGAAAATCAAAGTCGGAGTTAACTGGTATTTCTTCTTCATTGATTCTTCGGGATAACACCTTTCTTGTACTTTCTTCTTCATACGCATCGCCTCCGGTTCGTGGCTTGAATAACTTTAACTTTATTGATTAAAGTTGGTTCTACGTATACTTGACATCATCGCATGGGTCCCTGAGTCTTGAATTCTATTTCCATATTTTATAAATCACACAAAATGGGCCTTTGTCTTTCACATCGCACTCGTTCGTTCGTATATGATCTTCTATTAACGCGTCATTTACCACATTCGCTTTTCCAAGATGTTATTAAATAGTGTGGTCGTAATCTTTCATCAGCTCGAGCTAACGTTGTTCGTCAAGATGTTGAGTTCCTTTGGTGAAGAATATTTGAGGCTTTATGGTTCGAATATATCTCCACTTTCCCCATATAGATAGTGCCTCCGCAACTTTTAGCACGAAAATGATTGTTGTTAACTCTAGATCACGACAGTAGGGTAATTTCTCTCATATTTTTTGAGTTGTCGCGAGGCATAGGCTATAACCTTCACATGTTGCATGAGGCAAAGAGTTAGGATGTGTTCTCATGCAACATGAGAAAGTCATAGCCTTTATACCTCACGATAACTCAAAGAATATGAGAGGAATTATCCTACCATGATCTAGAGTCAAGGCAAACCGTTGTCTTCGTGACTTAAGATTTGGAGGCATTTACCGTATGGAGAGAAGGTGGAGATCTATACGGATCATAAAAGCCTCAAATATTTCTTCACTCAAAAGGAACTCAACATGCGTAAACGACGATGGCTTTCGAAAGTTATTCAAAGATTACGATCATACCATCCAATACCATCCTCGAAAATGAACGAAGAATTGACGATCGAAAGTAGTAAGATCATATGCAGCACGAAAGTGCATTATTGTCAACGCAAAGGCCCATTGTATGACTTGGAAAGAATTGAAATAGAGTTAAAGACTCCAGGACCCATATATGATGATGGCGAATATACGAAGTGGAACCAACTTTAATCGATAAAGTTAAAGTCGCCAAGCTACAAACTCGAGTTCGACACGATGAGGAAAGAAAGTACAAGAAGGTGCTATTCCTAAGCAAGAATCAATGAAGAAGGAATACTTCGAGTCAACCTGCACTTTCAGGTTCCTAACAATTTCGATTTGAAGTATAAAATTATGATGGAGGCGCACAACACAACCGCTTGCAATCCATCTCGGGAGTACCAAAATCGTGATCTTCGACATACATTTTGGTGGAGCAATACGAAGAGAGAGATAACACCGCTTATCTCAAGGTGTCTAACTTGTCAACGAAGTCAAGCGAGAGCATCAAGTGCCAAAAGGTCCATCAGAATCACTTGAAATTCCGTAATGGAAGTGGGAGCACATTACCATGGATTTTTTACATCGGTCTTCCCAAGGTTTCTCAAGGCATAGATGCGATTTGGGTCATTATTGATAGATTGACCAAGTTTGCTCATTTCTTACCGATACGAGAAACTTATACACTTGAACGTCTTGCTAGTATGTACATAAACGAGATTGTAAGACTGCATGATATGCCAGTATCCATAGTTTGTGATCGAGACCCAAGATTCACTTCAAGATTTTGGGTTAGTTTGCAAAAAGCTATGGGCACGGATTTACGATTTAGTTCGGCAGATCATCCTCAAACGCATCTGGACAACCGTAGAGAAGACTATTCAAACTCTCGAGGATTTATTAAGACTTTGTGTCCTCGACTTCAAGGAAGTCGGGACAAGTTCTTACCATTGGTGGAGTTTTCCTACAACAATAGTTATCAAGCAAGTATCGCATGACTCCATTTCGAGGCGCCAGATGGAAGAAAGTGTCGCTTCCAAGATGTCGAGATGAGGTGGGTGAAGCAACATTATTGGGACCAGATTTGGTACGTGATGATCACATTTAAAAGATTCAAACAATCCGACAACGATAAAACCTCACAAGATCGACAAAAAGAGTTAAGGCCGATCTTTCATCGAAAGGACGGAATTCAATATCGAGATCATGTGTTGTTACGTGTTGCTCCATGGAAAGGAGTTACAAGATTTGGAAAGGAGGAAAACTCAATCCTCGATTCATCGCCCATTTATAATCCTCGAACTAGTAGGAACTGTGGGCCTATGACTCGCTTTTTACCGCTAAGTACGTCTCGTGTTCATAACGCTTTCTCATATCTATGTTACATAAATATGTGAAAGACCCAACCACATTATTGAATTAGAACCAGATGAGATCGAGGAAGATTTAACGTATGAAGAGTTACCTGTTAAAATCTTGGATAAGAAGGATCATATTCTACGCTTCAAGGTTATACCTCAAGTCAAAGTTTTGTGGAAAAACCACGATGTGGAAGAAATGACCTAGGAGTTAGAATCTGAGATGAAGTCAAGATATCATCACTTCTTCGATATATCAAGTACGTATCCAAATTTCGAGGATGAAATTTCATAAGAAGGGGAGGTTGTAAGACCCCAACTTTTATGAATAAAGATTAATTTCTCTCGAAATATATTTTTGAATATTATGGTGTGGATATGATATAATAGTTGTGGGTAATATTTATAAATTTTGCAAAGAAAGCAAGTGGTTATATAATATTCGATTGGTCGGGGAATATTCGTTTTAACAGAGAATATTCATACGATTTACACAATCATGGTGGACCCCATTAAATGGAAGTATTGTCGTAGTAAGAAAACGACGTAATTATCTTGTTATAAAAATAACTACTAAGTGTAACCGTTAAAACCGCTGAACTACCCTAAGTAGTAAAAGTACAAAGAATTTCGCGTGGTCGCATATAAGAGCAACACCAGTATTGGTTATCGATGCTTACGTGGAAGTCACTCGCTTATACTTAATTATTGCTACATAAAGAATTGTTGCATCATATCTCTCATATTATTGATTCGATTATTGTCACAAAGATCATCTCGTGATTATATGATATATTATTAAATCAATAATCGAGACGACAAAGTTATTCATATTATTAAATTGCAATATTTACAATGTCTAGAAGTTTTGTCAAGGAGAGGTTTGGTCACCTAATCAGCGCGCTAATAGGAGAAATCCTTATCGAAAGCCCCCCTCTTTCCCGGAACGAATTTCGTTGTTAAATATCGTGAGTTATAATATTAATGATGAATAAGTTCATGTTGATTAAAGATGAATTTGATAGTTCCATTGTGTTGGGATTATTAGTGTTAGTGGTAATCGACATCTATTCCGATGATAATTGATGTCTGAGGATTATATTGATAAATCGGGGAATTTATCGGATAAATGAGCAATTAATTGCTACTAATTCACATGCTTATATAACTATTTGTTCATATGTGTGTACTATTGAATCACATTCTTATACTATTGGGGGAGTTGGTGCAAGATTGATAATACTTGCATGATTAAATTAAAGATGGAGGTATAGATGGAGGTACTATACCGTAATTCATATTTTCACATGATTATAACTATTGATTCACATGATTGAACTATTGATTCACATTATTTACTATTAGGGGAGGTGGTGCAAGTTTGATAATACTTGCAGGACTAAATTAAAAATGAAAGAAAAGTTGGAGGTATTGTACAGTAATTTTTTGAGCCCCAAAATGTGCAATTATCGAAACTATATTTTCTATAAATAAGCTCATTCTTCCTTCATTTCTCACCAATTCACTAAAGCTATAGAGCAATTATTATAGAGAGAAATTATAGAGAGAAGTTTATAGAGAGAAAATCTATAGAGAGAAAGAAGAAGAGAAGTCTCGCCACGCCACTATTCCAAAGAGATCAGTTTCTTCCGAGGTAAGGGTATTATTTCTTTCAGATTCACGAAGAGAGCTATTGTTATTCCATCCCTTATTATTCTCGTTGAATAACTGCTTATGCCAAGGCACCGCATACATGGTGAAATTCTTTTGTTATTCCATTCTTCATTATTACGTTGAATAACTCTGCTTATACGCAAGTACCGCATACATGGTAAAATTCTTCTATTATTCCGTTCTTTATTATTCTCGTTTAATATCCTATTTGTGCGCTTATTTACCGACCGGGTTCCATCATTTATTATTCTCGCTTAATATCCTCATTCGTATGCTTACGCCTACCGGACCGGTTCCATTATTTATTATTCTCGTTTTAATATCTCGTCGCAAGGCATTTACGCATTTAATTCGGTTCCATTCTTTAAAATTCTATTGGAATAACCTGTCTGTGCGGTCTATCGCATGTATGGTGATTTCTTCTATTATTCCATTCTTTATAATTCTGTTAGAATAACCTGTCTATGTGGATTATCACATGCATGGTGAATGAGCCTTTGTATTCATTCCTTATTAAATTGTGGAAATGATCTGTCTAAGTAGAGTATCATGCATGATTTAAAAATCCATTTGAAGTTTCATATATTCTCTTATACTCAGTTTGTTAAAGCTTTGACTTCTATACTCCATGAAATTAGTAGAATATCCTTGATATTTGTGCTTCATCTAGTATCTTTTAAAGAAAATATTCTTCTGAACATTCTTAAATTTTTACTCAACAAAGAAGTATCATGTTGACAATTTGGACATTATTGAGTTCAGGATAAATTAACTTATAAATCTTTAAAATTTATTCTTGAACTTATTTTATTGAATTATTATGTCATTGTCATCATCCTCATTCTTATATTGTGATAAAAGACATCTTTGGCTTACTTGTATAGATGGACTTTGTATGATGATTACGATCGTGGATCATCTTCAGATAATCATCTTGACCTATAATGTTATAAATGAGGTGGTAAAAGTCCTCAAAGAGTCTGTCGTAGTGCATTGATGGACGCTTTTGGTATGATTATAACCAGGATTATTCTAAGATAGTCATTACCATGGATGATTTAATGAATATCCTCGCCCGTAAAAGTGTGGATGACTCGATGATGTGGTTTATTTGTTGTCGAGTCTCAAATGATATAAAATTGATGAAAACTTTTTAAATGATGTAAGATAGTAGATTTTATTCTCTACTTGACTCTTCTAATAGATTGCTTGTTCACCGCAGCTTAAACTTGATGTCTATTATATTTTATCGCTTAATATTGTTCAAGACTAATGATAATTTATTTTGCATTATCTTAGTCATTAAATTTCATCGGGCTAAATGAGCTCACCTTTTCTTTCACCGTTCTCTTCGTGAAATGAGAATATAGGGATGGGAGCCTGGGAACCTGAGTGACTGGCCCCGATGATAAGATTAGTAGTCCTCACTATTTTCGTTAAATAGTGTGACAATAAATGTAATGAGGACTCCATTGAGTGTGGATATCATTTCAGATGACAATATTCTTATTAAAACTCTCGCTTTATGTTTTATCGATTTTACACAACAATTGTATTATTAAGTTGTATTTGAATTTTTTACTATGTATTCACACTCAAGATGGGTGATGTATACCTATTTTGGGGCGCCACATTGGTATCAAAGCTTAGGATATGATCCGGATGAGATGTGAGATAAGAACTAGGAGGGAGAGATGGGGAATTCCTTCGCTAGTATGATGACCGCCTAAGCTTATGTGTTATTTAATTGGTCGGTCAGAGTATTGGGATAATATATGTTATGTTAATTAACCCTTGTTTTGTTGCAGTATTTGAAAATTGCATCCGAAAATGTTGCGATAAGCAATGAAGCACATGAGACCGTTGAGTCACCAACGATCAATGCCTAGGGTAATGTGCAACAGGAAGACAATAATCCTCATGAAAACAATAACACCGATGAAATGGTGAACGATGGGATGTTCAGAGGTTTTATGCAATTCATGCAACATCGCGTAAGGCGGCCTCGCCCAAAATGCAGTAGAAACACCGACAACTCTTGACGGCCATCGCTAAGCGCTTCAAGGAGCCGGGACAACCAGAGTTTTTGGAGAGCAAAACCACTTAAGGCGAGACGTGGATAAAGTGATTAACAAGATATTTGATGTCTTGGGATGCTCCGAGGAGCAAAAGGTTCCCTTTGCCACCTTCATGTCATGCGTCAGCAAGAGGCAGACATCGGTGGGAATCAGAAGCGTGATACAACCCACCGTGACATCAAGATGTCTTGGGAGAAATTCCAAGTGCTGTTCAACGACAAGTACTTTCCTGAAAGTATTCATCACATGAAGGAGGTAGAGTTCATCAAGCTTGAGTAAAACAATATGATCGTGGCACAGTACGAAGCTAAGTTTGCCGAGTTGTCTCGGTTTGCATCCCACTTAGTTGATAATGAGGAGAGAATGACGCGGATGTTTTTAAGAGGTTTGAAACCCGAGATACGTCAATACCTTATCTCTCATAAACTGTGTTTGTATTCAGATGTTGTGAATAGGGCTCAGTTATTGGAGCGTGATAATGAGTCAACCCAACCAAGAGAGAGCAGCCAACAAGTTGATAATACCAGTGGTAGTAGTCATCGAAGCGGTGACAACAAACGCGGAGGGAATCAACCTGCCAGAAATGATAACCACTTCGGTGGTAATCATGGCCAAGATAATAGGAGTGGAAAGTTCAAGAAGAAAAGGTTCAGCAAAGATGGAAAGACGTCAGCACCAGCACTCACTGTTAAGGAAGGAGAATGACTACCGGTCGTATGTTACAAATGTGGAGGGGAAGGACATATAAGTCCAAACTGCACGATGCATTCCAAAGCATGTTATAATTATGGAAAAGAAGGCCACCTACCCCGATTTTGCCGTGCACCAAAGTCAAGTCCAGCTGGGATGGAGGCATCAAAGGGGGTCCCAGACAAGACAAAACCGGTAGTTCAAGGAGAAGCGTTTGTCAGAAACCTCCCAAAAGCGAGGAACCGAACTAGTGATCACGGTAAGCTAATCATAAACTCTAAATAAGTTTATACTATATTTGATAATCGGTTCTACCCATTCTTTCATTTCTCCTACTTGCGCCAACGCTTAAATTTGACTCCGAGAAATTAGACTTTCGACTTATCTCGTTGAAACTCCATCTGGAGAAACCTTCATTACATCCACGGCTTATAAGTCTTGTTTGATTTAAATCCAGAATCGCACGCTACATTCGTCGATCTTATTTCTTTGAAAATACTTGCATTTGATGTGATTTTAGGGATTGATTAGTTAACTACTCATCATGCTAAAATCGATTATTTTCGTAAAGTTGTTAGCTTTCATATTCCTAACCATCCTATTATATGAATTCAAGCAGCCAAACCACTAAAATCAATCATCGCCATATCAAGCCATAAAGCTATTCATTTATTGAAAATGGATGTCAAGCTTTCTTAGCCCATGTCACGGATTTAAATAAAATACGCCGATTTGAATGATATTTCTATTGTTAATAAATTTCCGACGATTCTCAAGAACTTCCCCGCCTACCCCCAGCAGCGTGAAATTGAATTTTGTATCGACCTTGAAACCCAGACAAAACCCATTTCCAAAGCCCTATATCGAATGGCTCCTATTAAACTTCAAAGATTTAAAAACCCAACTACTGTGAATTATTAGACATCGGTTTCATTCGCCCCAAGACGCCTCCTCGGGGTGCTCCTGTTTCTATTCGTGAAGAAGAAAGATGGAAGTACGCGACTTTGTATTGATTATTGGGAGTTGAATCATGTCACCATCAAAATAGTACCACACCTCAGATTGATGATCCGTTTGACCCAGCCAAGGCGCTCGCATGACACACCCCAAAATAGGTATACATCACCTATTCGAAAGCCACAAATACATGGTACAAAATTCAGATACAAACTTAAATATACAACATGAAATGTGAATTTTAATACAATCATTGTCTTCAGATAGAACACAAACTCAAAATAAGTCCTCAATACATTTATTATCACACTATTTCGCTGTAATAGTGAGGACTACTAATATCGTTATCAAGACCGCCATCCGCTCCCCGACTTGCGTTCGGCCTATATTCTCATTTCTCAAGAGGATGTTGAAAGAAAGGGTGAGCTCAACTAGCCCAAAGAAGAAATATTATGACTAAGATAATGCAGGATAAATTATCATTAGCCTTCAACAATGTTAAACTGATAAAATACAATAGACATCAAGTTTAACTGCAGCGAAACATGCAATCCATTAAAAGAGTCAAGTAGAGAATAAAATCTACTATATTTTATGATTTAAAAAGGTTTTTTCATCACTCTTTATCGCTGAGACTCGGCTTAATAAATAATCCACATCATCCATGCACTACGGCCAAGGATATTCATTAGGGTCACGACCACAAATTATCCATGCACTACAGGCCAAAGATATTCGTGTATTCGTGTATTCTCTTTATGAATATGAAAAAATAATACCCCTTACCTTATAAAGAAGAGTACTCCGACGGTAGGGCGGGGATATACTTGAAGAAACTTGCACTACGCTCAAAGCTTTCTTAAACGCTAAAGAAATACGCCAAGATGGAAGAATATTTCTCTCTACGCTTTCTCAGAGTTTCAGTTGAATTCATAAGAAATAATGAAGGAATGAGCTTTCTATTTATATAAGAATGGGATTAAATAAGAACCAATCCATGAAAATTCCGAGATCGATTTACTTTAAATGGATTCGGTCAGATTGGTTTACAATAAAATATAATATATTCTATTTATAATCTAATTAAACGAATAACTTTTAAAAAGATTTTACTACGCAAACACTACGCAGTGCACTATACAAATACTACGATAATAAAATATAATATATTCTAATTATTTTCTAATAAAACGAATAACTTTATAAAAGTATTCTGCTTTTATATAAAAAGATTTTACTATTAAATTTAATAAAACTAATAACTTTATAAAAGTATTCTTTTTTTATATAAAAGCTTTTCTGTTTTATTACATTAATAATACTAATAAAACAAAACTTCATCATCATTATTATTATTCATACTATTAATCGACTCGTGTCGCTCCTGTGAAAGAGGGGCTTTCCAATAAGGATTTTCCATATGGCGTGCAATTAGGTGACCAAACCTCTCCTCGCGTAACTTCTAGACATCGTTAATAATGCAAATAATAATATTAATAACTTCGTCATGTCAATTATAAAATATCAACAATAATTGAATCAATTAACGTGAGATACTATGCAACAACCATCAAGCAATAATCGAACAAAACCGAGTGACTTTACGTAAAGATCAATAATCAATGTTGTGTGCTACTATATAACCAACGCCAGTATTCCTGCATTTCTTTTAACAACCTTGTTTCAATAGTTAATGGTAAAACTTCGCCGTTATTTTCATAAAATATTTTTATCGCTTTTCAATCCGATAATAATTTCGCCAGGGTCCACTAATGATTATGTCGCCGCATAAATATTCCCCTGCTTAAAACGTAATATTCCCTAACCAATCGAATATTATATAACAACTCATGTATTTTTGAAAAATTTATAAATATTACCCACAACTATAACATTATATCAAATTTATTCCATAATATTCAAAAATGATATTCATAGAGTTTATGCCCTAGAGGCCAATTATTTGATATAATTGCTTAACGCTTTTGATATTATATTTGATTGAATAAATGAATGATTTTATTATGGTTTTATTTATCGCGTTATATAAATGTTAACATAATAAAATCCTTAGAATAGTGATACAAATTATATAGTTTCAAGTATGTGACTTGAATAATGAGATTATATAATTATAATTAGTATCATTATTCTTAAATGTCCTTAATCGAGTATCATTGTTGATGGGACAACAATGATGCATCGAGACTAAGATGTGGATCGATCGATGACCAAATCTCATTGGTCATAAATATATGAGATATTAAGTCAATGCATAGTACATGTTGTAGAATCCAAGCAATCGGATGCACTCCACCATGAGAATTCTATGTGGAGCATTATGCCAAGTGTCATTAGCAATTCTCATAGTGACAATGATGTAATTGTCCTTCCGACCGAAATCACTATATTATTACACGGGAATTTATGTAATTTGATATCATCAAATGTCACCTTTAATGTGGTGGACTATAAAGGTGATTATTGGGTACATCATGAACCGTGTGAGGAATATGAGTGATCTAGATGGAATTTAACCCTCCTATTTATTGTGGGTGATATCCATAGGTTTCTTCGATCGAGTAGACTATGAAATGCATGGCCATGCTCAAATAGTGATTTGTTTCATATAGTCTACTCATTGATCAAGAAAACATGTATTAAATTATGAAGAGTATGATACATTCCATGACTCGAGTTTAATCTAGGATATTAGGTTAAAAGGATTAAATTACATTGAAACATTGGTCACTAAAAGGTTGCATCGAATCATCGATCTTATTATTACTTGGGTAGCAAAGTGATGCATTACTAGATGCCGCCACCGCTTATAATTTTATAATATGATTTTAAAATTATTGCCAACGTGATAATAACCTATATGGGTCACACATGTAACGTAATTTTAAAGGGAATAAATTTAAATTTTAAAGATTTAAATATATTAATATGATTAATAGTATTTAAATCATGAATTTAAATTAAAAGGAAAGTTTGTATATATGTATATTAATTAAATAAGACTTAATTGTTATATATATATATAAATTGATTTAATGAAATTAGGTTTTGATTAATTCCATTTAACTACTATATATAGGATATATAGCAACTACTTAGTGGTTAGATCATAACTTGAAAAACCCTAGCCGCTTCTTAGAGAGAGACTAGAGAAAACGCATGAGCTTCATAAAGGTTCCTTTGGTGGCTAGCACCGTTAAGTCCTCTTATTGCGTAATCGCTCGACGATTCGTAAGGCAAATCGCTCGTGGATACCATGTAGACGTAGTTTCGTGAGGAATGCGTTAAGGATTCAAGCCGCTTGTAAACACTTTCATTTTCGTAGATAATATCTAAACCTCTCAATTAATTGATATTTCGCATGGATCCGTGGTTGGGTTTTGGATATTGCTTTGATTATTTTATTTCCGCTGCGTTTTTGTTTCGAAATCCCTACAGATATTTATAGAAAATACATTTTTATTCATAAAAGTTGGGGTCTTACAATCTCTTCTTCTTATGAAATTTCGCCCTCGAAATTAGGGTACATACCGGTATGTCAAGAGGTAAGGATACATTGATTTCATTTCAGATTCTAACTCCTGTGTCATTTCCTCAACATCGTGGTTCCTCCATTAAACTTCGACTTGAGGTATAACCTCGAGCGTGGAATATGTTCTTCTTATCCAAGATTTGAACAGAACCTCTTCATACGTTAAATCTTTCGCTATTTTGTCCGGTTCTAACTCAAAATGTGGTTCGTGTCTTTCACATATTTACGTAACATGGATATATAAAAATGTTATGAACACTAGACATACTTGGCGGTAAGAAGTCGAGTCTATAAAGCTACGCCTCTACTCGATCGAGGATTAAAATGGGCCAATGAATTGAGGATCGAGCTTTCTTCTCTTCCAAATCTTGTAACTCCTTTCCATAGAAAGCAACACGTAATAAACACATGATCTCCAATATCGAATTCCACGCCCTTCAGCTTTTATAAATAAAGATGAATTTTCTATAAAATATTTTTTGAATATTATGGAATAATTTGATATAATGTTATAAAGTCAGGTAATATTTATAAATTTTGCAAAGTATACAAGTGGTTATATTATATTCGATATGGTCTGGGAATATTCTTGCTTGAAAATAGGAATATTCGCATAACTACTCAATCATTGGTGGACCCCACAATGATGAAATAAATATTATTATCATTTGATATTGATTGTGGGTAATATTTATAAAAAAGACAAAAATATTTTATCGAAAATAACTACGAAGTTTTTTATCATTGATTGACATCGCTGAAATAACTGAGAATAGTTGAAAGTAGTAAAAGAATACGGTGGGTCGCAAGGCAGACAAGAAATTACCCAGATCGATTATCGATGCTTATGGAGAAGTCACTTAGTTTGATTCCATTATTGTCGATTAATAATATGAATTATTATAATGATAACGACGCTTTTGTTTTATTCAGATTATTAACGTAATAAAAATGTAAACATCTTTTTTTATATAAAATGTAATACTTTATTAAAGTTATTTTATAAATAAAATATATTATATTTTATTACGATGTTGTTTTAGTTGTTTGTGATAAAAGTTTTGCATAAAGGTTTCAGATAAGAAATGTTTTTATATAAATAGAATATATTATATTTTATTTAAAAGATTTTGCTTTTAAATATGGACCGCCGATTAAAGTAAATCAATCTGGACCGCTCATGGATTAGTTACTACGCATTCCATTTTCCTATAAATAAGCTCATTCCTTCATTATTTTCTTATTTAATTCATCAAACTCTGTAGAGAGAATTATAGTAGAGAAGTTTAGAGAGAAAGTTATAGAAAGAAAGAAGAGTATTTCGCTACTTCACTACTTCTATATTCAGCTTCTTTTACTAGTAGTGGTGTTATTATTTTCTTCGAAGAGAACTTCGTTATTCCATTCACTATTATTTCGCTGAATAACTCGTAAAAGTGGCATACCCTATACATAACCTCAGATACGCCAGATACCCTATACTGGTGAAATCCTTATGTTATTCCATCGCTTATTATTCTCATTGAATAACTCAGATACGCTGGCCTACCCTATACTTGGTGACATTCTTCTATTATTCTCATTGAACATCCTGCTCGTGTGGTGTTTTACAACCGACCGGTTCCGCTTTTTATTATTATTCTCGCTGAACATCCTCGCTCTGGTGTTTTACACCGACCGGTTCCGCTTTTTATTATTATTATTCGCTGAACATCCCGTCTCAGTGTTTTACACCGACCCGGTTCCGCTTTTTATCATTCTCGCTGAATATCCTATCTCGTGTTTTACACCGGATCCGGTTCCATCTTTATTATTCTCGCGTGAACATCCCGCTTGTGTGAATTTCACCGACCGTTCCGTTATTATTATTCTCGCTGAATAACTCGTCTATGCAAGCACCGCACGCACGGTGATTTCTTTTGTTATTCCATTCTTTATTATACCCAAATAAGTTAAAACTTCGACTTCTATACTCCATGAAATTAGTAGAATATCCTCGATATTCAAGGTTTCATCCAAAGATCTTTTCATGGAAATATTCTTCCGATCATTCTTGAATTTTACTCTACAAAGAAGTATCATGTCGATAATTGACGTTAAAAAATTCTCGATAAAATAATTTTGAACTTGTTTTATCAATTTTATATCATTGTCATCATCCTCATTTTTATATTTTTTAAAGTCATCTCGTATTCGTAGAGAGTATGGATGGACTTGGTATGATTACGACTGTGGATTATTCTTGTAATCATTTAACCGTAATGTTACAAATGATGTGGTAAAAAAAAATCCTCAAAGGGTCAGAAGGTATCGATGGATGCTTGTTGTTGGTACGATCACGATTATTAATGAATACACAACTATTCTCGTCAGAAAAGTGTGAATAATTGTGATCGCGATACTAAAGAATATCCTCGCCAGAAAAGTGTGGGTGATTCGATGATGTGGATTATTTATTAAAGTCGAGTCTCAAATTTATAATAAATGATGAAAACCTTTAAAATCATAAAAGATAGTAGATTTTATTTTCTACTGACTTTTTTAATGGATCAGATATTCCACCGCAGCTTAAACCGGGTTGTTTATTGTATTTTATCGCTTAAATATGTCAAGACTATTGATAATTTATTTTGCATTATCTTAGTCATAATATTTCATCGGGCTAGTTGAGCTCACCCTTTCTTTCACCGTTTCTTCGTGAAATGAGAATATATAGCCGGGATTTAGCCTGGGAAACGAGTGATGGTCCCCAAGATAAGATTAGTAGTCCTCACTATTCTCGTGAAAAAGTGTGATAATAATTGTAATGAGGACTTTTTTTTGAAGTTTGTATAATATCTAGTAGATTTATATTTCAGATTTAAACTCACGCTTTATGTCAGATTGCATACCTACGCTTATGTTAATAAGTCAGATTTAAATTGCACTACGTAAGTGGCACCCAAGATGGGTGATGTATACCTAATTTTGGGGCGCCACAGCTTGGTATCAAAGCTAATGGATACGATCCTCGCTAAGATGTGAGAAAAGTACTAGAGAGGGAGAGACGGGAATACCTTCGCTAGTAGATGACCTACCTAAGTTTTTGTGCTATTTTATTGGTTTCACGTAATATAAAGATAATTGTTAAATGTCAATTAATCTTTTGTTTTGTGGCAAGATTCAAAATGACATCCGAGAATGTTGAGAATAAAGAATGGAGCACAAAGCGATCGCTGATTCACCACATATCAATAATCGTGATAATGTGCATCAGAAGGCGATAATCCTCACGCAAACAACAACACCGACCAAATGATGAACGATCAAATGTTCAGAGGCTTTATATGTAATTTATGCAACAAAGAAAGTAGAGAGCGACTCGCCCAAAACGTAGGTGGAAACACTGAAACTCTCAAGGCCACCGCTAAACAATTCAAGAGAGCCGGGACCACCGAGTTTAAGGGAGAGCCAAAACCACTTCTCGCTAAGCATGGATAAAGCATTACCAAGATATTTGATGTCTGGGATGCTCCGAGGAGCAAAAGGTTCCTTTCACGCTTTTATGTTGCGCTGAGAAAGCAGACATCGTGGGAATCCAGAAACGACTCAACTCATCAGATCAAGATATCTTGGGAGAAGTTCCAGAGTCGTTTCAACGACAAATACTTTCCCGAAAGTATTCGCCATAACGAAGGAGGTGGAGTTTATCAAGTCGAACAAAACAATACGACCGTGTCGCAAACACGAGGCAAAATTCATGAGAGTTATCACGGCCAGGCCCCACTGTGGATAATGAAGAGAGAATGGCGCTAATGTTTTTAAGAGGTTTCAAGTCGAGATACGCCAACATCTTATTTCTCATAAACCGTGTTTTTGTATTCAGATGTTGTCAAATAGGCTCGCTTAGTGGAGCGCGATAACGAGTCAACGAACTAAAAGAGAAAAATTTTAAAAAGTTATAATATCAATGAGAGAGAGTCATCAAGTAGGACAACAAGCGTGGAGGGAATCAATAAAGCCGATATGGTAACCACTTCGGTGGTAATCGTGGCAAAACAATAAGAATGGACATTTCAAGAAACTGAGATTCAACAATGATGGAAAGACGCCAAGACCAAAGACCCGTTGTTAAGGAAGGAGAAAGACCACCCATCATATGCTTCAAATGCGAGAAGAGAGGGACACATCATTCCAATCGTGCTACGCCGCCCAAAGCATGTTATAATTGTGGAAGAGAAGGTCACTTAGCTCGATTTTGTTGCCATCAAGACAAATTCAACTAGGATGGAGGCACCAAAGGTCATTCCCGTAAAAGTCAAAACCAAGAAGGCAAGGGAGAAGCATTTTTGTCAGGACCTCCCAGAGAGCAAGGAACCCGAATGAGGTCATCACGTAAGTTTATCATAAACTCTAATGAAGTCTACACTTTATTTGATAACCTGTTCTACCCATTCTTTTATTTCTCCTACTTGGCGCCATCGATTAAATTTGACCGAGAAATTAGACTTTCGACTTATCTCGTGGAAACTCCGCTGGGAGAAACCTTCATTACATCCATCGCTTATAAGTCTTGTTTGGTTCAAATTCGGCACCTCACATTACCCCGTCGATCTTATTTCATTAAAATACTTGATTTGACGTGATTCTGTGGATTGATCGTTAACTACTTATCATGCAAAATCGATTGTTTTCGTAAGGTTGTCATAGCTTTCATATTCCTAATCAACCTATTATGCTAATTCAAACGACCAAACCATTAAAATCAATCACGGCCATCTCAAGCCATAAAGCTATTCGCTTATTGAAAAATGGATGTCAAGCTTTTTAGCTCATGTCACATTTAAACAAAATACGCCGCTTTTGAGCGATATTTCTATTCATAATAAATTTCCGACGATTCTCAAGAACTTCCCCGCCTACCCCCAGAGCGCGTGAAATGAATTTTGTATCGACTTGAACCCGGTACAAAACCTATTTCCAAAGCCCCATATCGAATGGCTCCTATGAACTTCGTGAGTTAAAGACCCAACCGCAGGAATTGTTAGACATCGGGCTTTATTCGCCCCAAGATTTCTCCTCGGGGTGCTCCTGCTCTATTCGTGAAGAAGAAAGATGGGAGTATGCGATTTCAGATTGATTATCTGGAGTCAATCATGTCACCATCAAAAATAGTATCCATCGCCACGATTGATGACCCGCTTCGACCACCTTGCAAGGAGCCAAATTCTTTTCAAAGATCGATCTTCGCTCCTGATATCACCAATCAAGATTGTAACCACCGACATTCCAAAGATTCGCTTTAACTCCCCAGACGGCATTATGAATTCCTACCATGTCCTTCGATCGACTAATGCCCCGCCGCCTTCATGGATATGATGAACCGAGTATTCAAGGAATATTTAGATCACTTTGTGGTCGCCTTTATCGATGACATCCTTATTTATTCCAAAAGCCGTGAAGATCATCATGAGCAACACTTGAGGTCGACACTCCAAAAGCTTCGTGAATATAAGCTTTATGCCAAGTCAAGAAATGCGAAGTTTCGTCAAGAAGTAGCATTCCTGGGCACGTGGTATCAAGTCATGGAATATCCGCTGACCCCAAGAAAGATCAAGCTATTCAAAGTCGGGAACAACCTAAATCAAATGATCAAGACGAGCTTTCTTGCTTAGCCGGGTTATTATCTGAGATTCGTGGAAGGATTTTCTAATCGCTACTCCATCGACTCAAACCGACCAAAAGATACAAAGTTCTATTGAGCTAAGAATGTGAGAAGAGTTTTCAAGAACTCAAGAAGAGACTTATTTCAAAGACTGCTCGACAATACCATTCGCCTCGGAGGATTTGTCATCTACAAGTGATGCTTCGAAAGCAAAGGGTCGGGATGTGTTCTTACGCAACATGGAAAAGTTATAGTTTATGCCTCGCGACAACTCAAAGAATATGAGAGGAATTATCCTACTCATGATCCGAGTTGGCAAATGTTGTTTTCAGACTTAAAATTTGGAGGCATTACTCAGATGGGGAGAAAGTGGAGATCTTTACTTGATCATAAAAGCCTCAAATATTTCTTCACTCAAAAGGAACTCAACACGCGACAACGACGCTGGCTTGAATCTGCTGAAAGATTATGATCATACCATCCAATACCATCCCGAAAAGCTTAACGTGGTAGCCGATGATCGAAAGTAAGATCGTATGCAAGCACGAAAAGCGTTATTGTCAACACAAAGGCCCATTTTGTGTGACTTGCAAAGGATGGAGATAGAGTTAAAGACCTGTGGACGATGTGATGATAGCAAATATACGAAAGTAGAACCGATTTTAATCGATAAAGTTAAAGTCGCCAAGCTATGCACTGGAGCCGATGCGCGATGAAAAAGAAAGTGCAAGAGGTGCTACGCTTTAAGCAAGAATCGATGAAGAAGGAATACTTCGAGTCAACTCCTGCACTTTCAGGTTCCTAACGACTCGATTTAAAGTATAATATCATGATGGAGGCGCACAACACACCATTTGTAATCCATCTCGGGAGTACAAAATGTATCACGATATTCGCCATACATTTTGGTGGGAGCAATATAAGAGGAGATAATACTGCTTATCTCAAGGTGTCTAACTTGTCAACGAAGTTAAAGTGAGCATCAAGTACCAAAAGGTCCATCAGAACCACTTGAAATTCCGTAATGGAAGTGGGAGCACATTACCATGGATTTCAAGCACGGCCTTCCTAAGGTTTCTCAAGGCATCGATGCGATTTGGGTCATTGTTGATAGATCGACCAAGTCCGCTTCATTTCTTACCGACACGAGAAACTTATACACTTGAACGCCTCGTCAGATGTACATAAACGAGATTGTAAGATCGCATGGGTACGCCAGATCCATAGTTTTCGATCGAGACCCAAGATTCACTTCACGATTTTGGGTTAGTTTGCAAAAAGCTATGGGCACTGACTTCACGATTTAGTTTCTAAGATATCATCCTCGCATTTTGACGGACAAATGGAGAGGACTATTCAAACTCTCAAGATCTATTAAGACTCGTGGTTCTTGATTTCAAGGAGTTGGGACAAGTTTTTACCATCGTGGAGTTTCCTACCACAACAACAGCTTATCGCAAGTATCGTAATGGCTCCATTCAAGCGCCAGATGGAAGAAAGTGTCGCTTCCAAAGATGCCGGGATGAGGTGGGTGAAGCAACGTTGTTGGGACCGAGTTGGTACGTATGATGACTACTAAAAGATTCAAACGATCCGACAACGATAAAAACCTCACAAAATCGATAAAAGAGTTATGCCGATCTTCATCGAAAGGACGGAATTCAATATAGAGATCATGTGTTGTTAAAAGTCGCTTCCATGGAAAGGAGTTACAAGATTTGGAAAGAGAGGAAACTTAATCCTCGATTCATCTGGCCCATTTTAATCCTCGATCGAGTAGAATCGCGGCCTATAGACTCGCTTTTACCGCCAAATACGTCTCGTGTTCATAACGCTTTTCACATATCCATGTTACGTAAATATGTGAAAGACCCAACCATATTATCGAAGTTAGAACCGATTTAAATAATGAAAGATTTGACGTATTAAGAGGTTCCTGCTCAAATTTTGATAAGAAGGAACATATTCTACGCCCAAGGTTATACCTCAAGTCAAAGTTTCATGGAGGAACCACGATGTCGAGGAAATGACTGGGAGTTAGAATCAAATGAAATCAAGGTATCCTTACCTCTTCGACATACCGTGTGACGCACTCTAATTTCGAGGGCTTAAATTTCATGTTAAGGGAGGTCAGAAGACCCCAGCTTTTATAAATAAAGATGAATTTTCTATAAATATTATTTTTGAATATTATGGAATAATTTGATATAATGTTATAAATTGTGGGTAATATTTATAAATTTTGCAAAGTATACAAGTTGGTTATATTATATTCGATTGGCCTCAGAATATTCTTATTAAAGCAGGAATATTCGCATAACTACTAATCATTGGTGGACCCTACACAATGTAATTTATCATTTGATCGAGAAAAAGACAAAAATATTTTATCAAATAACTACGGAAGTTTTACCGCTGATATCGCTGAACTACTCAGAGTAAAAGTACACAAAGAATACGGTGGTCGACAAGAAAGACACCAGATCGATTATCGATGCTTATGTGAGAAGTCACTTAGTTTGATTCCATTATCACGATTAATAATATTAATTATTATAATGATAACGACGCTTTTGTTTTATTCAGATTATTAACGTAATAAAATGTAAACATCTTTTATATAAAATGTAATACTTTATTAAAGTTATTTTATAAATAAAATATATTATATTTTATTACGATAAGTTGTGTTTTCGTAGTATATTGTTCAGATAGTTCAGAAAGAAATGTTTTATATAAATAGAATATATTATATTTTATTTAAAAGATTTTGCTTTTAAATATGGACCGCCGATTAAAGTAAATCAATCTGGACCGCTCATGGATTAGTTACTATGCATTCCATTTTCCTATAAATAAAGCTCATTCCTTCATTATTTTCTTATTTAATTCATCAAACTCTGTAGAGAGAATTATGTAGAGAAGTTTATATAGAGAAAGTTATGTAAAAGAAAAGAGTATTCGCTACTTCACTACTTCTATATTCAGCTTTTTTTACTGTAAGTGGGTGTTATTCTTTTCTTCAAGAGAACTTCGTTATTCCATTCACTATTATTCTCGTTGAATAACTCGTAAAAGTGGCATACCCTATACATAACTCAGATACGCCAGATACCCTATACTGTGAAACTTTATGTTATTCCATCGCTTATTATTCTCATTGAATAACTCAGATACGCGGGCTCACCCTATACTTGGTGACATTCTTCTATTATTCTCATTGAACATCCCGTCAGGTGTTTTACACCGACCGGTTCCGCTTTTTATTATTATTCTCGCTGAACATCCGTCAGTGTTTTACACCCGACCGGTTCCGCTTTTTTTATTATTATTCGCTGAACATCCTCGTCTCAGGTGTTTTACACCGACCGGTTCCGCTTTTTTTTATCATTCTCGCTGAATATCCTATCCGTTTTGTTTTACACCGGATCCGGGTTCCATCTTTATTATTCTCGTTGAACATCCCGCTTGTGAATTTCACCGACCGTTCCGTTATTATTATTCTCATTGAATAACTCGCCTATGCGCAAGCACCGCATTTACGGTGATTTCTTTTGTTATTCCATTCTTTATTATACCCAAATAAGTTAAAACTTGACTTCTATACTCCATGAAATTAGTAGAATATCCTCGATATTCATGCTTCATCCAAAGATCTTTTCACGGAAATATTCTTCCGATCATTCTTGAATTTTACTCTACAAAGAAGTATCATGTCGATAATTGACGTTAAAAATTCCTCGGATAAAATAATTTTTGAACTTGTTTTATCAATTTTTATATCATTGTCATCATCCTCATTTTTATATTTTTTAAAGTCATCTCGTATTCGTAGAGAGCATATGGATGGACTTGGTATGATTACGACTGTGGATTATTCTTGTAATCACGATCGTAATGTTACAAATGATGTGTAAAAAAAATCCTCAAAGGCCGTCAGAAGTAGTATCATCGATGGATGCTTGTTGGTACGATCATTTAATTATTAATGAATACACAACTATTCTCGTCAGAAAAGGTGAATAATTGTGGATCGCGATACTAAAGAATATCCTCGTCAGAAGTAGTGTGGGTGATTCGATGATGTGGATTATTTATTAAAGTCGAGTCTCACTATTATAAAGTTGATGAAAACCTTTAAAATCATAAAAGATAGTAGATTTTATTTTCTACTGACTTTTTTTAATGGATCAGACAATATTCACCGCAGCTTAAACCGGTTGTTTATTGTATTTTATCGCTTAATATTGTCAAGACTATTGATAATTTATTTTGCATTATCTTAGTCATAATATTTTTTATCGGGCTAGTTGAGCTCACCCTTTCTTTCACCGTTTTCTTCGTGAAATGAGAATATAGCCGGGATTTAGCCTGGGAAACGAGTGATGGTCCTCAAGATAAGATTAGTAGTCCTCACTATTCTCGTGAAATAAGGTGATAATAATTGTAATGAGGACTTTTTGTTCGAGTTTCAGATAATATCTAGTAGATTTATATTTGTATTTAAACTCACGCTTTCGAGTGAAGAAATATTTGAGGCTTTTATGATCCGTAAAGATCTCCACTTTCTCCCCATACAAGTAATGCCTCCAAATTTTAAATATGCTCCCTAATCATCGCAGGAGGATAATTCCTCTCATATTCTTTCGAGTTGTCGAGAGGCATAAAGCATGCGACTTTCCCATGTTGTATGAGAACACATCTTAACCTTTTGCCTCAAGATCATCAGATGACAAATCCTCCGAGCCGATGGAATTGTCGTAACACAAATAAATGAGTCTTCTCGAAGTTCTTGAAAACTCTTCTAACATTTTCGCCCAACCGAATTCAGTATCTTTCCGAGTCACCGAAGTTAATGGAGTAATGATTCGAGAAAACCTTTCATTAATCTCCGATAATAACCAACTAAACCGAGAAAGCTACGCATTTCGGCCATCGATTTAGTTGCTTCCTTTGAATAGCTTTAATCTTTGTTGGGTCAACAGATATTCCATGACTTGATACCACGTGCCCAAGGAATGCTACTTCCTTAAGCCGTAACTCGATTTCTTCAACTCGCATAAAGCTTATATTCAGCTTTTGGAGTATCAATTTCAAGTGTTGCTTTCATGATCTTTACGACTTTTGGAATAAATAAGGATGTCATCAATAAAGACACCACCACAAAGTGATCCAAATATTCCTGAATACTCTTGGCTCATCATATTCACGAAGGTAGTAGGAGCATTAGTCAATCCAAAAGACATGACTAGAATTCATAATGCTCGCATCGAGTTCTCGAAAGTCGCCTTTGGAATGTCATCGGCTCTAATCTTCAATTGGTGATATCCTAACTAAGATCAATCTTTGAAAAGAATTTGCACCTTACAACCGGGTCAAACAAGTCATCAATACGCGGCAATGGGTACCTATTTTGATGGTGACATGATTCAACTCCCGATAATCAATACAAAGTCGATACTCCTATCTTTCTTCTTCATTAATGTAGAACAGAGCACCCCAAGGAGAAGTACTCAGACGAATAAAGCCAATGTCTAACAATTCATGCATTGGATCTTTAACTCAAGTTCAATAGAGGCCATTCGACATGGGGCTTTGGAAATGGGTTTTATACCGGTTCAAGGTCGATAAAAATTCAATTTCACGCCTGGGGTAGGCCAGAAGTTCTTCGTGGAATACGTCAGAAATTCATTAACAATAGAAATATCATTCAAAACCGATTTATTTTTGTTTAGATCCGTGATATGAGCTAAGAAAGCTTGACATCCATTTTTCAATAAACTAATAGCTTTTATGGCTCGAGATGACAAAGTGATTGATTTTAATGGTTTGGGTTTGAATTCAAGATAATAGATTGGTTAGAATATGAAAGCTAACAACCTTACAAAAATAATCAATTTTTGCATGATGAGTAGTTAACCAATCAATTCCTAGAATTACGTCAAATGCAAGTATTTTCAATGAAATAAGATCGACAGGTAATGTGAGGGTACCGATTTGAACCAAACAAGGCTTATAAACAGTGGTTGTAATGAAAGTTTCTCCCAACGGAGTTTCAACAGATAAGTCAAAGTCCAATTTCTCCGGAGTCAAATTTAAACGTTGAGCGCAAGTAAGAGAAATAAATGAATGGGTAGAACCGGTATCAAATAAGGTATATACTTCGCTAGATTTTATGATAAGCTTACCCGTGATGGCCTCATTTGGGTTCCTTGCTTTCTGGGAGGTCACGACAAACGCCTCCTCAGACCATCGACTTTTGACTTTTTCGGGGCATCCTTTGGTGCTCCATCCTAGTCTGAACTTGTTTCTGGTGAACGACAAAATCCAGCCAGTGACCTTCTTCCATAATTATAACATGCTTTGATGACATCGCACAGTTTGACCGATGTGTCCTCCCTCCGCAATTGAAGCATACGATGTGGTCTTTTCTCCATCCTTCCTTAACAAAAATGCCGATGTCGACGCCTTTCCATCATTATGAATCTCCTCTTCAAATGTCCATTCTTATTGATTTGGCCATGATTACCACCGGCAAGTGGTTACCATTTCGCACGTTGATTCCCTTCACGCTTATTGTCACCGCTTCACGATCAAGTATCACCGGTATTATCATTTCACTTACCGCTTCTTTTTGGTGGGTTGACTCATTATCGCTACTCCAATAATCGAGCCCTATTAACAACATCCAATACAAACACGCTTTACGAGAGATAAGATATCGACGATCTCGAAGTTTCAAACCTCTTAAAAACATTCGCCATTCTCACCTCATTATCAACCAAATGGGACGCAAACCAGACAACTCCGCAAACTTGGCTTCAGATCGCGACACGGCCATGTTGTTTTGCTCCAATTTAATGAACTCTACCTCTTTCATGTGATTTAATACCTTCAGAAAGTACTTGTCGTTGAACAGTTCTTGAAACTTTTCCCAAGACATCTTCAAAGGCGGAAGTTGAGTACGCTTTTTATGATTCCCACTAGTAATCGCCGCCCGCCCGCAACATGAAGGTGGCAAAGGAACTTTTGCTCCTCTGAGC
Organism: Panax quinquefolius; assembly: GCA_020205615.1. NCBI lineage: Eukaryota > Viridiplantae > Streptophyta > Magnoliopsida > Apiales > Araliaceae > Panax > Panax quinquefolius. The sequence continues at coordinate 19,912,661 of CM035155.1, forward strand.
AACCTAAGACATCAAATATCTTGTTGATCTGTTTTATCCATGTCTCCGCCTTTAAGTGGTTTGGCTCTCCAAAACTCCTGGTGGTCTCAGCCTCGAACTGCTTTCATGTGGATCGTCCGAGAGTCGCCAAGTGTTTCCACCGTATTTTGGACAGAGCCGCCTCACTTTGATGTTGCATAAATTGCATAAAGCCTCGTAACATTCCATCGCTCATCATTTGGTCGGTGTTGTTGTTTCGTAGGAGGATTGTCGCCTTCCGATGCACATTGTCCTCGGTTATCGATCTGCGTGGAGACTCAACGGCCTCTCGTGTGCTCCATTGATGTTCTTAACATTCTCTGGATGCCATTTTTAAACATCGCCACAAAACAAGGGTTAATTAACATATCACATATTATCCTTATACTCCGACTCCACCAATTAAATATTAAATAAACTTAGTAGGTCATACTAGCGTAAGGAATTCTCTCCCTCCCTCCTAGTTCTTTTCTCACATCTTAGCCAGGATCATATCCTCAAGCTTTGATACCAACTATGACACACCCCCAAAATAGGTATACATCACCCATTCTCGAGTCGCCAAATACATGGTATGTAATACAAATACAATCTTTAATATACAACAAGAAAGTTGTGAGTTTTAATACAAATATTGTCTTCTAGATAATATTCACTCGTAATAAATCCTCATTACATTTATTGTCACACTATTTAATGTAATAGTGAGGACTACTAATACTATCATCCGGACCATCACCCGCTCCCCGACTAGTCCCTGCCACGCTCATTTCTCAAGAGAACGGTGAAAGAAAAGGTGAGCTCAACTAGCCCAAGAAGAAATATTATGACTAAGATAATGCGTAATAAATTATCATTAGTCTTCAACAAAGAAAGTTAAACCGATAAAATAGAATAGACATCAAGTTTAACTGCAATGAATACGCAATCCATTAAAAGAGTCAAGAGAGAATAAAATCTACTATCTTTTATGATTTAAAAGGTTTTTCATCACTTTTATCATTGGACTCAAATTTTAATAAATAAACCACATCATCCCTCAAGACTACTACCAAGGATATTCATTAGATATCACGACCACAAATTATCCGCATGCACTACTGCCAAGGATATTTCAGTATTCATCAATGGTCATGATCATGCCAACAATCGTCCATCAAATTGCACCACGCCAACGAGGACTTTTACCACATCATTTGTAACATTACGGCCATGATTATAATCAATAATCTTCGTCATAATCATACCAAGTCCATTTATGCACTACATGCCATGGATGACTTTCAACAAAATATAAAATGATGATGATGACAATGATATAAGAATTCAATAAAACAAGTTCAAGAATTAATTTATCCAGAACTAATAACGCCCAAATTGTCAACACGATACTTCTTTGTAGAGTAAAATTTAAGAATGCTCTCAAGAATATTTCAATGAAAGATATTTGGATGAAGCGCAAAATGTCAAGGATATTCCACTAATTTCATGGAGTATATAAGTCAAAACTTTAACCAACTCGAGTATAATAAAGAATGGAATAACAAAAGAAATCACCACGCACGTAGTATCAGATAGACAAAAGTTATTCCAAATGTAATAATAAATAATCTGAATCAGTCCCACAGTGAAACGCATGCATGTGATGTTTCAATAGAATAATAAAGATGGAACCAGTCCCACAGAAATGCATGTATGTGATATTCCAATGTAATAATAAAGACCAGAAACTAGGTCCTGTAAAACGCATGATATAAAATGTTCCAAATGTAATAATAACGTAATGTAATAACAAATGTAAATCACCAAGTATAGGGTGTGATCACAGATACAAAAGTTATTCCAATAGAATAATAAAGAATGGAATAACAAAAGTTCTCTTCATAAATATGAAAAAATAATACCCCTTAACTTATAAAGAAGAGTATCTCACGGTAGAAGGGATATACTTGAAGAAACTTGCACTACGCTCAAAGCTTTCTTAAACGCTAAAGAAATACGCCAAGATAGAAGAATAATTTCTCTGCTCAGCTCTCTCTAGAGTTTTAGTGAATTGTAAGAAATAATGAAGGAATGAGCTTCTATTTATGTAAGAATGGATCTAATAAGAACCAATCCATGAATCCGGCCCCGTGTCGATTTACTTTAAACAGACTCATTCAGATTGGTTTACAATAAAATATAATATATTCTATTTATAATCTAATAAAATGAATAACTTTTAAAAAGATTTTACTATGCAAAACACTACGCAGCACTATGCAAAACACTATTCATAATAAAATATAATATATTCTAATTATTTTCTAATAAAACGAATAACTTTATAAAAGTATTCGCTTTATATAAAAAGATTTTACTATTAGCCTAATAAAACGTAATAACTTTATAAAAGTATTTTGTTTTTTATATAAAAGCTTTTCTGCTTTTATTACATTAATAATACTAATAAAACAAAACTTCATCATCATTATTATTATTCACACTATTAATCGACCAGGTCGCTCCCAAGAAAAGAGGGCTTTACCAAGGATTTCTCCATATCATGCCGTAATTAGGTGACCAAACCTCTCTCGCGTAACTTCTAGACATCGTTAATAATGCAAATAATAATATTAATAACTTCATATATCAATTATAAAATATCAACAATAATGAATCAATTAACGCGAGATACTATGCAACAATTATCAAGCAATAATTGAACAAAACCGAGTGACTTCTCACGAAGATCAATAATCAATACCATGTGCTACTATGTAACCACGCCAGATTCTTCAGACATTTAACACCGGTGTTTCAACAATTAATCAGTAAAACTTCCTACCGTTATTTTCATAAAAATATTTTGTCGTTTTTCAATCCGACAATAATTTCATTAATGGGGTCCACTAATGATTGTGCCGCCGTCATTTAATATTTCTGCTTAAAACTAATATTCTTTAATTAATCGAATATTATATAACAACTCATGTATTACTTTTTACAAAATTTATAAATATTACCCACAACTATAACATTATATCAAATTTATTCCATAATATTCAAAATGATATTTATAGAAAAATACATTTTTATTCATAAAAGTTGGGGTCTTACATATAGGGTAGCTCACAGATACAAAAGTTATTCCAATGTAATAATAAAGAATGGAATAATGTAAGAATTTCACCAAGTATAGTAGTAGCCAAGCGATATACATGTTATTCCAACAAAATAATAAAGAATGAAATAATGTAAGTTCTCTTCATGAATACAAAAGGAATAATACCCTTTACCTCGTAAGAAACCGGATAATCGAAATAAGGAGTAAGGTGCTTCTTCTTCTATAGATTTTCTCTATATATTTCTCTATAATTTCTCTCTATAATAATCGCTTCTAAAGCTTTAGTAAATTGGAAAGAAATGAAGGAAGAATGAGCTTCTATTTATAGAAAAATATAGTTTCGATAATTGCACGTTTTGGGACTCAAAAAATTACAATACAATACCTCTAACTTTTCTTTCATTTTTAATTTAGTCCTGCAAGTATTATCAAACTTGCACCACTTCCCCTAATAGTAAATAATGTGAATCAATAGTTCAATCATGTGAATCAATAGTTATAATCATGTGAAAATATTAATTACTAGATAAGACTCCATCTATACCTCCATCTTTAATTTAATCATGCAAGTATTATCAATCTTGCACCAACTCCCCTAATAGTATGAGAATGTGATTCAATAGTACACATATGTGAACAAATAGTTATATAAGCATGTGAATTAGTAGCAATTAATTGCTCATTTATCCGATAAATTCCTCGATTTATCAATATAACCCCTCGATTACATCAATTATCATCTAATAGATGTCGATTACCACTAACACTAATAATCCCAACACAATGGAACTATCAAATTCATCTTTAATCAACACGAACTTATTCATCATTAATATTATAACTCACAATATTTAACAATCGTGTCGCTCCCAAGAAAGCAGGGGCTTTCCAATAAGGATTTCTCCTATCATGCCAAGCAATTAGGTGACCAAACCTCTCTCTTGGTCGAACTTCTAGACATTGTAAATATTATAATTTAATAATATGAATAACTTTGTCGCCTCAATTATTGATTTAATAATTTATTATATAATGCAGATGATAATCGTGATAATAATCGAATCAATAATATGAGAGATATAATGCAACAATTATTATAGCAATAATTGAGTATAATCGAGTGTCTTCACACGTAAGCATCAATAATCAATACCGTGCTACTACGCAACTAACGCCAGACATCGCACTTTTACTACCGAAAGTAGTTCAACAAAGATAACGGTAAAACTTTCGCCGTTATTTTCATAAAATATTTTTGTCGCTTTTCAATCCGACAATAATTTCGTTATGGAGTCCACCAATGATTTAGCATTATCAGTATTTAATATTCCCTACTAAAACGAATATTCCCTAATTAATCGAATATAATATAACAATCAGATACTTTGTAAAATTTATAAATACTACCCACAACTATAACATTATAACAAATTCATTCCATAATATTCAAAAATGATAATTATAGAAAAATCATCTTTATTCATAAAAGTTGGGGTCTTACAAGGCCAAATTCTTTTCAAAGATCAATTCGCTCGGATATCATCGGTTGAAGATTAAAACTCGATGACATTCCAAAGACTCGCTTTCGTAACTCCCGCAGACGGTATTATGAATTCTAGTCATGTCTTTTGGATCGACTAATGCTCCCCGCCGCTTTCATGGATATGATGAACCGAGAATTCAAGGAATATTTGGATCACTTTGTGGTCGTTTTTATTGATGACATCCTCATTTATTCCAAAAACCGTGAAGACCATGAAAGCAACACTTGAGGTCGATACTTCAAAAGCTTCGTGAAAATAAGTTATATGTCAAATCAAGAAATGCGAGTTATGGTTTTGAGGAAGTAGCATTCCTCGGGCACGTAATATCAAAACATGGAATATCCGTTGACCCCAAGAAAGATCAAGCAATTCAAAGTCGGGAGCAACCTAAGTCAAGAATCAAGACGTAGCTTTCTCGGCTTTATTTGAATGATTATTATCGAAGATTCGTAGGCGGTTTTCTAATTGCTACTCCATTAACGCAAATTGACTCGAAAAAGATACAAAATTCGTATTGAGCTAGGAATGTGAGAAGAGTTTTCAAGAATTCAAGAGAGACTCATTTCAAAGACCTGCTCGACAATATCATCCGCACGGAGGATTTGTCATTTACAATGATGCTTCGTGCAAAGGGTTAGGATGTGTTCTCATTCAACACGAGAAAGTCATAGCCTTTATGCCTCACACGATAACTCAAAGAATATGAGAGGAATTATCCTACTCATGATCTAGAGTCAGCAATTGTTGTCTTCAGACTTATGATTTGGTGGCGGATTAATTGCAGATGGAGAGAAGGTGGAGATCTATACGGATCACAAAAAGCCTCAAATATTTCTTCACTCAAAAGGAACTCAACATGTGGCAACGATGATGGCTTGATTTGTTGAAAGATTATGATCATACCATCCAATACCATCCTCGAAAAGCGAACGTAGAAGACTGACGCATCGAAAGGTAAGATCATATGCCAAGCACGAGTGCATTATCACAACGCAAAGGCCCATCAGGTATGACTTGGAAAGAATGGAAATAGAGTTAAAGACTCAGGACCCATATGATGATGGCGAATATACGAGTGGAACCAACTTTAATCGATAAAGTTAAAGTTCGCCAAGCTACAACCCGAGTCGATACGTATGAGGAAGAAAGTACAAGAAGGTGTTATTTCTAAGAAGAATCGATGAAGAAGGAATACTGAGTCAACTCGCATTTTGTGTTCCTAACAATTTTGATTTGAAGTATAAAATTATGATGGAGGCGCACAACACAGCGTTTGCAATCCATCCTGGGAGTACCAAAATGTATCGTGATCTTCGACATACATTTTAGTGGAGCAATATGAAGAGAGAGATAACACTGTTTATCTCAAGGTGTCTAACTTGTCAACGAGTCAAGGGGGAGCATGAAGTGCCAAAAGGTCCATTACAATCACTTGAAATATCCACACAAAATGAATATTTTTCTCATCATATATATTAATAATTAATTATTCACAAATAATATTATGTAATCACAATCATCGATAAACTGTGCCGCTCCCAGAAAGAGGGGCTTCCAATAAGGATTTCTCCTTACTAAGACGCAATTAGTGACCAAACCTCTTCTTAGACAAAACTTTCTAGACATCGCTAATAATGCTATGTAATAATATTATTCAAATAATATGAATTATTGATCCGATAATAGAAAATATCGTAAAGTGACAATTATTGAAACAACAATAATATAACATATCAAAGATAGCAATTATTGAATCAATAAAATAAAATATCGAATAAAGAATTACAAGAATAATTATCGAGTAGTGCTTCTTATATAAGAATCAATAATCGTGCAATACTGTAGCTAGCATCTTGTGTTTAAAACCACCGGGTATTCCAACAATGTTAACGGTAACAATACGCCGTTATTTATAAAAACTTATACTTATCGTTTTTCTTCATCCAATCACTTTCCGTTATGGGCCCACACAAGGCTGCGCCGTCGTACGAATATTCCTTAACAGTAAGAATATTCCACGACCAAACGAATATTCCCCTGACAACAATGAATATTTTATAACCACTTATTTATTTAAAATATTTGCGCATTTTACATCAAATCAACCCTTACTATTTCAAAATAATAAATATAGAAATTTAATTTCATTTATAATAAGTTGGGGTCTTACAAAACTTGCACTGAATAACAACTCTCAAAGTATCTAAATACTCACAAAATACGCTCGATAATATATAGAGAGAAAACTTATGTTTCTGGTGTGTTTTTTAATTCTAACCTAAGCACCTATTTATAGAAAAATGCTAGAACGCCAAAGGAGACTAAATTAATAAAATAATATATTTTTTTTCTACGCACACTTCTTTGAAAAAAATTTCAGCCACCACAAGTGGGGCCCACTAAAAATCAGCGACTTTTCCCAACAACCAAAAGTGGGGCCCACCCATATTTTTAATAAAAATATTTTAATTTTTGAAACTTCAACAATTCATAATAAATAGCTTTTTATCAGAAAAATACGAATTTTATATCCATTCCATACAAAATTGAATTCTCTACAACTTTGCAGAAGAAAGTTTTTCCAAATTCCAAATAGAAAATGACCGAAATCCACATACGGACGATTTTCAACATTTCTTAAAATTCATAACAAATCATACGTTAATTTTTGACGGTTCAAAATTTGTGGACATATACTCAACTAATATATGTATATCATATCCAAAAATCATAACGATCCAACGGTCGGATCAAAATTATAACTCACGCAATAGAGCTTAAGAACACTGATTTGATTTTCGGACTATAAGTCCCTCGTACCAGTTTCACTCAAACATGCAGTCACCATGAAAAATCCACAAAGGATTTTTGGGTGATTCAAATTTATACGTTTAGCTTACTTTCAGGGCTTTCTTTTGATATATGGCTCATCTCCTAACTAATTATACACAAAGAGTTATAGATTTTTTAAAATCAAGTAATAAACTAATTTTCTGAAAATTTTCAAATTTTGTTCTTCATTTCGACAAAATACTAATAAAACACTTCAGCATTAATTCCTTCATTTATATCTATATAAAAATATATATTTCCTTATCATATAAATTAATAAATAATTATTCATAAATAATATTACAGAATCACAATAATGACAATCAGGCCGTTCCCAAGAAAGAGGGTGCTTTCCAATAAGGATTTCTCCTTACTGACGCGCAATTAGGTGACCAAACCTCTCATTGACAGAACTTTCTAGACATTGCCAATAATACTATCTAATAATATTATTTAAATAATATGAATTATTAATCTGATAATGAGAAATATTATGCAGTGACAAATATTGAAACAACAATAATATAAAATATCAACGTAGCAATTATTAAATTAATAAAATAAAATATTGATAGTATTTATTGTAATGATAATTGAGTAGTGCATTCTTACGTAAGAATCAATAATCAAAAATACTGTGCAATACCGTGTGCTACTGTGCAACCACGCCAGACATCGTATTTTAACCACCGTGTATTCCAACAAATTGGGTAAATCAGAACTACTATGCCGTTATTTATAAAAACTCAAATTTGTCGTTTTCTTCGTCCGACAGTTATTCTGTTATGGGGCCCATAAATGGTTGCGTCGTTGTATGAATATTCCCCGACAGCAAGAATATTTCACGACCAAACGAATTTTTCCTGACAACAATGAGTATTTTATAGCCACTTACTTATTTTGAAAAAAAATCATATATCACCCTTAACTTTAACTTTTTATCAATTTAACCATTTATTAAATAATAATTAATAAAAAAAATTAAATAATTTTATTTCATAAAATTCGAGGTCTTACAAAAGTGCTAGCACACCACTTTTGACAAAATATACATGCAGATGATTTAGCAACATACTTATTTTGAAAAAAAGAATTCAAAAGCATGTTTCTCACTTCCACCCATTTATTCACATGTTTATATATATTATAATAATTTTACTTAAACAATTATAAATTTATACTATTGTAATATATTATAATTATATATTTGAATGAATATTTTATCATAGAAGATAATTATGGTTTCATAAAAAAATATGTCAAACTTACAACAAATGTCTCATGCTAAAATTCTTCCATTTATATTAAAATTGAACAAATATTTTTTTGTCATATTTATCCATAATTTTTATTAATCAATTATTTACAACTCTTCAATCCTTGAATAATTATTACTAATTAATATTATAGATTCACAATACTGACAACTAAATCGTTCCTAGGAAAGAGAGAGCTTTCCGAAAAAGAATTTCTCCTTACTAGCGCACAATTATATATTATAACCCCTTTCCTTGATAGAAGTTTTGAAACATTGTCAATAATGCTATATAATAATATCATTTCAATAATATGTGTAACAATTATTGATTTAATAATGAGAAATATTATTCAGTAGTTACTGTGACAATTATTGAGTCAATAATATGAAATACTATACAATTATCACTGTAGCAATTATTAAATCAAACACTAAATGACTTCTTACGTAAACATCAATAATCAGAGATATTATGAACTACCGTGTGCTACTCTGCAATACCGTGTACCACTATAGAACAACGCGTATTACTGTACTTTTATCACTGGGTATTTCAACAGTTTAACGGTAACAGTCTTGTCGTTATTTTTATAAAAAGGTTATTTTTGTCGCTTAATTTCTATATTCGACAATTATTCTGTTATGTGAGGTTCACCAATGATTGCGACGTCGTACAAATATTCCCCGACAAAAAAAATATTTTATGACCAAACGAATATTCCTCGACACAACGAATATTTTATGACAAGTTGCTTCCTTTGTAAAATTTACACATATCACCCATAACTATAATATTTTATCAATTTAACCATTTACTGAATAGAAATATGAAAAAAAATTAAATATTTTGATTTCCTAAAATTGGGGTCTTACATATGTCCTTAACATTTTTAAGAACTGCATGTGGTTTTATAATAGCTAGCCAAAAGTTCAAAAGTTCCTATAGAACAAAATCACTCTCTTAACAGTTGATGGTCTTGAGTTTTATAATCATTCTCAATATATATAGGAGGTTGATTGACATGTAGATTTATCTAACCATTATGTGTATTCATGCAGCTTCATCGGCCAAGAATAGTTCAGTATTCATTAATGGTCATGATCACGCCAACAACTCGCCCATCATCAATGAACTACGTGCCAACGAGGACTTTACCACATCATTCGTTACATTACGGTCATGATTATACCGATTAATCCCTGGTCATAATCATACCAAATCCATCTATGCACGTAAGCCAAAGATGACTTTCATCACAATATAAGCATGAGGATGTTGACCATGACATAATTATTCAATAAAATAAGTTCAAGGATAAATTTTAAAGATTTATAATTTAATTTATCCAGAATTCAATAACATCCAAATGGTCAACATGATACTACTTTGTGGAGTAAAATTCAAGAATGCTCAGAAGAATATTTACATGAAAAGATACTAGATGAAGCACAAATATCAAGGATATTCTACTAATTTCATGGAGTATAGAAGCCAAAACTTTAACCAAATGAGTATAATAGAATATATAAAATTGCCTGCCATGCGGTAATCCACGTAGACAGATCATTTCCATAATTTAATAATGAATGAATACGAAGGGTCATTCACCATGCATGCGATAATCCGCGTAGACAGGTTATTCCAACAAAATAATAAATAATGAAATAATAGAAGAATTCACCATGCATGCGGTAGTCCGCGTAGACGGGTTATTCCAATGTAATATTAAAGAATGGAATAACAAAAGAATTCACCGTGCATGCAGAGTCTCACAGAGACAAAGTTATTCCAATGTAATAATAAAGAATGGAATAACAAAAGAATTCACTGTGCATGCAGTAGTCCGCATGGAGAGATGATTATTCAATGTAATAATAAAGAATGGAATAATGTAAGAATTCACCACGCATGGTAGAGTCGCGTGAGACAAAAGTTATTCCAATGTAATAATAAAGAATGGAATAACAACCTTATTTAGTATTGAAAGAAAATAACTCTTCATGAATACGTAAATAAATAATACCCTTACTTTTGTAAGAAAACAACTAGATCATCGGAATAGTGAGGTAATGCACTTCTTCTTCTTTTTCTCTATAATTTCTCTATAATAATTGCTTCTTGTGAGACTTAGTGAATTGGTGAGAAATAAAGGAAGAATGAGCTTCATTTATAGGAAAATATAGTTTCAATAATTGCACATTTTGGGGCTCAAATATTACAAAGATAATACCTTCCTCTTTTCTTTATTTTTAATTTAGTCCCCGCAAGTATTATCAAACTTGCACCACCTCCCCTAATAGTAAATCATGTGAATTAATAGTTCATTCATGTGACTCAATAGTATAATCATGTGAAAAAACTAATTACATGATAAAGACCTTCATCTATACCTCCATTTTTAATTTAGTCATGCAAGTATTATCAATCTTGCACCAACTCCCCTAATAGTAAATCATGTGAATCAATAGTACACACATATGAACACATAGTTATAAGCATGTGAATTAATAGCAATTAATTACTCATTTATTCGGTGAATTACCCGATTGGTCAATATAACATTCAGCCATCAATTATTATCGAAATAATTATCGATTTCCACTAACACTAATAATTCTCACACAATGAAACTATCAATTTCATCTTTAATCAACACGAACTTATTCATCATTAATATTATAACTCACAATATTTAACAACCAGGTCGTTCCCAAGAAAGATGGGGCCTTCCGATAAGGATTTCTCCTATCGGGCAAGTAATTAGATTATCTAACCTCTCCTCGATGTAACTTCTGCAGATCATTGTCAATATTACAAATAATAATATGAATAACTTTGTCATCTCAATTATTGATTTAATAATATAACATATTATACAAATGACATCGTGACAATAATTGAATCAATAATACGGAGAGATATGATGCAACAATTATCGTAAAGTAATAATCGAGTATAACCGAGTGACTTTTACGTAAGCATCAATAATCAATACCGCAAGTGCTACTACGCAACCACGCCAGATCATCTGCATTTCTTTTACTACGGGTAGTTCAACAAAGCTTTAACGGTAAAACTTTCACCGTTATTTTTATAAAAGATATTTCGTCGCGTTTTTTAACTACTTACAATACTTCCGTTAGGGGTCCACTAAAGATTGTGCCGTCATACTAATATTCCCCACCAAACGTAATATTTTATAACAACTTGCTTACTTTGCGAAAAAAAAATTTCACATATCACCCTTTAACTTTAACCTTTATTATATTAACCATTTACTTAAATAAAATAATAATTATAAGAAAATTGAATACTTTTATTTCATAAAATTCGGGGTCTTACACAATTTAATAAAAATGAGTGCATAATATTGTTGAATATATTTATATAAAAAAAAATTATCAAAAAAATTTCATTAAGAGGCACCTCTTAATTATTAATATTTCATTTTCTGTCTTACCGATTAAGAGGCATTCAGAGGTAACAAAAATAAAAACAAACAACATCATGTCTCTTAACGAATAAGAGGCAATCAGATGTAAACAAACAACACCTTACTAAGAGATCTTTGATTGGATATTATGTAATGCTTGACAATAATATTCTCTCTTGGAAATGTAAGCGCCAAACCATTGTCTCCAGATTTTCAGCAAAGGCTGAATATCGAGCCATGCATGGTCAATACCTGTTGTGAAATACTCCCTCTGTCCCGAATTATCTGCTGTTTTAGCAAAAAAAATTGTCCCACAATATCTGCTTTTTTAAGATTCCAATGCATTTTTTTCCTTTATTATTAGGTGATGAATTGTTCTGTCGTCATTTATGTTCTTATTTTTGGTGAAGATAAACCCAATAACATGACGAAAGAATAATCATAAATATGACTATTGCCGTCATTTAAATTAGATGATCTAAATAGAGTAACATATTTTCGTCACTAAAATAATATCATTTAATGACGAAAAAAAATTCGTCATTTAATGCACCAAGTTTTGATGACGAAACATAATATAAAGTGACGAAAGTTTCATTCAAATAGTGACGCTATTAATGTCACTAAAAGTAATTAATTATAGTGCCAATGATGTAGATCGTCACCATAAGTTAAAATATTTAGTGACGACATCAAATAGTGTCAAATATACCTAATACCACGCCATACTCATGATTCGGTGGCCTCTCATGACGATTAACAATAAATCACTAAATATTTTAGTGACGAAAAATAAATTTTATGTGACAAATTTTAACGTCATTTTTTGTGTGATTTCTTATAGTGTACTGAACAACAACTCTCAAAGTATCTAAATACTCATAAAATACGCTTGATAATATAGAGAGAGAAAGAGAGAAAACTTATGTTTCTGGTGTGATTTTCAATTCTAACTTAACCCTCTATTTATAGAAAATGTTAAGACGCCTTGGAAAGCAGACTTCGACCTCGCTACCTAATGGCTTTACCTGCTACTATTGCCACCCACCACATTTGAAATAAAATTCAGCATATTTTTTTACCAACCACAAGTGGGGCCCACTCAATTCTAGAATTTTCCACCAAAATCATTTATAAACCTAATTTCCGAATCAGTCACCTCTTAAAATTCATAACAAATCATACGTTCATTTTTAACGGTTCAAAATTTGTGGACATATACTCAACTTATATATATATAACATATCCAAAAATTACAACGATCCAACAGTCGAATTAAAAATTATAACTCACGCAATATATCGTAAAAATACTGATTTGATTTTTAATACCTCCATCCGACAAAAATACTGATAAAACACCTCAACATTAAATCCTTCAATTATAACCACATAAAATAAATAAATCCATCATTTATATCTGCATCAAATAAATATTTCCTCATCATATAAATCAATAATTAATTATTCATAAATAATATTATAAAATCACAATTATGACAACCAGCCGTTCCTCAGAAGAGGGGCTTTCCAATAAGGATTTCTCCTCATCGCAAGCAATTAAGTGACCAAACCTCTCCATGATGTAATTTTCTAGACATTGCCAATAATGTTATCTAATAATATTATTCAAATAATATGAATTATTGATCCGATAATGGGAAATATCATGCGGTGACAATTATTGAAACAACAATAATATAAAATATCAATGCATCAATTATTGAATCAATAAAATAAAATATTGAAAAGTAATTACTGTAACAATTATTGAGTAGTGTCTTCACGTAAGAATCAATAATTCAAAAATATTGTGCAATACCGGTGTGCATCTTGTGCAACCACACGACATCGTATTTTTAACCATCGGTATTCCAATGCCTTAATGGTAATAACTACGCCGTTATTTATAAAAACTCAAACTTGTCGCTTTCTATCCCAAGCTTATTCTCATTATGAGGCCCACGAATGGTTTACTACGTCATACTTAATATTCCCCGACAACAAGAATATTCCAAGACCAAACGAATATTCCCCGATAAAAAATGAATATTTTATAACCACTTGCCTATTTTATAAAATTTTCACATTTCACCCATAACCAAAGTATTATATCAAATTAACTCCTTATTATTTCAAGATAATAAATAGAGAAAATTAATTTTATTCATAATAAGTTGGGGTCTTACAACCTCCCCTCCTTATGAAATTTCGTCCTCGAAATTGACGTACGTACCTGGTATTTCGAAAAGGTGAGGGTACCTCGCTTACATTTCTGATTCCAACTCCCAAGTCATTTCCTTAATAGCATGGTTCCTCCACAAAACCTTGACTTGTGGTATAACCTTTGTTCGTAGGATATGCTCTTTCCTATCCAATATCTTGACAGTACCTCCGTGACGTTAAATCTTGGCTATCTCGCCCGGGTTCTAACGCTTAATAATGTGGTTTGGGTCTTTCCCATATTTACGAAGCATAGATATGTGAAAAACATTATGAACACGAGACATACTTGGAGGTAATGCGAGTCTATAGGCCACATTTCCTATTCGGTCAAGAATCTCAAATGGACCAACAAATCGTGGATTGAGCTTTCCTCTCTTCCCAAATTTTGTAGCTCCCTTCCATGGAGCAATACGTAACAGTACATGATCTCCAATATTAAACTCCACGTCCTTTCGATGAAGATCAACATAACTCTTTTGTCGATCTTGTGAGGTCTTTATACGTTGCCGAATTATTTGAATCTTTTTTGTAGTCATGCGTACTAATTCTGGTCCCAACAACGTTGCTTCTCCCACCTCGTCCCAACATACTAGAGAACGACACTTTCGTCCATATAACGCCTCGAATGGAGCCATGCCTATACTTGCCTGATATGTGACGCCCCCAAAATAGGTATACACAACACCCATTCTGAGTCGCCAAATACATGGTACATGTAAACAACTACAACTTTATTATTACAACAAGAAATCGTGAGTTTGAATACAAATATTATCTTCTAGATAATATCTATACTCAAATAAATCCTCATCACATTATTGATTCATTATTTTACAAAATGGTGAGGACTACTAAACAACTCTCTCTAGAATCTTCATTCCATACCCCGACTAAGTACTCGCTACATTCTCGCCTCCCGAGAAGAAAAATGGAACAACAAGGAAAAGGGTGAGCTCAACTAGCCCGAAAGAAAGAATATTATGACTAAGATAATATACAACAAATTATCGTTAGTCTTCAACAGGGAAAAATCGATGTAATACAATAGACAACAAGTTTCGGATCAATATTCAATGGAAATAATAATTCATGTAAGAGTTACGTAGAGAATGAAATCTACTATAATCTATGAATTTAACAGGTCCATCATCAATATTTTATCCTCGTAACATCAATCAATATACATCCCGGAATCAAATATTCATCTGCACTACTGAAGCCAAAGATATTCATCATTGGTCATGTTCATTTAAACACTGCTCATCTTTCAGACTACAAAGCCAAAGATATTCTTCGTAAATCATTCATCTTTGCACTACTGAGCCAAAGATATTCTTCAGAAATCATTCATCTTTGACCATGTGCCAAAGATATTCAATAATATCATCATTTAAGATCGAGGATGATGAAAAATATTTTTAAAGAAACGAATCCAAAGGAAACAAAATGACAAGGATTAAGGATTAAGGATTCGTACTTGGTTTTATCCACGCGCCCAAAAATACCTCAAAATAATCATAGTGGTGTAAAATTCAAGAATGATCAAAACATGGATACAATCGGAGTTAGTATCCGTAATAGATGTTTCGACGAAAAGAAGAAATTTTATTTTTCTATTGAATAGTACGTATCGTGATACGTGAATAGTGCAGATATCGTGAATAACGTGAATAAGTAACTCTCAGACACCAAAAGATAGAAATTCCACAAAAAACATCTTCACGCTTCATTAATAAGACTTTCGTGAATAAGAACTCGTGAATAAGAAACTCATGAATAATAAGAACTCGTGAATAAGAACTCGTGAATAGTAACTCCCTACATGAAAAAGTTCTAAATTTGATAAAACTTCAGATCAACATTTCAAAGATAATGATATTGAAGAAATAATATCATTACAAAAAAAATAATATCCCTTACCTCGAAAGATCAAGATTTCTAGCTAGTAATACCGTATAAGGTCAAGGAACTTCAGACCGCCTAGCAATACTCAAAGTATACTCAAAATACTCACAAGAATACGCTCAAAATATCGAGAGAGAAATAGAGAAAACTTGGGTTTACGGTGTGATTTTCAATTCTAACCCAAGACCCTATTTATAGGAAAATGCTTAGAACACCAAGGCGTAAAATTTAATATAATATTAATATAATTATACAAATTTTCCTTAGCCCACCTTTTGGTCAAAACACCAGCCACACATGTTAATGATGTCCAAAAAATACAAAAACGTTTTTCTTAACAAAAATAATTTAAACTCCCAAAAATCAATTATTTTGAGCTTGAACTTCAATAATTCATAATAAATAGCCCTTTCATCAGAAAAATTTGAATCTCATGAGTTTTATAGAAAATTCAATTTCTACAACTTTGCAGAAGAAAGTTTTTCTAAATTCCAAACAAAATCGAATCAAATCCACAAACCAAGGCGATTTTACATGTGCTATAATCAAATTTCTAATAATAATTGTGTCCACCAACACACAAAACATGTGTTAAACATTTAATGCCACAAAATACTCTTCCTCCTCATATACTCATATATCCCACATTCATTGTAAAATATCACCGTTAATATATTATTAAAATAATATATTTAAATGAATTATTTTATCGTAAAAAAGATAAAATATTAATTTTCAACAATTGTCATTTTAAAAATTTTCTCCATCTATATCCACATAAAATCAATATTTTCCTCATCATATAAATCAATAATTAATTATTCACAAATAATATTACGTAATCACAATATCGACAAACCAGCAGGTTCCCAGAGAAAGAGGGGCTTTCCAATAAGAATTTCTTCATCGCGCCGCAATTAGATGACCAAACCTCTCCTTAGATGTAACTTTCTAGACATTGCCAATAATGTTATCTAATAATATTATTCAGATAATATGAATTATTGCTTCGATAATGAAAGATATTGTAGTAATGACAATTATCAAATAACAACAATATAAAATATCTACGCAAAGAATTATTAACTCAATAAAATATCGAATAAGAATTATCGTAACCATTATTGAGTAGTGCCCTTCACGTAAGAATCAATAATTGGTGCAATACTGCAGGTGCATCTCTTTCAACAACGCAGATTAGTGTGTTTTAACCACCGGGTATTCCAACAAGGTGGCAACAACTACGCCGTTATTTAAAAACAACTTATATTTGTCGCTTTCTTCATCCAATCGCTTTCAAGTTATGGGGACCACACATGGTCGCTGCGTCATTGCATTTAATATTCTCGATAAAGATTTAATATTCCACGACCAAACTAATATTCCCGACAACAATGAATATTTTATAACCACTTGCTTATTTTGAAATATTTGCGTATTTAACCCTTAACTATCCACATTAATCAAATCAACCCTTACTATTTCAAAATAAAGGAAATTCCTTTTTATTTAAAAATTTCGGGGTCTTACATGATAACTGTTGTTGTAGGAGAATTCCACCAGTGGCAAGTACTTATCCCAACTTCCTTTAAAATTTAGGACACAGAGTCTTAATAGATCTTCAAGGGTTTGAATAGTCCTTTCGATCGCCTCGCTCGTTTGAGGATGGTACGCTTCAATCAATCAGAACTGCGCCATAGCTTTCTCAAGCTAACCCAAAATCGTGAAGTGAATCTTGGGTCACGATCCCAAACTATGGATACTTGGTATGCCATGCAATCTCACAATCTCATTTACGCATATATACTAGCAAGACGCTCAAGGAATAAGTCTCACGTATAGGCAAGAAATGAGCCGACTTGGTTAATCTATCAACAATAACCCAAATCGCATCTATACCTTGAGAAATCTTGGGAAGACCCGTAACGAAATCCATAGTAATGTGTTCCCACTTCCATTTCAGAATCTCAAGTGGTTGCAATGGACCCTTTGGCACTTGATGCTCCACCTTTACACGTTGACAAGTTAAACACCTCGAGATAAACTCTGCGATCTCTTTCTTCATATTGCTCCACCAAAATGTATGTCGAAGATCGTGATACATTTGGTACTCCTAGGATGGATTGCAAATGGTGTGTTGTGTGCCTCCATCATGATTCTGTGCTTCAAGTCAAAATCGTTAGGAACACAAAGTCTGGAGTTGACTCTAAGTATTCCTTCTTCATCAATTCTTGCCTCCGAAATAGCACCTTTTTACATTTTCTTTTTCATACGCATCAGCTCCAGGTCTGTAGCTTGAACAACTTTAACTTTATCGATTAAAATCGGTTCTACTCGTATATTTGCCATCATCACGTGGGTACTTGGAGCCTTTAACTCTATCTCCATCCTTTGTAAGTCGTACAAAATGGGCCTTTGTGTTAACAACATTGCACTTGTACCCGCATACACGATCTTCTACTCAACGCATCACCATAACGCGTCGCTTTTCAGGATGATATCAATGCTATGGTCGTAATCCTTCAACAATGCTCGAGCCAACGTCGTTGCCGCACGTTGAGTTCCTTTTGGGTGAAGAAATATTTTTCGCTTTTATGATCCGTATAAATCTCCACTTTCTCCCCATACGGTAGTGCCTCCAGATTTTCAACATAAAACGATCACGCTAACTCCGGATCACGAGTAGGATAATTCCCTCATATTCTTTGAGTTATCGCGAGGCATAGGCTATGACTTTCCCATGTTCAGATGAGAACACATCCTAACCCTTTGCTCAAGCATCAGAGATAACAAATCCATCCGAACCGGATGGTATTGTCGTAACAGTCTTAGAAATGAGTCTCCTCTCGAGCTCTTGGAAACTCTCTTCTCGCATTCCTCGCTCCATACTAATTTTGCATATTTTCGAGTCACCGAAGTTATTATGAGTCAACTGTGACGCCCCTAAAATAGGTATACATCACCCATTCGAGTCGCCAAAATACATGGTATGTGTAAAAATAACTACAACTTTATTAATACAATTGTAAAAAAATAAAATACCACAACACATACATCGTGAGTTTAAATACAATATTATCTTCTGCATAATATCCACACCCAAATAAAATCCTCATTAAATTATTGATGCACTAAACAAAATAAGGAGGACTACTAAAAACAGCCTATCTTGAATCATTATTTTTAGTCCCTACTAAATTCTCACCTCCCGAGAGAAAAATGGAACAAAAAGGAAAATGGTGAGCTCAACTAGCCAAAGATGATTAAGATAATATACAACAATTTATCCTTAGTCTTCAACAGAAAAACTGATGAATACAATAGACAACAAGTTTTAGATCAACAACCCGCAGGAAACAACAATTAATTAAAACAAGTAGAGAATGAAATCTTTCATCTATGAATTTAAAGTACATCATCAAGAGAACATCAAAAAATACATCTTGTGTAAGATCAAATTTTTAAATAAAAAGGAATTTCCTTTATTTTGAAATAGTAAGGGTTGATTTGATTAATGTGGATAGTTAAGGGTTAAATACGCAAATATTTCAAAATCAAGTGGTTATAAAATATTCATCGTTATTTGGGAATATTTTGGTCGGAATATTAAATGCATTTGAGGAATAATTCACTATGAGCTTCCATGTGTGGGCCCCATAACTGAAAAAAAGCGATTGGATGAAGAAAGCACAAATATAAGTTGTTTTTAAATAACCACGTAGTTGTTGTTGCGTATTCATCGTTTGAATACCCAATGGGTTAAAACACACTAATACGCGTTGTCAACAAGAAGATACCAGATCGCACCAATTATCGATTCTTACGTAGAAGGCACTACTCAATAATGGTTACTAAAGAATTATCGCTCAAAGATTTTATCGAAAGTTAATAATTGTCGCGTTGATATTTTATATTGTTGTTATTTCAATAATTGTCATTACACAAAGATCTTTCATTATCAAGCAATAATTCATATTATCCGAATAATATTATTAGATAACATTATTGGCAATGTCTAGAAAGTCTCGCTCTAAGGAGAGGTTTGGTCATCTAATCAATTGCTACCAAGAAGAAGAAATTTTATCGAAAGCCCCTCTTCCTGAACCGCCTCGTCACAATATTGTGATTTCGTAATATTATTTGTGAATAATTAATTATTGATTTATATGATGAGGAAAATATTGATTTTATGTGGATATAGATGGAGAAAATTTTTAAATGACAATTGTTGAAAATTAATATTTTATCTTTTCTCGATAAAATAATTCATTTAAATATATTATTTTAATAATATATTAACGGTGATATTTTTACAATGAATGTGGGATATATGAGTATATATGAGGAGGAAGAGTATTTTTTGTGGCATTAAATGTTTAACACATGTTTTGTGTGTTGGTGGACACAATTATCAAATCAAATTTGATTATACCGTAAAATCGCCCGCTTGTGGATTTCGGTCGATTTTTGTTTGAATTTGGAAAAACTTTCTTCTGGAAAGTTGTAGAGAATTGAATTTCCTATAAAAACTCGCGAGATTCGAATTTTCTGATGAAAGGGCTATTTATTATGAATTATTGAAGTTCAAGTTCAAATAATTGATTTTTGGGAGTTTAAATTATTTTTGTTAAGAAAAACGTTTTTGTATTTTTTTTGGACATCATTAACATGTGTGGCTGGTGTTTTGACCAAAAGGTGGGCTAAGGAAAATTTGTATAATTATATTAATATTATATTAAATTTTTCGCTTTGGTGTTCTAAGCATTTTCCTATAAAATAGGTGCTTAGGTTAGAATTGAAAATCACACCGTAAACCAAGTTTTCTCTATTTCTCTCGATATTTTGAGCGTATTCTTGTGAGTATTTTGAGTATACTTTGAGTATTGCTAGACGAAGTGCAAGTTCCTTCAAAGACTATACCCTAGATTCTAGCTGTAAGATCGATCTTCGAGGTAAGTGGATATTTTTTTTTCAGAATGATATTATTTCTTCAATATCATTATATCGAAATGTTGATCCAAGTTTTATCAAATTTGGAACTTTTTCATGTCTGGGGTTACTATTCATGGGTTACTATTCATGAGTTACTATTCACGAGTTACTATTCATGAAGTTACTATTCACGAAGTTACTATTCACGAGTACTATTCATTAAGCGTGAAGATGTTTTTTGTGGAATTTCTATCTTTTGGTGTTTGAGTTACTATTCACGATATCGGCATTATTCACGATACTAAGACTATTCACGATACTCAGATTATTCAATTAAAAATAAAATTTCTTCTTTTCGTCTCAAAACATCTATTCGGATACTAACTCGATCAGATCCATGTTTTGATCATTCTGAATTTTACACCACTATGATTATTTTTGAGGTATTTTTGACGTGGATAAAACCAAGTATTTAATCCTTAATCCTTAATCCTTGTCATTTTGTTTCACCGGATTCGTTTTTTAAAAATATTTTTCATCATCCTCGCCTTAAAATGATGATATTATTGAATATCTTCTTTGGCCTGTAAAGCAAAAAGATGAATGATTTTCAAGAATATCTTTGGCCTCGTAGTGCAAAGATGAACAGTGTTGAGATGAAACACGACCGATTGATGAATATCTTTGGCCAGTAGTGCAAAGATGAATATTTGATTTGAGATGAATATCGATTGATGTTGTTACAGGATAAAATATTGATGATGGATCGTTAAATTCATAGATTATAGTAGATTTCATTCTCACGTAACTCTTCTATGAATTATTATTTCATCGCTAATATTGATCCGAAACTTGTTGTCTATTGTATTCTATCGATTTTTCCTCGTTCAAGACTAACGATAATTTGTCAGATATTATCTTAGTCATAATATTCTTTATCGGGCTAGTTGAGCTCACCCTTTTCCTTTTTGTTCCATTTTTCTTCTCGTGGAGGCGAGAATGTATGAAAGTACTACTTGGGGGTAATGGAATGAAGATTCTAGAGAGAGTTGTTTAGTAGTCCTCACCATTTTTGTAAAATAATGAATCAATAATGTGATGAGGATTTATTTGAGTATAGATATTGTCTGTAAGATAATATTTATTCAAACTCAAGCGCTTTCATCGTTGTAATAATAAAGTTGTAGTCAAGCTTCGTATTCATGTATTTGGCGACTCAGAACGGGTGTTGTGTATACCTATTTTGGGGGCGCCACAATTGGTATCGTAGCTTAGGATACGATCTCCATGAGATCGGGAATGTAACTAGGAGGGAGAGACGAGTAAATCCTTCGCTAAAGGTGTCCTACCTAAGCTTATTTGTCAGTTAGTGGGTCAAGATATGTGGATATTATGTGATATATCGATTTCCTTAATTAACCCTTATTTTATGATGATTTGAGAATGTCGATCGAGAATATTAACAAGTGGGAGCAAATGAGACCGTGGAGATGCTCAGATTTCACCAACGAGGAGAACGTGCAAACAGTCGGGCAATGTTCCTCCCGTGAACAACACCAACCGAAAGCGATGATGAACGAGGGATGTTTAGAAGTTTTTGCAGCTCATGCAAAATCGCATTTAGGAGACTCGTGTTCAAAATACAGAGAAAATGATAGAATTCACGAGTGGTCACAACCAAGCAGTTCAAAGAGTTGGGACCACTGTAACTCGGGGAAAGCGGATCCGATTAAGGCGAGACGTGGTCAAACAAATTACCAAGATATTCGATGTCTTGGGATGCACGGAGAGAACAGAAAGTTCCATTCGCCACCTTTATGTTCCGTGTGAGGCAGACATCGGTGGGAATCATGAAGTTGCATCCATCCAAACCGCACTCAAAGATGTCATGGGAGACGTTTTAGAAACAGTTCAATGACAAGTACTTCCCCGAAAGTATTCGGCTATACGAAGGAAGTGGAGTTTATTAGACCAGAGCAGTAATAATACGACGCATTGTCCCAAAGACGAGGCGAAGTTCATGAGTTATCCAGTTCAGCACCTCATTTGGTGGAGAATGAGGAACGATGACGCGGATGTTTCGAGAGGTTTGAAAACCCATATACGTCAAGATCTCATTTCTCATAAATTTTCTCTATTCAGATGTTGTCAACAGGCTCTCGGTTGTTAGAAGCGAGATAACGAGTACGCTCAACCGAGGGACCATAACCAGATCATATACCAAGATAGTAGTCATCGTAATAACGATAACCAAACGGAGAAAGAAGAATACGTATTAAAGGCAGAACCACTCCGGTGGTAATCGTGGCATGAAAATAAGAAGCGCCTGGGAGGAGATTTTAAAAGAGGAGATTCAACAACGACCATGTGAAGACGCGCCACTTATAAAGAACTAGTTTTGGGGAGGAGAACCACCACCATCAGACATGTTACAAATGCGAGAAAGAGGGACATATCACCAAACCGCCCACAACAGCTTTAAGGTATGCTATAGTTCAGGAAAGGAAGGACATATCGCCGAGATCAGATTTAAGAATAAACCTAGTTCAATGGGGACGGTGACTCAAAAGATCGTCCCGTAAAAGTCAAAGTCAACGATTCCGGAAGAGCGTTTGTCGCGACCCATTAAAATGCAAGGAACCCGAACGGTTAGCACAAGTTAGTCAATTATAAATTTCGCTAAGTATATACCTTACTAGATATCTGCTTCTACCCATTCTTTTATCTCTTACTACTCAGGCCAACGCGTTTAAACTCGACTCACGAGAAATTAGACTTTGACCTATCTCGTGGAAACTCCGTTAGAGAAATTTTCATCACATCCATTGCTTATAAATCTTGCTTGATTCAGTTGGCACTATCACATTACTGTTAACCTTATTTCTATAGAGATATTTGTTTTTGATGTGATTTTAAGGTTAACTACTCATCACGCATTAAATTGATTATTTTCTTAAGGTTGTTAGTTTTCATATTCCTAAGCAACCCGTTATTCAATTCAAGCAATCAAACCATTGTAGTCAAACATTTTCATATCAAGCCATGAAGTCATTCGCTTATTACTTGATGTCAAATTTTCTTAGTCCATGTTATGGATTTGAATAAAGACACGCCGATTTGAATAATATTCCTGTTGTTATTGATTTTTCCCGACGATTTTCAAGAATTTCTTGGCTTACTCCCAAAGCTCTCGATATTAAATTTTGTATCGACTTTTCAACCCCAAGACAAAACTCATTTCTAAAATCTCACATCGAATGGCTCCTATTGAACTTCGTGAGTTAAAAATTCAACTATAGAATTTGGTACCGAGCCTTTATCTTGTGACTTCCTTTTCAGGAATTCACCTGCTTTACTCTCTCGTAGGGACGCCATATTCGTAGCGATAAGTAAATCGATAGTGTCATTGTGACGCTATCCAAGATTGGGATACGAGTCACATTGAGAGCAACCTAAGTCAAGAATCGAAATACGTAGCTTTTCAGGCTTAGTTGGTTATTATCTGAGATTCGTTGAAGGATATTCTCGAATCGCTATTCCGTTAACTTAAATTTGACTAAAAGATACAAAATTGTGATGGAGCGAGGAACGCGAGAAGATTTTCCAAGAACTCAAGAGGAGACTCATTTCAAAGACATATTCTAACCATGCCATCCTCGAAAATAACGTGGTAAATGACGCGATGAGTAGAAGATCATATGCGGAACGAAGTGCGATGATGTCAAGTATATACGACAGAGCCAACTTTAATAGAAAAGTTAAGATCGCTCAAGCCACCGACTCCGGAGCCGATGCGTATGAAGAAGAAAGTACAAGAAGGAGTTATTCCTAAGCGAGAATTGATGAAGAAGGAATACTTGAGTCCACTCTAGACTTTCAGGTTCCTAACGACTCGATTTGAAGTACAAGATTACGATGGAGGCACACAATACGCCATTTGCAATCCATCTCGAAGTACTAAAATGTATCGTGATCTTCGACATACATTTTGGTGGAGCAATATGAAGAGAGAGATTGCAAAGTTTATCTCGATGTGTTTAACTTGCTAACGTGTAAAGGTGAGCATCTTGTACCTAAGGGTCCGTTGCAGAACCACTTGAGATTCCTGGAATGGAAGTGGGAACACATTACTATGGATTTCAGCACTAATCTTCCCAAGGTTTCTCAAGGCATAGATGCGATTTGGGTTATTGTTGATAGATTAACCAAGTCTCGCTTCATTTTTTTACCGATACGAGAGACTTATTCCTTGAACGCCTTTCTCAGATGTACGTAAAAATGAGATTGTGAGATTGCATGGCATGCCAAGATCCATAGTTTTAGATCGTGACCCAAGATTCACTTCATGATTTTTGGGTTAGTTTGTAGAAAGCTATGGGCACGAAATTTATTTATCTGGTTTGGCATACCATCCTCAAAACGGATGGGCAATCGTAAAGGACTACTCAAACTCTCAAGATATATTAAAACTACGGTCCTAGATTTCAAAGGAAGTTGGGATAAGTACTTGCCATCGTGGAATTCTCATACAACAATAGTTATTAAACAAATATAGGCATGGTTCCATTCAAGCATTATATGGACAAAATGTCGCTCTCCAATATGTTGGGATGAGGTGGGTGAAGCAACATTGTTGGGACCCGAAAGTTAGTACGTATATGACTAATGATTCGACAACGATACAAACCAGCCTGACAAGATCGACAAAAGAGTTATGCTAATCTTCATCGAAAGGACGTGGAATTTAGTGTAGGGGATCATGTATTGTCATGAAGTTGCTCCATGGAAGGGAGTTACAAGATTTGGGAAGAGAGGAAAGCTCAATCCACGATTTATCTGGTCCATTTCAAATTCTCGACCGAGTAGGAAATGTAGCCTATAGACTTGCGTTACCTCGAAAGTATGTCTAGTGTTCATAATGTGTTTCACATATCCGTATTTCAGAATATGTGAAAGACCCAACCACGTTATGAAAGTTAGAACCTGACGAGATAGCCAAGACTTAACGTATGAGGAGGTACTGTCAAGATGTTGGATAGAAGGAGCATGTCCTACACGCTGAAAGGTTATACCACAAGTTAAAGTTTTGTGGAGGAACCATGCTATAGAGGAAATGACCGGGAATTGGAAACGAAAATGAAAGCGAGGTATCCTCACCTTTTCAAAACACCAGTACGCACGCCAATTTCGAGGACTTAAATTTCATAAGGAGGGAGGTCAGAAGACCTCAAATTTTTAAATAAAAAGGAATTTCCTTTATTTTGAAATAGTAAGGGTTGATTTGATTAATGTGGATAGTTAAGGGTTAAATACGCAAATATTTCAAAATAAGCAAGTGGTTATAAAATATTCATTGTTGTTTGGGAATATTCGTTTGTCGTCGGAATATTCGATCGTTTGGGAATATTCGCACGACTGCCGCAAATTAAATGCATGTGGGCCCCATAACTGAAAAAGCGATTGGATGAAGAAAACGACAAATATAAGTTGTTTTTAAATAACTGGCAGTAGTTATTTGTCAATCATCATTGGAATAATTCGTGGTTAAAACACACTAATACGCGCGTTGTTGAACAAGAAGACACCTGTGTATTGCACCAATTATTGATTCTTACGTAAGAAGGCACTACTCAATAATGGTTTATGTGAATTATCGCTCAAAGATTTTATCGAGTTAATAATTGTCGCGTTGATATTTTATATTGTTGTTATTTCAATAATTGTCATTACACAAGATCTTTCATTATCGAAGCAATAATTCATATTATCCTAATAATATTATTAGATAACATTATTGGCAATGTCTAGAAAGTTCTGTTCAAGGAGAGGTTTGGTCATCTAATCATGCTACGCCAAGAAGTTAAGAAATTTTATCGAAAGCCCTCTTCCTGAACCGCCTCGTTGTCAATATTGTGATTTCGTAATATTATTTGTGAATAATTAATTATTGATTTATATGATGAGGAAAATATTGATTTTATGTGGATATAGATGGAGAAAATTTTTAAATGACAATTGTTGAAAATTAATATTTTATCTTTTTCTCGATAAAATAATTCATTTAAATATATTATTTTAATAATATATTAACTGTGATATTTTTACAATGAATGTGGGATATATGAGTATATGAGGAGGAAGAGTATTTTGTGGCATTAAATGTTTAATACATGTTTTGTGTCAGGACACAATTATCGAATCAAATTTGATTATATGTTTGTAAAATCGCCCGTTTGTGGATTTCGGTCGAATTTTGTTGGAATTTGGAAAAACTTTCTTCTGAAAAGTTGTAGAGAATTGAATTTCCTATAAAAACTCGCGAGATTCGAATTTTCTGATGAAAGGGCTATTTATTATGAATTATTGAAGTTCAAGTCTCAAATAATTGATTTTTGGGAGTTTAAATTATTTTTGTTAAGAAAAACGTTTTTGTATTTTTTGGACATCATTAACATGTGTGGCTGGTGTTTTGACCAAAAAGGTGGGCTAAGGAAAATTTGTATAATTATATTAATATTATATTAAATTTTTTCGCTTTGGTGTTCTAAGCATTTTCCTATAAATAGGTGCTTAGGTTAGAATTGAAAATCACACCGTAAACTCAAGTTTTCTCTATTTCTCTCGATATATTTTGAGCGTATTCTTGTGAGTATTTTGAGTATACTTTGAGTATTGCTAGACGGTAAGTTCCTTCAAAGACTATACCCTAGATTCTAATTTGTAAGATCGATCTTTCGAGGTAAGTGGATATTATTTTTTTTCAGAATGATATTATTTCTTCAATATCATTATATCGAAATGTTGATCCAAGTTTTTATCAAATTTGGAACTTTTTCATGTCTGGGTTACTATTTATGGGTTACTATTCACGAGTTACTATTCACGAAGTTACTATTCATGAGTTACTATTCACGAAGTTACTATTCACGAAAGTACTATTCATGTAAGCGTGAAGATGTTTTTGTGGAATTTCTATCTTTTGTGTCTGAGTTACTATTCACGATATATAAGACTATTCACGATACTATATGACTATTCACGATACTCAGATTATTCAATCGAAAAATAAAATTTCTTCTTTTCGTCCAAAACATCTATTTCGGATACTAACTCGATCAGATCCATGTTTTGATCATTCTTGAATTTTACACCACTATGATTATTTTTGAGGTATTTTTGGGCGTGGATAAAACCAAGTACTAATCACTTAATCCTTAATCCTTGTCATTTTGTTTCACCGGATTCGCTTTAAAAATATTTTCATCATCCTCGCCTTAAATGATGATATTATTGAATATCTTTGCCCGTAGAGTAAAAGATGAATGATTTCAAGAATATCTTTGGCCCAGTAGCAAAAAAAAGATGAATGATGTCGAGATTGAATAATACGACAGAAATCGATTGATGAATATCTTTGGCTCAGTAGTGCAAAGATGAATATTTGATTTGAGATGAATATCGATTGATGTTCTGTGGATAAAATATATGATGGATCGTTAAATTCATAGATTATAGTAGATTTCATTCTCTCACGTAACTCTTTCTATGAATTATTATTTTCATGTAATATTGATCTCGAAACTTGTTGCCTATCAGATTCTATCGATTTTCCTCGCTTGAAGACTAACGATAATTTGTTGTATATTATCTTAGTCATAATATTCTTTATCGAGCTAGTTGAGCTCACCTTTTTTCCTTTTGTTCCATTTTTCTTCTCGTGAGGCATGTAGCGAGTCTTCTGAGGTATGGAATGAAGATTCTAGAGAGAGTTGTTTAGTAGTCCTCACCATTTTGTAAAATAATGAATCAATAATGTGATGAGGATTTATTTGAGTATAGAATGAAGATAATATTTGTATTCAAACTCAGAGTTTTTTGTTGTAATAATAAAGTTGTAGTTCCTCACCATTTTTGAGAATGAAAATAATGCCACAATCAAATATTCATCTTTGATGCCAAAGGATTTAGATCATTTGAGTTCATCAACATCATCTGTGACTACGGCCAAAGATATTCATCAGTAATCATTCAAACTCTGTGCCAAAGATATTCATCAAGTATCACCATTAAGGACCGAGGATGATGAAAATATTTTAGAGAAACGAATCGGTGAGATGACAGAAGGACAAATATTGGGATTCGTATTTCGGTTTATCCAAATTCAATAATACTTCATAATAACCAAGTGAAGTAGAATTCAAAATAAAGATCAAAACATGGATACAATCAAAGATAAGAACTATAAAAGACATCTGGGACGAAAAAGAGAAAATTTTATTTTTCGTTGAATAGTCGTATCGTGAATAAGAACCCAGACACAAAAAAGGTAGAAATCCACAATAAAATTCATAACAATATCTCAAAGATAATGATATCAAGAAAATAATATCATTTACTGAAGAAAATAATATCCCTTACCTCAAAGAATCAGTACTTCAGATTGAAAGGTCGGAAGTGATGCTGAATGAAACTTGTACCACTACAAGAAATCACATATTTTATGACGAAATTTTTGCCACGCACAAATTTTTGTCACAATTTGTTAATTAATAATTACGAAATTCATAATCGTCACTAAAACTTTTGCTTTTGTGACGACTTTTACTTTTGTTACTATTAATCGTTTATATCGTCACTAATCTACACATTTGATGACGATTAACAAAATTTCGTCACAAGTTATTTTAGAGGTAGAATTTCGTACCAAAATTTTGGAGGGAAACCTTTTAGTGATATTTTGTAATAATTGATGACAATATTTATTGTCACAAAATATTTCTTTCGATGACAACATAATAGTTTGTCATTAATTATTTATAAAATTTAGTGACAATGTGCTTTCGTCACTAATGTTCACATTTAGTAACGCCAAATACAAATTCATCACAATTTTATTTGGAGGCAAAATTATTTTTGGAGGGAAATTTTTTAAAGACGAAAAATAATAATTTATGATAATTTGTATTATCATAAATACCAATTTTATATATTTGAGATAATAGTGCGTCACTAATTAGATGCGTGGATAAGTAACAAAAATTGTTTCATTATAAATTTTATATTTAGTAGTAAAAATACGTAATATCGTCACAATTTTATTTGGAGGCAAAATTTTTCTGAAAAAATTTGGAGGAAAATTTTTTAAAGACGAAATAATATATTAATTTATGACAATTTGTATTGTCATAAATACCAATTTTATATGACGAGATAATAGTACGTCACTAATTAGATGCGTGGATAAGTGACAAAAATGGTTCGTCATAAATTATTATATTTTGTGACAAAGTACGTAATATCGTCACAATTTGATTTGAAAGGAAAAAAATTTGGAGGCAAATTTTGTAAAGACAAAAAATTAATAAAATATGACAATTTTTATTTTCACA
Source organism: Panax quinquefolius (assembly GCA_020205615.1). Taxonomy (NCBI): domain Eukaryota; kingdom Viridiplantae; phylum Streptophyta; class Magnoliopsida; order Apiales; family Araliaceae; genus Panax; species Panax quinquefolius. Next base: position 19,943,304 of record CM035155.1, read on the forward strand.
AATACTAATTTTACACGACGACGAGATAATAGTGTGTCATTAATAATTAGATGAGCGGATAACTAAATGTGATGCACTAATAGTAGAGACATCTTTAGAATATTAGATTTTAGGTTCTAGGTTCTAGGTTCTAGGTTCTTACTGGTATAAAATTATAAAAAAGACAATATTTAAAAGATAATATTTTTATAAAAAATATTATGGTATATTTTTTTACAACGTTTTTTAAGAAAACGATGCATATATTTATGAAAAACGTTATGTATTTATAAATATAATTTTTAGTTTTAAATAGATAACATTTTTTTTAAACACGGAGCAAAAAAACACGAAACAAAAACAAACACCATAGTTCTTTAGATCTACTTATTTTCTCTCCTATCTCTGTACTTTCCCTCTCTACGATGGAGGTAGCAAAGGAAGCGAGTGCCCTGCTCTACTACGATCCAAACCTTCGGCTACCACTGTGGCCATCAGCTGAGGAGGCACGTACGGGAGAAGATCTTGAGCATTTGGACATGGCTGATGTGATTAAGGTCAGTGACAATGGGTAGGTGAAGTTTTTAGCTGCAAAAATTTATTAATCGCTTTTTATAATAGAAGTCCCTTAATTCGGCCCATTTGTATGAGCCATCACTCTCTCCTTCTCACATATAGAGCACACAGAGCAGAGTTCCCCGAAGCTGACGTCAGCAATTGAATCGAATTTTGAAATTGAGAGCGTAGCCAACTTCATACGCAGCCAAAACTTCAGAAGAGTTGCTTTACAGGTAAACTTCTTCAACTTTCTTTTCCAATCGATATAGTTCCTTTACATAAACCCTACTCAAACCCTAGAATTACATTACAACAAATAAAAAAATACTCTACTTTTTTATATCCATTTGTATATTCTCTGTAAAATAGGAAAGCAAATGAAGATTAATGAGAAATTTGATGTGGTTTATGTTTTTTATTTTTTTTATTTTTTAATTACTGCAAATTCCGGTTCAACTGAAGTAATTTAAAATATAAGAAACTGATGATTGAGAAATTGCCGTAGTTTATGTTGGTTTTTTTGTTACTGAACAATTTGAGTAAACAGAAGTAGTATTGAGCTCTAAGAATTATTATGGAATTGAACCGATTGCTCTTTCTGAAGTTGCCTCCGAAGTAAATATTGAACCGATTCACCATTTTTGAAGCTCCAAGTTGATAAGAGTAGTTTTGTATTGGACTTTTACAAAAAAAACTGTGGTTCTATATTAGGCTTCCAAGTTTTATTTCTCTTATAATATAGGAAATATAGTAATGATTCTTTTATTTATTTTCCTTAGCATACAACATATTAAGAAATTTAATGGTGGGGACAAGTTACTTACCAGTATCTTGGAGACCAAGATTACAGATCTAACCGGTCCTGTTGCATTTGAAAAATCAGACGACAGGTCTCCAACAAACCCTTCATATGATATCATCAATGTGATGGTAACTGGATTCCGGCGGATAGGCTACTGGTCCAACTATTCTGGACTATCTATTGTTTCCCCGGAGACTCTTTATGCCAAACCAGCCAACCTTTCACGTTTGAACCAACATTTAAAGAGTGTAGTATGGCCTGGAGGAACACTGCACGGGCCTCGAGGGTGGGTGTTTGCAGACAACGAGAGGCAATTAAGAATTGGAGTTCCAAACCGAGTTAGTTACCGGGATTTCATTTCACAGGACAACAATAGTAATATGGTTGAGGGATATTGCATTGTTGTCTTCCTCGCTGCCCTAAAATTGCTTCAATATCAAATTCCCCATAAGTTCATTATGTTTGGAGATGGTAACAAGAACCCAAACTACAATGAGCTTGTAACTCAGATCGCAGCAAATGTAAGTAGCTAGAAGGAACAATTGGCAAAAATATAAAAAAGATTGATGATTTGTACAGATACATACACATATACTTGATGATAATACCATTGAATCTGTGACTGCAGGTCTTTGATGCAGCAGTCGGTGACATTGCAATTATCACAAACCGTATAAGGATTGTGGATTTCACTCAGCCACATATAGAATCAGGGATAGTCGTAGTTGTCCCGGTGAAGAGGTTGTACTCAAGTGCTTGGGCTTTCTTGCGACCATTCACTCCATTAATGTGGGGAATCACAGCAGCCTTATTCCTCATCGTGGGAGTTGTAGTCTGGATTTTAGAACACAAAAGAAATGATGAATTTAGGGGGCCACCAAAGAAACAACTTGTAACAATTTTGTGGTAAGTACAAGTAATCATGTTTGCTTAGGACAAGTCATCGTGTTGTCTCTACCTTGGGCTATGTTTACTTACTAGTAAGCTATAGCAAGCTAGCTGCTTCTGGTACAGACCCCTAAATCCTTGTTTGCCTTTATTTTTCTATCTTGCAGGTTTTGCTTCTCGACTATATTTTTTGCTCACAGTAAGTATCCACTAAGAAGTTTGAGACTAATCTTCAGAAAGAACATTGTACCGGCCTTGTATCCACTGCAAGTTCCAAATTGTTGGCCAAGAGTTCACAGAAAGCGGGTGGGGATTTGTGAGTATCTGATTTTTGTGTTTCCTTCTTAAGTGACATGGATAAGATTAGTAATTTTTGTAATCATTTTTGTAAACCATGGTTGCAGACAATTGAAATATTGGATGAATTAATTGAGAATGGTTCTGATAAGATGGATGTAAGGAATAAGGATGAAGTTATATCACAGATGAGATCTGCTGTTGCTAGCAAATAATTTGGGCAGGAGGATATTTTATGCCCTCTTATTACTGATGTAATTCTTACTTAACTATCTTATTATGCATTAGGAATGTCTTCAGCTATTTGAAGTTTCTGATTGTTGGGATAAGTTTACACTGTAGGCATACATACAAGTTTGCCCGAAGAACCCAACAAACTTCAACGTTGATAATGTCCGAGTTGCAAAACTTCAGGGTGGAGGTCTTCACAATTGTGCCATTGTCAGAGGTATGGTTTTAAAAAATGATGCTGTTGGGAGCATAAAGAAAATGGAGAAGGCAAAGGTGAGTACGTTTTCAGTCAGTTTTGAAGTTCATTTCTTCCTTGAAATAAACAGAGCCTTGATTCACCGATCTTTTTGTTTTCTGGTTTCTTCTGTTTTCTTTGTTTCCTAGAAGGTCCAAATCGATAGTTTGATACACATGGAGTCTCCTTAATTTCATGTTACCAAGCTTTTTTGTTTTTATTTTTTCTTTAATCTATGAAAGGCGTTGTTGACTTAAGTATGATAAGTAGAACTATTGGATGATTATGAAACTTGAGATTTGTCCTAAAGAAGTTGATTTTGTAGTCTTTGTAGCTATTTCAAAAGTTCAGCACTGTGTTTAAGCAATAAATTTTTTCAATGCAGATGTGTATATTTTGTTTCCCAACTTCCTCAGTTATTCCACTCCATGACCATCCAGGGATGACTGTTTTGAGCAAACTTCTCTATGGCTCCTTGCATGTGAAAGCTTATGATTTTGGTTGAGCCTAGACGCATTAAGAGAAGCAAGGGAATTGAAGGTCTTAATCTGAACTCATTCCAAACTTCCGATGTAAGAGTTTTTAAAGACGTCCCAAACTGAAATCAAATGTCGAGATTCTAATACTTGGTTTAAACACTTTCTCCTAGAATTCTACTCTCTGGTGTTAAAACATTATATTTTCTGGTAGAAAGATTCATACTGCATAAAATGATTAGTAAATTTTGACATTATTACAGTATTGTAGTCTCTATTGGATAGCTGTTTGCTTTCATTGATCTTAAACTTCTGATTCACTTATGGCCTTAGACCGACAAGAAACTAGATAACCATGGCACCTATTGTAATACTCTTTTATCATCTAACATATTCATATTTAACTTGGCTATATGTGAATGGATGCATCTTGGCCCTCACACATCTTGGTGCAATTACTGAGCATGCAGACGAATTTAATGTGGGGTCGCTGTTGATATAAGTTCCTAACAATGTGGGGTTGCTTTTGATATAACTTCCTAACAGAATTTAATGATTCTTTTACAAGCATATTCCATAGCTTATCTATTTTATTCTCCATTATCTACCTATGAGTAGTAGTGCAAGTTTTAATTGAATTATTGTCTTATTTAACACACTGGCAAAGTTGGTTGTTGATAAAGTTCTAACAGCACTATGTGATACTTCGATTTTGTTTTCAAATACCGGAGGGAATCTGCATTGTTTCACTGCAATCACTCCTTGTTCTGTTTTTGACATTCTAGCGCCTCCTTACTCGGAGAATGCTGGCAGGAAATGTACCTACTACCACGACAACCCTTATACAAGCTTCTGTAAGCCATTTGTTTTGCCCTTTCTAGTTTCAATTTTTTCCCCATGACAAACTCTCTGTTTTGTGATTCTGCATGATACCTGACCATATAGAGTAATATTATTTAAACGATTTTTACATGAATTGTCACCATTAACCATGAGTTGCTTGTCTATACTATGATGCATCAACAGGAATTGATGGTGAGATAGATAATGGAAAAGAAGAATATGCATGGAAACTGTGAGCGTTCTCTAGTATATTGGCTCCAAGGAAACTGATGAGAAAGCCAATGAGGTTCAGAGACTGGGAATTATGGATATTTGGACCCCAAAAAATCACTATCGCTGGTCTAAATCCAGATATGGTGGTCATGTTTCAGCAATTGTGGAATCAGTGAATCACTCGCGTCTCCTTTTTTACAATTTGTACCTATAAATCTTTGCTAAAAAGTTCATTATCTTATAAGTCTTTTTGTCTCATACTATTACTTTTCTACAGATGTGGATGTTGGAGAGCTTGAGAATCTGAGATCTAAGAAAAACAAGCTGGAAGAAGAAATTTCTGTTTTAGATAGTAGTTTGAAATTGCTTCAGAGCGAGCAAAGACACTTTGAGGATGAAGCAGCTCAACTTCATAGACAACGTGTAAGCCAACTGACTGAAAATACCTTTTATTTTAGTTGAGCAAAGATATCCCTTATTGTGAATGTATATCTTTCTAACATCACAAATTTTCTAATCATGCTTTGTAGGAGGATATTCTTAACATTGCACAACATGAGAAAAAGAAACGTCGTGAGCTTGACAACCGTGTCAGTAAGTATCTTATAGATGCCTGATTGGTTAGTTTTTACATGGTCAGGTTGTATTGAAACCCTTTTACTGGAGCTTTGTGTTTCTTTAACAAATGAATTTTCTGTTATTCAAGATCAAAATTAAAATCAATGGAAACAGAGGAAGACCTGGATAAGCACCGATGAAGTACCCCTATTTTGGACAAGCCAAAACGTCAGGTGCAGCAAGTTAAGTTTACCCCTTGTAGTGTCTTTAATTGATTTTGTTGAATATCTTGTTACTATGTTGACATCTGCTATGCAAATGTGCTAATTCGCATGCATCGTAATCAGAAAGACGGCTGAATTGAGGCTGGGGCTTTGCTGCTGATGGTGCTGCTAAATGGTTGATATGCTGCTGGGCTAATGGATGTGTTAATGTGATGTGTTGGACTAAATGTATTATATTTTTTAATTGAAAATTGTTAATATAATAATACATTTAGAATGTCAAACAACTTAATATGATCACCATATCATCACAATTTGTAATCATTTATTGATAAATAATATTTGGTTAATGAAAATTAAAATTTAATGACGAATAATATTTACTCTTTAGAATTTATATTATTGTCACTATTATATATTCATTTAGTCACAACAGTTAATTTTGTCACTATTAATAACTCTTTCTGTGATGAGATGTATCGTTATCATAAGTATTCAATTAGTGACATTGAAAAATGTGACCCAAAAAGTAATTCTTTGGTGATAAATTATTTTGTAATATTTTTTAAAATATGAAATGACGACATAATTGTCATGTTAAATATATTATTAGGTGACGAATTGTTCTATCGTCATTTATGTTTTATTTTTGTGACGATAACACAATAATATGCATTGAAAGAATAATCATAAATATGACTATTGTCATCATTAAAATTAGATGATCTAAATAGAGTGAATATATTTTCATCACTAAAACAATATCATTTTAACGAAAAAAAAATTTTCATTTATTTACACCAAGCTTTGATGATTTAAACATAATATAAAGTGACGAAAGTTTCATTCAAATAATATATTTATTAATGTCACTAAAAGTAATTAATTATAGTGTTAATGATGTAGATTGTCACCAAAAGTTAAAACATTTAGTGACGACATCAAATAAGTGTCAAATATACCTAATACCACGCATAAATACGGTGATTGGCCTCTCTGTGATGATTAACAATCGTCACTAAATATTTAGTGATTGAAAAATGAATTTTATGTGACAAATTTTAACGTCATTTTTTGTGTGATTTCTTGTAGTGTATCGAATGAAAGAACTCTCAAAGTATCTAAAACTCACACAAATATATTCGATAATATAGAGAGAAAAGAGAAAACTTATATTTTGGTGTGATTTTAATTCTAACTTAGCCTCTATTTATAGAAAAATGTTAAGAGACGCTTATAGACTTTAGATTCGCTACCTAATGGCTTTTTTCGCTACTATTGCCACCCACCACATTTGAAATAAAATTCAAGATATTTTTTACCAACCACAAGTGGGGCCCACTCAATTCTAGAATTTTCCACCAAAATTATTTATAAACCTAATTTCGAATCACCACCTCTTAAAATTCATAACAAATCATACGCTCATTTTAATTCAGTTCAAAATTTGTGGACATATACTCAACTTATATATGTATAACATATCCAAAAATCACAACGATCCAACTCGGATTAAAAATTATAACTCACATAATATATCGTAAAAATACCGATTTGATTTTTAATACCTCCATTCAAAAAAAAAATACTGATAAAACACCTCAACATTAAATCCTTCAATTATAACCACATAAAATAAATAAATCCATCATTTATATCCACATCAAATAAATATTTCCTCATCATATAAATCAATAATTAATTATTCATAAATAATATTATAAAATCACAATTATGACAACCAAGCCGTTCCCAGGAAAGAGGGGGCTTTCCAATAAGGATTTCTCCTTACTGGCGCGCAATTAAGTGACCAAACCTCTCCTTAGACAGAACTTTCTAGACATTGCCAATAATGTTATCTAATAATATTATTCAAATAATATGAATTATTGATCTGATAATTGGAAATACAAATGCGGTGACAATTATTCAAACAACAATAATATAAAATATCAACGTAACAATTATTGAATCAATAAAATAAAATATTAAAAATAATTATCGTAATAATTATTGAGTAGGCCTTCACGTAAGAATCAATAATTCAAAATATCAGGTAATACCTGCAGCATGTCGGCAACCACGCGACATCAGCGTAATACTGAATCCGATAGCTCGAGCAAATTTTAACTTTATCAATTAAAGTCGGTTCTACTCAGATACTCGCTTATCATCACACGCGTCCTCGAGTCTTTAATTCTATCTCCATCCTTTGCAAGTCACACAAATGGGCCTCATATTGACAATATCGCACTCAGACTTGCATATGATTTTCTACTCAATGCGCGCTACCTACCACGCTTTCGAGGATGGTATTGGATGGTATGATCATAATCTTCAATCAGATTCAAGCCAACGTCGTTGTCGCATGTTGAGTTCCTTTTGAGTGAAGAAATATTTGAGGCTTTTTATGATCCGTAAAGATCTCCACTTTCTCCCCATACAAGTAATGCCTCCAAATTTTAAGTGTAAAGAAGACAAATGCTAACTCTAGATCATGAGTAGGATAATTCCTCTCATATTCTTTGAGTTGTCGCGAGGCATAAAGCTATTACTTTTCCATGTTGCATGAGAACACATCCCAACCCTTTTTGCCGAAGCATCATGTAGATGACAAATCCTCCGAGCCGGATGGTATTGCCGTAACAGTCTTGAAATAAGTCTCCTCTCGAGTTCTTGAAAACTCTTCTCACATTCTTCGCTCCAACCGAACTTTCAGATCTTTCCGAGTCACCGAGTCGATGGAATAGCGATTCGAGAAAATCCTTCCACTTAATCTCCGATAATAACCAATTTAAACCGAGAAAGCTACGATTTCGATCATCGATTTAGGTTGTTCCGACTTTGAATAGCTTCGATCTTTCTTTGGGTCAACAGATATTCCATGACTTGATACCACGTGCCCAAGGAATGCTACTTCTTCAAGCCGTAACTCGCGATTTCTTCAATTTGGCATAAAGCTTATATTCACGAAGCTTTTGGAGTGTCACCTCAAGTGTTGCTTTCATGATCTTCACTACGGCTTTTGGAATAAATAAGGATGTCATCAATAAAGACGACCACAAAGTGATCTAAATATTCCTTGAATACTCGGTTCATCATATCCATGAAGGCAAAGAGGAGCATTAGTCAATCCAAAGGACATGATTAGGAATTCATAATGCCCGCATCGAGTTCCAAAGCCGTCTTTGGAATGTCACGGTTCTAATCTTTAATTGGTGATATCCTAACGAAGATCAATCTTTGAAAAGAATTTGGCTCCTTGCAATCGGGTCAAACAGTCATCAATACGCGGCAATGGATACTATTTTTGATGGTGACGTGATTCAACTCCCGATAATCAATACAAAGTCGCAGATACTCCCATCTTTCTTCTTCACGAATAGTAACAGAGCACCCCAAGGAGAAGTACTACGGGGATTTAATAAAGCCAATGTCTAACAATTCCTCGCAGTTGGGTTTTAACTCTCAAGTTCAATAGAGCTATTCGACATGGGCTTTTGAAATAGGTTTTGTACCGGGTTCAAGGTCGATACAAAATTCAATTTCACGCCTCGGGGTAGGCCAGAAGTTCTTCTGGGAATACGTCAGAAATTTATTAACAATAGGAATATCGTTTAAAATCGACGTATTTTTATTTAAATCTGCGGATATGAGCTAAGAAAAGCTCGACATCCGCTTTTCAATAAACGAATAGCTTTATGGCTTGAGATGACCGTGATTGATTTTAATGGTTTGGTCGTTTGAATTAAGATAATAGGTTGATTAGGAATATGAAAGCTAACAACCTTACGAAAACAATCAATTTTTGCATGATAAGTAGTTAACCAATCAATCCACAGAATCACGCCAAATGCAAGTATTTTAATGAAATAAGATCGATGTGTAATGTGAGGGTACCGATTTGAACCAAACAAGACTTATAAGCAGTGGATGTAATGAAGGTTTCTCCCAACGGAGTTTCCACAGATAAGTCAAAGTCTAATTTCTCCTGAGTCAAATTTAATCGATGAGCGCAAGTAGGAGAAATAAAAGAATGGGTAGAACCGGTATCAAATAAAGTATAGACTTCATTAGAGTTTATGATAAGCTTACCCGTGATGACCTCATTCGGATTCCTCGCTTCTTTGGGAGGTCACAACAAATGCTCTCCTCAGACTCACCGGGTTTTGAATTTTCGGGGACGGCCTTTGGTGCCTCCATCCTAGTGAATTTGTCTTCAGAACGCACAAAATCGAGCTAAGTGACCTTCTCTTCCACAATTATAACACGCTTTTGAATGCATGACGCAGCTTGATCGATGTGTCCCTCTCCTCCGCATTTGAAGCATATGATAGGTGGTCTTTCTCCTTCCTTAACAATGGGTCTTTGTCAGGCCGACGTCTTTCCATCATTGTTGAATCTTCTTTTTTCGAAATGTCCATTCTTATTGTTTTGGCCTCGATTACCACCGAAGTGGTTACCATATTCGCTGTTGATTCCTCCACGCTTGTTGTCACCGCTCGATGACTATTCTCGCCGGTATTATAATTTTTTTTACCGCTCTCTTTTAGTTGCGTTGACTCATTATCGCGCTCCACTAATCGAGCCCTATTTACAACATCCGAATACAAACACGGTTTATGAGAAATAAGATGTCGACGATCTCCGGCTTCAAACCTCTTAAAACATTCGCGCCATTCTCTCTTCATTATCCACCAAGTGGGGACGCAAACCGTGATAACTCCGTAAATTTTGCTCTCAGATCATGACACTGGCCATATTGTTTTGTTCCAACTTGATAAACTCCACCTCCTTCATGTGGCGTAATACTTTCAGGAAAGTATTTGTCGTTGAACACCTCCCGAACTTCTCCCAAGATATCTTCAAGACAAATTTGGTTGAGTACGCTTTTTACCGATTCCCACCAAGAATCCGCCTCCGCCGCAACATAAAGGCGTAAAGGGAACCTTTGCTCTCTGAGCATCCCAAGACATCAAATATCTTGGTAATCGCTTTATCCATGCTTCCGGAAGTGGTTTTGCTCTCCTTAAACTCCGGTGGTCCCGGCTCCTTAAATTGTTTAAGCGGTGACCGCCGAGAGTTTTCCGTGTTTCCACCTACGCTTTTGGACAGAGTCATTTCTCTTTCATTGTTGCAGATAAATCGCATAAAGCCTCCGAACATTTGATCATTCGTCATTTCGTCGGTTGTTGTTTTTGCATGAGGATTGCCGCCTCGATGCACATTATCCCGATTATCGATATGTGGTGAATCAACAATATCAAGGCCCATTACTATTCTCAACATTCTCGGATGTCATTTTCAGACATCGCCACAAAACAAAAGGTTAATCGACATGTAACAAATTATCCCTATCTTCGACACCAACCAATAAAATATCACATAAACTTAGTAGTCATACTAATAAGGTATTCCCGCCTCTCCCTCCTAGTACTATTCTCACATCTTAGCTGTGGATCATATCCTAAGCTCGATATTCAACCCTGTGACGCCCCAAAATTAGGTATACATCACCCATCTTGGGTCGACACTTACATGGTATGTAATTTAAAAACAACTTATTAATATAATCGCGTGTACAATACGACATAAATCGTGAGTTTAAATACAAATATCGCTCTACTAGATATTATACAAACTCAAATAAAAAGTCCTCATTATAGGTTATTATCACACTATTTTACGTAATAGTGAGGACTACTAATGCTATCTTCAGGACCATCACTCGCTTCCCGACTCGTCCCAAATTTATATTATCATTTCAAGAGAACAATGAAAGAAAGGGTGAGCTCAACTAGCCCAAGAAAGAAATATTATGACTAAGATAATGCGTAATAAATTATCAATAGTCTTCAATAATGTTAAACCGATAAAATACAATGACATAAACCGGTTTAATCTGCAATGAATATGCAATCCATTAAAAGAGAAAGTAGAAAATAAAGTCTACTATCTTTAGGTTTTAAAAGGTTTTTCATCATCGTTTATAGTTGAGACTCACTTTAATAAATATTTCACATCATCGAATCACCCCCCGCACTACGGCCAAGGATATTCTTTAAGTATCACGCACCACAATTATTCATGCAATACGCGCCAAGAATATTTGTGTATTCATTAATGGTCATGATCATGCCAACAATCGTCCATCAATGCACTACTACCATCGAGGATTTTTATCACATCATTTGTAACATTACTGGCCATGATTACAACCGAATAGTCTCTCGTCATAATCATACCAAGTCCATCTACGCACTATGTGCCACGTAGATGACTTTCAAAAAAAATATAAACATGAGGATGATGACAATGATATAAGAATTCAATAAAACAAGTTCAAGAATTATTTTATCCAGAATTATTAACGCCCAAATTGTCAACACGACATTGCTTTTGTAGAGTAAAATTCAAGAATGATCGTAAGAATATTTCCATGAAAAGATATTGGATGAAACGCAAATATCAAGGATATTCTACTAATTTCATGGAGTATATAAGTCAAAGTTTTAACCAACTGGGTATAATAAAGAATGGAATAACAAAAGAAATCACCACGCATGCGATAGATCGCATGCAGATAAAGTTATTCCAATGAATAATAAATAACGGAACAAAGTCGTGAAATTCACACCACATGTGATGTTCCAATGAATAATAAAGATGGAACCAGATCCGGTAAAACACATGATAGGATATTCCAATGTAATAATAAAGATTTTAACCAGTCCTGTAAAACACACGCATGTGATGTTCCAATGAATAATAAAGACGGAACCAGTCGTGTGTAAAACACATGCATGTGATGTTCCAATGTAATAATAATAAAGACGGAACCAGTCGGTGTAAAACACATGCATGGATGTTCCAATGTAATAATAGAAGAATGTCACCAAGTATATAGGTAAACCACTTATACAAAAGTTATTCCAATGAATAATAAGAAATGGAATAACAACAGCTTCTTCATGAATAAGAAAGAATAACACCCTTACATTTGGTAGGAGATTGAATATCGCAAAGGTGTAGTAACAAAATACTCTTCTTCTTTCTCTCTTATTCTCTCTATACTTTCTCTCTATAGCTTGAATGAATTCGTGAAAATAATGAAGCCCTCAGCCTCTATTTATAGAAGATTTCTAGCTGAAGACCGCCGTGTGAAAAGGCAAGTGGCTCGACGAATTGGTTCGACGCTCTGTAATGTGAAAACGCAAGTGGTTCGACGCTCAGAATGTGAAACGACAAGTGGTTCGACGTCGGTAAAGGTAATTACTATTAACGAAGGTAAATACTATTGATTTAAGGTAAATACTATTCACAAGGGTAATTACTATCGACGAAGGTAATTACTATCGACGAAGGTAAATACTATTCACAAGTGTAATTACTATCGACGAAGGTAATTACTATCGACGAAGGTAAATACTATTCACAAGGGTAATTACTATTGATAAAGGTAATTACTATCGACGAAGGTAAATACTATCGATGAAGAGACTCTTAGATGATGACATATGAGCCCCCATAAAATAATCAAACTTACCACAAATCATTTTTTTCATCAACACATATTTAATCTTTCAACAATTATTAATCATTTATAACTTGTCGCCTCAATTATTGATTTAATACTATAACATATTATATGGATGATCATTGTGACAATAATTGAATCAATAATATAAGAGATATGATGCAAGAATTATCAGTAGCAATAATCGAGTATAATGGTGACTTCACGTAAAGCATCAATAATCAATACCGTGTGCTACTACGCAACTACGCCAGACATCGCATTTTTTACCACCGGGTAGTTCAACAGCTTTTAACGGTAACACCTCCGCCGTTATTTTTATAAAATATTTTTGTCGCTTTTTTCTCAATCCCGATAATAATTTCACAGGGGTCCACCAATGATTGAAAGCATTTGTATTTAATATTCCCTAACAAAAAGAATATTCCCCACCAAACTAATATTTTATAACAACTTCCATACTTTGCTGCAAAATTTATAAATATTACCCACAACTATAACATTATATCAAATTTATTCCATAATATTCAAAAAATAATATTTATAGAAAAATTCATCTTTATTAAAAATTTGAGGTCTTACAGTTTCAACTTTCAAATTACACAACATTTTATTTTAATTTAAAATTAATAATTATATAAGAGAGTTAGATAGTTTTATAAAACTATATATCCTCTCGTATGAGTGATAGATGAGACTCATATTTATTTAATTAATTTTTTTAAAAAATTAAAAAAATTATAAGAATAATGATTCCTTTAATATTTATTTTATGAATCGAGGGTGTAAAATTCACCAAATGTGTTTAGGTGCATCAGTGTCATCATACGATCCGAATTCTCTGTGAGAATTTTTTCATGAGAATCTTGTGAGAATTTTGTTGTGGAGTTGACAATACAGTATAAAAAAAATTCAATGGCTCACAACTCATTTCCTTGTCTATGTATCAAAACAAAGTCGTTTTGATAGAATTTTTTTTTTACAAGTTGACAGAAAATTAGAAGTCACCAAACGCCGTTTACTTCGTTTTTCTGTTTTCTTCTTCTTTCCTTCTTTGCTTCGTTTTTTGTTCTTCTCAGAGCACGTAAATGTTTTTGGATTTATTTTTTGAAGAGCAAAGAATAATATTATTAGCATTTGACAATAAAACGTCCCAACTAGATTAACAGCCATCCCATTACAATCATAAAAAAAGTCATGCCGCTCATAACTAATAAGAATTAACAAACAAACGAAATCAATTTGTAAAAAAAATTCATGTCAAAATGACGTTATTTTGGTACAAAGACAAGAAAAGAAGTTGTGAACCTTTGAATTTTTTTTAATGTGTTATCAACTCCACAACAAAACTCTCACAAGATCCTCACATAAAAATCTTTTTAGATCCAGATCCGTCATGGTCATCTTACAGCGTGTATAGAGTGTGTAGGCCAAGTGGAGTTTCTCCTCAGCGTGCCAATAAGCCACGCAAGCAAACATCGGGACCGCAAAAAGAGAAAATGGCACGGGTCAATTTCTCATGGGATAGAAAACTGACGGAAGTGGACCCCACAGCCGTCTTTCTCAGCGGACTGTTCCCACACGTTTTTTTTAACCCAATTTTGTTTCACCACGTGCTCAAAATAGTTTTAGGGAGAAATCACGTGGTGTCTGCGTGTTTGGAACTATGTTAACTGCGTGGAATCGTTCTCCTCCGCAAATTCTTTTCTGTTTCTTTCTCAACTCTCCGCATATATATATATATACACACACATATATATAATTATACCTTTAACCTAGAGTTCAATCATTTAAACTTATACACAGTACATATTATTTTAGCAATTCTCTCTAGCATTAATTCATTGGTCATGAACTTTGAAGAGGATCATATTTCTGCGTCATGCTCGTCATCTTCTTCTTCAGCGGATAATATTCAATCAAATTCTGATACCCAAACACCGGAAAACGTTCCACTGATCATTCATTCACAGAAGCGAAAAGCAGGGAGGAAGAAATTTAAAGAAACACGACATCCAATTTATCGAGGTGTTAGGGAAAGAAAGGGAGGGAAATGAGTTTGCGAAATACGCGAGCCAAACAAAAAATCGAGAATTTGGCTAGGGACGTTTCCTACCCCGGAAATGACTGCGAGGGCCCATGAAGTGGCAGCCCTGACACTCCGGGGGCGAGGGGGCTTCCCTAAACTTTGAAGACTCCCCTTGGCTCCTAAAACGAGCCAAGTCAGATTCACCCAGCGATATACAGGTGGCAGCTTTTGCGGGAGCAATGGCTTTTGCACCACCCGAGACGTCCTCATCACATTATTTGCATGGCGAAAACCTAAGGAAAGTTATGAAACCCTTAACCATAAATTTACCTACTATGACGGAGGAGAAGATAGGAGTTGAGGGAGATAACTCGGATAGTTCAAGGATGATGTTTGTGGACGAGGAGGAACTGTTTAACATGCCGGGTTTAATTGATAGCATGGCGGAGGGTTTGCTTATTACTCAACCAGCTATGAAAAATGGTTTTCAATGGGGAGATATGGATTGTGACTGTTAACGCCAAGATCTTCTCCAACGTCTCAATCACGTAAAGACCTCGATCCCGCTGGCGAGAAACACGATAAACACCACATGTTCGACTACCGGAATGGTCGGGAGATAGGCTTCGCGCGTGAAAGTCGATATCGTGTTCATGAGGTTAATAAATGGAGGATGTAATGTCTCAGCCAGTGTATTGAGAGTGATAATAATCATCGGTTTTGTGTGTGTGAATATGAATGAGAACGCACTGCGGTTGTGAAGACTTGGTTGATAGGTTATACTCTCTTTCGCCTTTGCCATCTACACCCACTACCTCCGACACACTCGATATGATGGATTCTGAATCGAGTGTTGTATACCCACTACCTTTGGGTCCTTTTATCATTGGTAAATTATATTTCCATCCACATTAATGCATGGCGGTGTCTTACTAAGTCATTCGTCATACTTTTCATCATTACAAGTTAAAGTAATAGGTATTAAAAGATCCAATGGTTAGTCCAATGAACCGAATCCCGCTTTCATAGGGTTAAATAAGTAATATGGTAATTCAGCCCAATGACTTTCAAGGTTCAATAATGAAGGCCCAATAGATTAATTAAATAAGTAAGCCCAATTTATTCTACTAAAGAGGGAAATATCATGACCCAACATTGCCCCTAGTTTTTGTTGAATGTAATGTTTAATAGAAAACTATAAATGGTTCACGATATTTTACTAAAGGTCCATAATGCTAAGTAATCGAAATATGCGGTTATGGTTCATGAGATGAAATGAGAGAGACCGAGGCCCAAATCGAAAGGCCTGTCGATAAATATCCGGACCTTTAAGGGGACGCTTCTCATTCAAATTCTAAATCATTACTAACATTTAATGTGCCTTTACCTTATACACGTGGTAAATCACAAGATAAAAGATAAACTTTACCAATTTTGACGATTTTACCTGCCAATTTGAACTTTGAACCTTTGAGCTTTCTCCTTCTCTCCAGAACTTCTTTCCCTCTCTCTGCGAAATCTCAAAAATGGTAGTCCTGAATACCAACCAGAGTTCTCCTCTCCGAATGACTCCCATTAACACCGTTTCCCCCAATCCAAACCCTGATCAAGAGGGTTCGAGTTCAAATCTCCAGTCCACAGCAACCATGGGGAAGAATCCGCCCTCGATACCTTCTCTGCCACCTACTGACTTCTTTAAAGATGGGGAACAGTTTTCTCATGCCAATACCCCCTCTACTATTACTAAGTCGAGATCGTATCCTCCGGGACTCATTATCGATTAGGATATGTACGCAACAAGGGCTCCTGCTCCCGAAGAACGCATGTACCATCGACCGGATGGTTGGGTCGCCATGCCAGTTACTTTTCTCAAAAAGGGGATTCGCCTACTCCTCCGTGCCTTCGTCGTTACCCTCCTAGGGTTTATAAGAGTGGGATTTGCCCAGTTGGTTCCTAATTCCTATATCCACATTCTAGCATTCATTGCCTTCTGTCACGAACTAGGGATTCCTCCATCTGTTGACATATTCTTCACCCTCTTCTCAGCCGGTAGATCCCGAGAACGAGGTTTCAAAATGTTGAGCAAACAGTCTCCTCCACTACAAGAAAAATGGCCATCTGCGACCAATGATATCAGCGACCGCACTATCCGGTCGCTGATAATAGTAATAATGACCGATATCTCGCGGACCGATAAGGATTCTCGTCACAAGTATATATCCATGACCGCGACGCGGTCGCTGATCGGTCGCTGAGAAGAATTTCCCCCCAAAAATTTGGTGCGAAACTTTGGCGCGGCGACGATTTATAGGTCAATGACCGCGACGCGGTCATTTGATATGTCCACATCATAAAAACTAGCGATCGCGTCGCGGTCATTGATGTGATCCTCGATTCTCATAAACTTAATCGGACTCAAGTTCGCGACATCGATCTGAAGAAGAAAACAAAAAGAGGAGATACTGACGAGGGAGAAGAGGGAGTAGGGGAAGAGAAGAAATCAACCGCCATGACCGCCGCATTCACCGCACTGCACCATCGCACCACCGCCGCTTCACACCCGGTAACCCCTAATAAATCTCTAAAGTAAACTTTAGTTATCCCTTAATCCCTAAATCTCTAAATTAGACAAATTGGCTTTATGTAATTCTATTTTTGTACATTTAAATTAGGTTGTTCTCAATACTCTAGTCGTATTTAAAATTAAATGGTACAATATGACTATAGGTAAATAATTATATATAACTTGAGTACGAAACTAAATCAATAAATTTGGAGTTTCAGTATATAGATTGTTGATGTGCTTTTATTCAAAACTTGGATGAGCCTCGCTTGAGAAACACTACAAGAAAAATGGCCATCTCATGACCAATGATATCGCCGATCAGACTATCCTGGTCACGATAATAGTAATAATGATCGATATCTCCATAATCGATAAGGATTCTCGCCGCTAGTATATATCATGACAGCGTCGCGGTCATTGACGGTCATTGAGAAGAATTTCCCCAAAATTTGGTGCGAAACTTTGGCGGCGGCGACGATTTATATCGTCGACGATCGACGCGTCATTGATATGTCCATTATCATAAAAACTAGCGATCAAGATGCGGTCACGATGGATGTAATCGCCGATTCTCATAAACTTAATCGGACTCGAGTTCGCGACATCAAGATGTAGAAGAAAACAAAGAGGGAGATATGGACGAGGAGAAGAGGAGTAGGGAAGAGAAGAAACCACCGCCAGACCCGCCGCACCATCAAGACCACTGCACCACCGCCTGCTCCACACCGGTAACCCCCAATAAATCTCTAAAGTAAACTTTTAGTTATCCCTTAATCCCTAAATCTCTAAATTAGAAAAATTGTGCTTTATGTAATTCTATTTTTGTACATTTAAATTAGGTTGTTCTCAATACTCTAAATCAGATTTAAAATTAAATGGTACAATATGACTATAGGTAAATAATTATATATAACTTGAGCACCTAAACTAAATCAATAAATTTGGAGTTTTAGAATATAGATTATTGATGTGCTTTTATTCAAAACTTGGATGAGCCTCGCGCTTGAGAAAGTTGAGAAGCTGGCAAATAAACTTTGAAGCTAGAAGAAATTTCGTAATCTCTTTACATTTCTAATGTGTAAATATAATCTGGGCTAGTTTCTTTGTAGCTATAAAGATTAAACACTAATAATGTTATATATATATATATAATTTTTCTCTATGCAGATTGGGTTATTTCAAATGTGGAGCTTGGTTATTTTAAATATTTTTTGAGTGTCTAACGGTGAAGTAAACAAGTAATTCCTTATCCCATCAAGTTCTTTAAATATCTACTTAAGTTTGGATTGGATTGGATTGGATTAATGAATGTGGGAATAAAATGACTCATTCTTATGGAATAAAAAATTGTGTTTGGTTCCTTGGGAGAGGATCATTCCACTCTTCATTCAATTCCAAACATAAAACATTTTTCATTAAAATGTAATGTAATGTGGTCACCCAAAAGATAAAAAAAATATATAGAAAAAGAAGAAAGAAGGTAAAAGGTATATGACATGGGTAATTTAAGCTCGGAATGATATGTTTTTCCCCCTTTTATTTTGAAAATATTTCAAGAGTAATTGCTCTGCTATAACTTGTAAAAAGAAAGGGGCAACCTCTTTCAGATTTCAAATTTTCAGCATATAAGACGATTTAGTTGGGCCCAAGCCAAGACTACTCTTGATCCTTAGCAACAAATAACATCCAATAAGACACCACAAAATGAAAGAAAAAATAGTAAAATAAGACTTTATACCTGGAAATGAATGGGGAAACCCCCTCCATAATAGACATCATGATTTGTGGCAAATGAAAAGTCATTAACATCATAAACTATGCTATGGAGTTCCTTATTATCATTGGCATCACATCTCTCTCTATCTCTCTCCCTTCTGTGTTCTTTCTACACTCATAAGCTCATACACCTCGACACCTTTCAATTTCAGTTGGTTTATATGCAGACACATTATGAATATTGTACTATAATGCTCATACATTTATGCTCATACATTGTGAATATTGGATTCTCCTAAATTGTGCCTTGAATTATAGTTTGCACATTCTGCTTTTTGTGTGTTGGGATTATATTTTTTGAAATTTGTCAAGTATGCATGCCCTCGTGCATGTGGATAATCCATATTATAGGGGAGACTCGCAAATTTTTTCATATATAAGTCAAATGGCCATATAACTTGAACATGAGTATAACATAAAACATAACTAGGAATTAAGTTTATCCATAATTCAATCAAGAAGAAGGTTCAAAGAAGTTTTTCCATAATTCACAAATCGAGAAGATAAAGAAAATGACACACTATTATTAATATGTATGCTATAAGTATGACTTAGCTTAGAATAGAAAGAAAAGAAAATGAAAAGTACAAACACAAACACAAGCACTCTTTTCAATCACACTATTAATGAAAAGTACATATCCCGATGTTCTCTATATCCCCGACATGTTTATGTACCTTTCATTTATAACTTATACTAACATCCTAAATTTTTATTTATAGATGTCTTCAACTCGCAAAGACGAAAGCGTTGGGTTGGGTGGGGCCCTAATCACGTGTAGAAGGCCTCGGCTAATCCAGGATGATCGCATTCTTATAGATCAAATCCTCCTCCGAGACAAGACGTAAGTTAAACATCGTGTATATATATATATAAATATATATATATATATATAAGGTTTTAATATAAATTATTGTATATTGTAGTGATTTTCAAGATAGTAAAATTGTGAAGTGCATTTCACAATTATCTTATGTAGCCGGCTCACGCCGGTGATTACATAAATGAAGCACACACCTCTCGCCCATAAGGATCGACGCAAATAATGAATTTCGGGTATATTTTTTATCACCGATAGATAATACATAGTTAATCAAATAATATTGCTTAGTAATATAATGATTTTAATATTATTATTGTTATTTTATTTGCGTAAACGATATAGATGGGACGATTTACAAGCATCGCTTATTCGACACTATTTCGCGTAAGAAGTACTGCATTTAATTAAAGATAATTTGAACAAGGAACGACAAAAAGCCCTACACAATGCTGAGATTGACCATCCAGATGGGGTGAGCAAGATATATGCATGAAGCATAGCCCTCGTGGTGAAAAGATGTAGCTATATGGGTGCAGATGTGTGACCAAAGTGGAAAGTCGAGAGTCGGGTCAAGAGGCGCAAGATCGCCGCCTAAGCAGCATCCTCAGTGTATCGAATTTGGCGGAAGGCAAAAGGCACGTGTCGGGCTAAGTATATCACAAATTGCAACACATTCTTCGCCTGTGGCACGTATGTTATGTTTCTGATCATCTTTTGTAGCTAAAATATCATAAGTTTACATAATAATATGAGGAAATGAACTATAGGAGTCTCAGTCTCAAGGTCAACCTATCAATTGGTTGGATGTGTATGTGGCCACTCGCGATGGTCTACCTGAAGCTGTTCAGATAGCGGTAATAAGTTCACTTTATCCTAATATGTTGTTTATAAATTGTAACGACCTTCTTTAGTATTTTTTATTTATTTTAACTATTTAATTGTTCATTTTCCGACGGGACACTTATAAGGGCTTAATGAACGAAGCGCTTATCCTAAAAGGCACCCTGCCGTCGTCGATTGATCAAGAATTATGGGAGAGGCGTCCATCGTGAAGAAAAATTATGTCAAAGGCCAAGGACAAAGACGACGCTTCATCGACCATCAATGCACGCAGCAGCAGCTCACCCTACTACATAGTCATTAGGTATTCCATTCATCATACTCCTGCCGATGTGTGAGAAGCGATCTGTCGGGATCGTGATCTTCTTCAGATATCTTTGGGTAGGCATCTGCAGTCTCCGAGTCCCTGATGAGTCAAGCGGAGGTAATATGCGGCATTGCAATGAGGAGGCAGAAAGACAACAATGAGAGCAGGTATATATATATCGTTTATTGTTTAGCTACATTGTCTTATATGTTTATAGTCTCCGAAGTCAATGTCTTACTTATATATAACATATATGTTTTATTACTTTGATAATTACAGGATCCTAATTTGGATGATCCATGAAGAAGCGCTTTAGACTTATTTTTTTTTAGAATTTTAAAGCCTTGTACTCTTTTAGATTCATTCTTTGGACAATTGTATTAGTTTATATGGATATTTACGATATCGATTATATGTGTTGGAGGAATGTTTTGTATTGTATTGGATGAATGTTTATTCATGGATATATGAATGTTTTGTATTGTATTGGATGGATGTTAATATGGATGCTTGTATATATATATATATATATATATATATATATATATATATATAAGCGTGTGTTGGGATTGAAAGCGGTACAAAGGTGTTATTTTTGGGAAATCAATAAAATAGGCAAAAAAATTTTTTTAAAAAAGCATCAATGATCGCGACGCGGTCGCTAAAAAATATCAATGATCGTTGAATCTAGCAATAATCATACTGCGGTTATTTATTATCGGTCACGACACGTGTGACACGTCACGCGATGACGAATGACTCAAAGATAAGTCATAATAGCGAATGATCGGTCGCTAATTGCGATCCATTAATAATTGGTCATTATTGGTGGTCGCCGATGTCCTTCCAAATGACGGATTATCAGGAAGCGTATCAATGACCGTGATCACGATCAGAGATAGCTATCTATGACCGTGATGCGGTCACGATAAGCCTTTTTGTTGTAGTGCTCGACCCAACGCCGATTTGAGAAGAGACCCCGATGGATACCCTTCAAGCAACAAGGGTTGGTACGAAAAATAATTTTTCGTTATAAGACTCAAATCTCTTCTTCTTCCGATTGGACTATATCTCGATCGGATCTCTGCCGACTTTGGAGATATCCCCAAGAGCGTGTGAAGGAAATGGCAGATTTTTTAAGAAGATTCCTCAGGAAGGAATGGAGTTTTGACTTCCGACTAAGCAAGTTCGGCTATATGACCATAAATGTAAGTTTTGAACAACTTTGTAACACAGGTTTTTGAGATATTTAAGTGACATGGGTTCTGATACATGGTTATTTGCAGTGTCTTTGATCAAACCAACTTCTTCGGAAGTAAAAGGGTTGGAAGACTTTTTGGCAGGGAAGATTACGGATGCAAGTGAAGAGCCTCCGACTGAAGAATCTCCCCGAGCTGATCTCCCCATTACCGATCCACCCACTGTTTCTCTTCAGAATGACGAACCCCAAACTGATGAACCCATTGTTCCTAAAGAATCTCTCAGACCTCGTCGAAGGAAAAGAGCCGCCAAGAAATTTAAATCCACCCGGCCGGAAGCAAATCCTGAAAGCGATCCGGAAACAATTCCAGAAGCAATTTCACAAGCAAACCCTTCATCCAACCCTAGTTCTGAACCTTCTGAATCTGTTTCGATTAAGAGAAGTCTGCTCGACATACCTCTACACGATCGGGCGAAGGTCCTCCGTGCTAAGAAGCTGAGGACAAAGATTACCCCTTTGACTGCCGATGAGCTCTGAGTTCCATCGTCTTCGACTAACATTCCCCCAATAGTCCCAACTGAAATTCAAGTGCCTGATGATGAACTGGTCAAATCTGTCCCCATCTTATCTCGAAAAAGGAAACAACCATCAGATAGCCATCCAAGTTCATCCTCTGCTCCCTCACCAGTCCACAAACCTACTCCTGTTCAATCTCCCTCTCCGAAAAATATATATGTGGATCCCTCGCCAGTTCTCAATCAGTCCTTGCCCTCTCCTCCAAGATAGTCAACCTCTGAATTTCAGCATGATGCTATGGCCTCTCCAACCATGTGGCCTCGATTTAATGGCAACTTCCCCTTCCAATTATTTGATGCTTTCGTCCGTGACACCGATGACCATCGATTTGGTAATATTTCAAACATGGATCTGCTCAAGGAAGGCATGAGTTATCTGGCGAAGGTAAAGTGGTTTTCTCTGCAATTTCCGTATTTATCTTCATATTTAGACATTTGAAATTGGTCAAATAATCTTTGAATATGCGTGGCGATCACGTATTTGGACGCCTTTGCATCCAAAGTCTATCGGCCAGGCCAGTCAAGAAGAGGTAATGAAAAAGGAAAACGCTATCTTGAAGTCTGCCCTGGCTCGGGAAAGGACTCAACGTGAGAGCGTTCTTCACACAAATGAAGGTCTTCGGAAAGAGTTGGCCCAAGCCAAAGGAGATGTGAAGACATCCAATGAAGAACTGAAGTCAACTAAAGCACAATATGAGGAGATCGTCAAGATGAACGTTGATTTGGTTCAGAGGAGCGAAATAAGGATGGAAAAGATCAAAGAGTTAAAGGCTGATGCTAAGATCTTGACTAAAATGATCCAAAAGCTAGAGCTAGCAGAAACTCGTCATCTGAATAAGCGTCAGAAGCTTGAAGAAGAAATTCGAGAACTTAAGGCTCTTCGGGACCTTGGGCCTCCTCTAATCGATGACCTTCGCAAGCAGATCTGTGAAGAGTATCAGAAATCGGATGAGATTATCGGAGAGATCATGAAGATATATTCTGAAAGCTATGAGCTCTGCCGGAGTCGTGGCAAAGAGAAGTTGATTACAGCTAACGTGGATCCAACTTTCCTCGACTCTTCAGATGGCGAGGATGATGCATAAAGTGAATACTCTTGTCTTTCCTGGATTTTATTTGAGGATATTTGTGAAAATTTCTGTCTTTTTAGGAAGTTGTTTAAGGATTTTATTTTAAAAACTTTTATCAGGACTTCTATTGTTCTGAAATTATGTTGGAATTTATGTTTCTGTACAATAGGTTTATCGTTATGTACGAATCAGACTAATATTTATTAATGAATTTTCCATAGGTTATGTCTTGACTTCGGCATAATACTTTTCGTTTCTTGTCAATAATTCAGTACCAATGGACTTGAATGAACCGAGCTTAGATTATGAATTAGTTAAGGCATATAACAGTTAAGAATGAAATGAAGTGAACTGAATTTAATGGGTAGAATTTAATGAACTGAACTCAACACTTGAACAAAATAAAGTAATGTATACTTATCATTTCCGAAGTGTGAGATCAGTCATGTGTCAGATGAATTCGGCTAATCCTCTTTGCACCATCGGAATTTTGTTTACCACTCGGGGTGAAACAATTATATAGGAATCGAGATATAAGGACCATGGAACTTGTCTACCACACGGGGTGAAACAATTATATAGGAACCAAGATATAAGGATCATGGAATTTGTCTACCACACGGGGTCACAAATTCATAGGGACATTCTCGACAATAAAATTTGCAGTCGAATGGCCAAAGAAGTTCGACCATACCTCCATTTCCAAGGTGCATTTTGTTTACCACTCATGTAAATCAAAATTAAGAGGATCATGGAATTTGTCTACCACGCAGGTATAACAAAACCATAAGGACACTCGCCAGAAGAGGCTACCATCGAATGGTCGGTGAGTCCACCCGAATCCTCCTCCTTACTTGGTGAACTATTGATTTACCGCCCTCGGTAAAAGCAATATAAAGGAACATAGGATTTGTCTACCACGCTGGGCAACAAATAGATAAGCTACCATCGAATGGCCAGCGAGTCCGACCATACCTCCTTACACCATTGTGAACTTAGGACAAATAAGAAGAGGACCAGTTGTGAAAAAGTGAACTTTTATAGATGGTGAACAATCATGTACAGACTTCTTGGTAAACTGACTCGATCTCTACTGGAAATATTTTCGAAGCCTGCCTGCATGCCAAGTGTTCTTGATCTCGGATCCATCTAATGCTTTTAAACGATAAGTCCCTGACTTTGGTACTTCGATCACCTCATACGGCCCTTCCCAGTTCGGCATTAGCTTTCCTGTGTTCTGAGGTGTAGATGTTTTGGCTTCTCTGAGGACGAAGTCTCCTACTTCGAATCTGCGAAGTTTAACCCCTTTGTTGTAATGCTTAGCTACTCTTCGTTGATAAGCAGCCAATTTGAGTAAAGCTACCTCTCTGACTTCTTCTAACAGATCCAAGTTGGCCTTCAGTCCTTCGTCATTGTAGATCTCTTTGAATTGACTGACCCGAAGACTTGGAGATCCAATTTCGACTGGGACTAAGACATCAGTACCATAGGCCAATCAAAAAGGTGAATCCCCTGTAGTGGTCCTCGGTGTAGTCCTAATTAAGCCCACAAGACGCTGACCGAGCAATTCTTCCGCCATCTTACTTTTAGCTTCCATCCAAGGCTGATGCTGATCCGATCAGCGTGCGTTCTGTTGGTCACCTCGACTTGGCTGATTCGATCGTGGATGAGCCCACGAAGTCTTCTTGTCTTTGAACCCCACTCCTTCAAAAATCCTTCAAATTTTGATCCCACGAACTGGCGTCCATTATCTGATATCACCACTTTGGGAATTTCGAAGCGAAATATTATGGACTCTTTCATGAACTTCAAACATTCCTGCTCTGTTATCAACCGAAGTGGCTTCGCTTCTACCCACTTGGTCATGTAATCAATATCAACTATAATGAAACTGACCTGCCCTTTCGCTTTCGGCAATGGACCCAGTATATCAACCCCCCAGACAGCAAAGGGTATAGGAGATAGAATCGAGTATAGCTTTTCTGGTGGCTGATGTGGGATCGGACTGTTGAGCTGACACTTCTCACACTTCTTCACATACTCGGTAGCTTCCTTGAAGATCGTTGCCGAAGAGTACCCTTCTGCCAAGAACTTTGTATGCTAATGACTTAGCAGCCATGTGATCGCCGCAGATGCCTTCATGAACTTCCCGAAGGGCATACTCAGATTCAGACGGAACCAGACACTTCAATAGTGGTGACGAAAATGCCCTTCGATAAAGATCCCCATTAATAAGAACGAAGTTGGCACTTTGTTGTACTTGATCTTCTTCACAAAGATATATGATCCGAATGAAGGACGCCATCGCCAAATATTCGATGTAGGAGTCATCCAAATGATTAGATCGCTTGATATACATCACCGCTTCACGCTTTGAACACTCTCTACCGTGCAAAACTTCCAAATAAACCGATCCATTGAAAACATCTCGCATCCGTAGTGGCCGACTTGACAACAGCATCGGCAATGGAATTGTCGTTACGCTCTATGCCCTAAAACTCATAAGAAGCGAAGTACTAAATTTGGTCTTTTAATTCTGCCAGATACTTGATCATCCTGGTCCCACGAGCTTCATAATCTCCCGACAGTTGTTTGACGACCAACTGAGAGTCACTGTAAATGATCAGCTTCTGGACCTCTAGACTCTTCGCCAGTCGAACTCCTGCTAACACTGGTTCATACTCAGCCTCGTTATTTGTTGCTTTGAACCCAAATCTGATTGTTTGCTGCACCTTGAATCCTTCCGGACTTGTCAAGATAATTCCTTCCCCATTAACGGTTACTGTAGAGGATCCATCTACATACAGCGTCCAAGCATTTTGACCCTGCTGAAGAACTGCAATTGTTCGATCGGACATCTCAGCTTCTGGTAGTTCGGCATTTGCTTCGGTGAACGAGCACTCCACCGTAAAATCGGCCAAGGCCTGACCTTTGATAGCGGTTCGAGGATGATATTCAATGAAAAATTGGGACAACTCCATAGTCCATGCTGCTAGTCTCCCTAAAACCTCTGGCTTGCTCATCACCTTCTTCAATGGCTGATCCGTGTAGACGACCAGGAGCCGACCTTGAAAATATTGCCGAAGTTTTCTACTAGCAATTATCAAAGCAAAAACAAATTTTTCAATATTCGGGTACCTGGTTTCAGTATCTCATAGGACGTGACTGACATAATAAACCGGATGCTGCTTCCCACTGACCTCCCAAATCAGCACTGCTCCAACTGCCAACGAACTTGCTGCAAGGTACAAATATAAGGTCTCTGCTGGGGCATGCCTCACCAATAAAGGAGCAGAAGACAGATATGTCTTTATGCCTTGGAAGGCGTCTTCACACTCCGAAGTCCACTGGAACGTCTTTGCATTCTTCGGTCCTTTTAGTGTATCAAAGAAAGGAAGGCATCTCTCCGCAGATTTGGCGACGAACCTCCTTAAAGCCGCAATCCTACCAGTCAGACGTTGGACGTCTTTGAACGACTGAGGAGTCTTCATGTCAAGAATGGCCTGGATCTTCTCCGGATTGGCTTCAATGCCCCTCTGACTGACCAGATACCCCAGGAACTTCCCTGCACCGAGTCCGAAGGTACACTTTGCTGAATTGAGCCTCAACCTGTGGTGAAGGACAGTCTAAAAGCATTCCTCCAGATCATCCAATTGCTTTTGAACTTGCATGCTTTTCACGATCATATCATCTACATACACCTCCATGTTCCTCCCCAGTTGTCTGTCTAATATGAAGTTCATCATTCTTTGGTAAGTGGCTCCAGCATTTATAAGGCCAAGGTCATCTTTTTGTAGGCGTACACCGAACGGTGTGTAATGAATGCTCTCTTCGAAATGTCCTTCTTGCACATGGATATTTGGTGATAACCTGAAAAAGCATCTATAAAGCTTAGTAATGCATACCCCGAAGTGGCGTCGATGAGCTGGTCGATATGGGGTAGAGGATAAAAGTCCTTCGGACAAGCTTTATTCAAGTCGGTGTAGTCGATGCAAACCCGCCATTTTCTATTCTGCTTTTGCACCAACACCACATTCGCCATCCACTCCGGGTAATCGATTTAATAGATAAAGTCAGCAGCTAACAGCTTTGCAATCTCCTCATCAATGATCTTCTGTCGCGCAGGTGCAAAAATTCGCCTTTTCTGCCGAACTGGCTTCTTCGAGGGATCTACTTCTAGTCTGTGCTCAGCTATCTTTCGGCTAACTCTAGGCATGTCCTGTGGTTCCCATGCAAAAATGTCCGCATAGCAGCGAAGGAGTTCCATAAGGTTTGTCCGAAGAGGCTCTGACAAACCCAAACCAATCTTCACTATCTTTTCTGGCTTTCCAAGGACTAGCTCGATATCTTCCGTCTCTCCTACAGGAATTACCAATGGCTCCGAGCTGCATTCAGTGAAGGACTCGATCTCAATTGCCATGGTTTGTTTCTGTTTGCTGACCCCCACTCCGAAAGAAATAACCGCATTTCTATAACATCATCGGGCCAGATCTAAGTCCCCTGCCACTTCTTCGACTCCATGTGCCGTGGGGAACTTGATTTTGAAGTGAGGGATGGAAGTTGCCGCTTGGAGAGCTGTCAGTGTAGGTCTTCCCAATATGGCGTTATAAAATTTACATATTATTTCTACTTGTTGAGGAGCTGTGCCGAAGATTACTGGGAGCTCGATGGTGCCTGCAACTCTGACCGGATCGTTGCTAAAGCCATATAAAGTAGCCTCCTGCCCGACCACCATCTTCCACCCATCAATATGCATCCTCTGACAAGCATGGGCATATAAAATGTCTACAGAAGACCCGTTGTCTATCATCATGCGCTTCACATCTACCGAACCCACCTGTGCTGTGATCACCAACGCCCCCTCATGCGGCTCGATAGGCTCCGAAGGATAATCTGCCTCGGTGAAAGAAATAACAGTCCCTAGAAAAGGTCTGTCGGCCTTCGGGGGAGCACCCGCCACGGACATGACCGAATCCAGATATTCTATCCTCTTCTTCCCTACTAACTTCCCTGCCGTCCCGCCGGACATCAACGACGTGCCTTGGCGGTGGGACTGGAGCATTTTGGATGGGTGGAACCGTTTGGACCGTCTGAACAGTACGGTTGACATTTTGTTGATCTTGTTGGTCCTCTCGCCACGCATCTTGAACCAAAGAATCCGCTTTTGAATCTTTCTCTCTATTTAAATCTTTCAAATTACAACATTCATTAAGTATCGTGACCGGTGGCCTGATGGTAGCCACAATATTTTTGGGTATTGCCACCGCTCGGCTTGATGTGGTCACAAGGCGGCTCATAGAATGGTTGGTTCTCGATCCGTCCAAAATCACCGACCTATCCGTGTTCAAATTTTAGTGTAAACCTTATTCACCTTCGAGAAGGGGACGCAGTGGACGACTACCCTCTGTCGCCATGAGTTATTGAACTTCTTAGAAGCGCCTCCGCCGATCATTATATCCTCCCCTTTCTATGATCGCCATCCGCTTTAGGATCATCTCGCATCCTTTAATCGGGTCCGAAGAAGGACGCTTGTGCTATCCATAGCCTCCTCTACAATAATATATCCTTCTGCTTTGTCAAAAGCTTCTGCCACGCTCTTCGGATGGTTGAACATTAACTTCTTCACCAACTTCTCGGACTTTACCAGATTTAACCCATTCTGAAACAAACCTACGGCCTGGAGATCATTGAGGTCTGACACCTGACCAACTGCTTCTCTGAACCTCTTCACATATTGACCCAAGAACTCGTTGGTGAACTGTCGGACCTGTGCTAATGAACCAGTGGGCTTCCCTCTCCTTCGGTTGCTCCCAAAGCGGGCATGCAACTTATCACAAAGCTCGGTCCAAGAGGAAATTGAATCTGACGGCAAAGTCCCCATCCACTGCCTCGCATCTTTCCTCAATGTCAGAATAAATGTGTGGCACTTGGCAAAGATCGGTGAAATCATAATAATCCATGAGCCGATCAAACGCTCGGCTATGGTCGTAAGTGGTCCCGGACCCATCGGAACTCTTCATACGAGGCAACTTCTTTTGTGACATCGCGCTTCTCCTTGAGAATATCCGAAGAAAAAGGGATGCCTTCTTTCCTGAGTGTCCTTCACTGTTGAACCTCAACTAACCGCTTTCTTGAGCTCTTTTCAACTCCTTCACTAAAAAATCAACACCTTCGGGCTACGAGGAGACCTCTTTCTCCTGAACGACATTCTGCCTCTGAGTGGATCGACCTCCTCCTGTCGATCCCATTGCCCTTGTGGGGCTTCTGGATCTACTTCGGCGTACGATTCTATCCTCATGATGAGAATGGTCACGCTGATGCTCTCTTCTTCTGGTTTCTGGCACGATCTCCCTCAATCTGCTCCTTCGCTTGTCGTCGTCTCGATGCTGAGAACCAACGACCACCAGTGCCTTTTTCGAGGCCACGGGAGTTCTACTCCTCGATCTCCTCCTACCGTGAGAACGATCCCTAGACACATGTGTAGAATGCTCCGACTTTTTACCCTCTCGCCGTGGCATCTCCTTATGTTTACTCCGCCTTTCAGACTGAACATGGCTAGATGCTTCGTCCCTTAACTCCGCCACCCGAAGCATCTGTTTTAATTTATATCTTCTCTCGCTTTAATGTAACCTCCAAGGCTTTATCTGCTTCATCTGCCATCCTCGCCAACTTGGCAGCTCTGTCCTCTTGACCACTTCGGCGATGAGTCTTGGTCGGTGAGCCTTCCGCCCGCCCTCGACCATGATCACGCTCCTTATCCGCATCGAAGACCAACCTCCGTCTGGCTCCACCATGGATCTTCGGACGGAGATCACCCGAATTATGCTTAGAGGCCGTGCTCTCGTGAGCACTTTTAGAAGGACCCAGACGATCCTTTACCAAAACACGAGGCAGTGATGAGCTAACAGCCATCGCCTGCCCTTTTGGCGTACCATCTCTACTCCTCACCATCTTCCGAAGTAGGTTAAACGATTGTGATGAAAATTTCAATGACACTAGAACTCAGCCATCCTTCTAGCGCCAATGTTAACGCCAAGATCTTCTCCAACGTCCCAATCACGTAAGACGCCTACGATCGATCCTCGCAGACAAGAAACATGATAAACACCACAAGCTTCGATTTACCGGACCGTCGGGAGATAGCTCAGGCGTGAGAGTCAGTATACGTGTTCACAAGGTTAACAATGGAGGATGTAATGTCTAGTGTATTGAGAGTGATAATAATCATCAGTTGTGTGTATGTGTGAATATGAATGAGAACGTACCTGGTTGTGAAAACTTGGTTGATAGGTTATACTCTCTTTGCGGGCCATCGTGTACCCACCCACTACCTACGACACACCCCGATATGATGGATTCGCCGATCGAGTGTCAGATACCCACCACCTTTTGGTATTTGTTATGTCTTACGTAAATTATATTTCCATCCACATTAATGCATGACAGGTGTCTTAGTCAACGTTGTGTCATGCTTTTTTATCATTACAAGTCAAAGTAATAGGTATTAAAAGATCCAATGGTTAGTCCAATGAACCGACCCGGTTTCATAGGGTTAAATAGAAGTAATATGGTGACTAGACCTAGTGACTTTCAAGGTTCAATAATGAAGGCCCAATAGATTAATTAAATAAGTAAGTCCAATTTATTCGGCCCAAAGAGGGGAAATATCATGACCCAACAGTGACATTGACTTAACTTTATGGGGAGACTAATTAATTAATTAATGTTATAGGAGGTTATGCATGTAAGTGCATGCATATTGCATGGTGATCGGGAAGAATCAAAGTATAAAATATATAATATATGTGTATTGCTCTAAATTTTGGACGTGTTTTAGTTTCATATTGAGTAAATTTTTCCGATAAATCAGTAAATATAATGTCATTTTTAGATGGTTCTTTCAGATAATTAGTTGCTTCTTGTCTAGTTCAGTAATATTATACGTACTTTACCGTTTAGTTGATGTTTTTTGAACCATTTGTATTACATAGAATGAAGTTAGAATTTAGAGTCTCTAGCTAGCTAGACTTCGCAGAAAAGAGTAGGGAGAGCAGAAAACAAGAAGAGATTGGAAATTGTTAATTTCATTCATGCCCAATTCTGTTACAAGTTCAAATACTATTTAACAAATTAAGTATCTGGGGTACTAAAATTAAAACTAGGAATATATATATATATATATATATATATATATATATATATATATATATCATCCCAACCAACAGCCATACAACTGATCAATTATTCCCTAATTAATATTGATCATTGGATGAGAACAACGTCTAACTAAAATATATAACGGCTTCAACTACCATTTGCCTTTAGACTTTTCCTTCTTACCCTTCACATAGTCTACCTTTAGTTTTTTAGTGGAACAAATACATGCGTGTTTTAAAGTATGGAAACTCTCATTGATATATACAAATAACATACACATTTATGCGCCTTAATTCAAACTGTAACAATAGCTTACAGCAGTACTTGGAAATTTAATGGATGAAATTGAGATGTTTATTTGATATTCATTGACACCAAGTAAATAAAGTGCTCCGACAAATAAAGTTATGTACCGCATCTTGAACCAGGTCTAAATCAAGAATTATGCTGTTTGGATTTCAGGAATCAAGGCGAGAATGGAATGATTCTCACATGAAATAAAAAAAGTTGTGTTTAGCTTTATTACATTGGAATGGAATGAACCATTCTGATTTCTAGCTGCCAAATTTATAAATTTTATTCTTTAGGAATCGAGGGTATATAATGACTCATTCTGACAAAGTCCGCAAAGAAAAAAAAGGAATAATTAAAACCGAAGCCCAAGAAGAGTTGACACTATTTTTATCATAATTTTTGATCTATTTGAAGTTACGGAGCTCATAATATATCATATCAAAACTTACGACGATACTTATTTACTTCGGCCATGACGGACACCATTTTAAGTCCAAAAAAAGCTTGGGAAAGATGCGCTTGATCCTTTCGAAGTTTTTATCAATTTTGAACTTTTTTGGATCTTTTTTTTTGTAATTTTGTTATTCCTTCTATAATAAGGGTTTTCATTTTATTGTTTATTATTTAAAAGATATTTTCATGTGTTTAACTCTTATTATTCGGATTTTTATAAAACATTGTGTCTGGTTAGTTAGTTTATCTAACTTTGTGTGAATTCCAGTAATTACAAAATTACATAAATTTAGATTATGTAATTATTTATATTCTAAATCTTGTCACATTCTAATCAAGATTGGAATGAATCGTCCCCTCACTATTTCATTCCCTTATCTATTCACTCCTTAAACAATTCCATTCTTACAGTCGGAACGTAGCATCAATCAACTGTCACAAGAACACTTTGACCATCCGGATAAACAAAGAGCATGAGTTTTCTTATGGTGATCCAAATTACACACAAAATTAAACTCAAAAATCATGACTGGCCAGTCGAAATCGGCTTGCACTCTGTACTCACCGAGGAAGTTGACAGCATTTCGCGCTCACTCAACAAACCGCCGTATAGCATACGTTTCACGAATTTGACAGCCCTCATCATTAATTTCCAGGCACTATATCGAATATATATAATCTTAAATTCAACCATACCCTCTCAAAAAAATAGAATATAAACTTCAATATATAACAATAAGAAGCATTTTTTTAATTCAAAAAAAAATTCCATTTGATAATGGCATGTTAAGGTTTGGCCTTCAAACCATATGGAAATCATCTTTTCAACAATTTTTAAAATATGAGATTTTAATACTAAGGATTGATAAAGAAAATATATATCTAGCTAGCTAGTCAAATAAGATTAATTCTCACTTTGAAAGAAAGGAATTAAAATAAAAAGAAAATAGAAACTATTGCAGCAATCCTATCATAGCCATCATAGGAATAGCTTCCGAGCATAATAATTAATAGACAATCATACAAAGTATGAGCATATCAAAATTGAAATTAATTAAGCACCATTATTTAGTCGATTTAATTTGTATTGTAATGGAGTATTATATGTTGGTCATAGGTTTAATGCATGTGGTGCAATGAATCATAGTAAACCTTTTTCTTATAAAACTTCTTTTATTTATTTCAAATCATTTAATTTTTATACAGTTAAAATGTAATGCAATAAGTTAAGAGATTCATGTCATGACAAGAACAAAAAGTCGTGCATGTGAAACTGTGTTTTCATTAACCACAAAAGCATTCCGCGTGCGTTTGCTTAGAAATCAAAAAATATATATATATATATATATATATATATATATATATATATATATTCCCCATTATTGTGGGTTAATTAAATAATGAGAAGGGTTAGGAGTTATAAGCCTTCGAATTCTCATTATTTACACGAAGAAAACCTAAGGAAAATTACGAGACTCATGTACCCTAGCTCGGCGATAAATTTACCTACATATATAGCTACAATGAAAGAGACCGGAGGAGTATATAGGAGTTGATCAGGATCGAAGATAATTTGGATAGTGCAAGGGTGAGTGATCGATGTTTGTGCATGAGCTAGGAGGAAGTGTTTAATATTAATTGATAGCATGGCGGATATAGGGGTTTGCTATAATTACTCCACCAGCTATATATATATATATATATATATATATATATATATATATGAAACAAAGGGTTTTCAGCGGAGAGATATGGATTGTGACATTGACTTGACTTTATGGAAGGACTAATTAATTAATGATGCATGCATGGTACTTA
This sequence comes from Panax quinquefolius, assembly GCA_020205615.1. NCBI lineage: Eukaryota > Viridiplantae > Streptophyta > Magnoliopsida > Apiales > Araliaceae > Panax > Panax quinquefolius. Next base: position 19,978,054 of record CM035155.1, read on the forward strand.
GAAGAAGCTAATTAAGATTTATATAACTTTTTATTGCATATGTTATAATTAAAAAATATTGCATTGATACCTAGCTTGTATATATAAGTTTTTGTTGCATTAATTAGTGCAATATTTTTCCTCTTTCTCTCTTCCTCAAATTCTTACTTTGGAGTTAGAATCTCAAAGATTTGTTCAAACTCAATATGCAAATTTTCTTCAAATTTTGTAAAGCAATAACTAATGTACGTACGTACCCACTTATTGATGATATTTCAAGAATTATTCTGACAACACGCACTAATTAAAAAGATTCTAAACTTGTATTTGTCCTTAAACGAATATTAATTACAATTTTAAGCGATTGTGTGTACGTAATTACACAATTAATGACAATATATCAACAAGAGTCGAGGAGAAATGCTTGCTACATCAAGTTAATTAGATTGTATATGCTTAAACCAGCTGTACTGTTTAGGCATGAACATCCATGCCTGTTGCACTCTCAAAACTTATATCAACTGATACATTGAATATACTTATTGAAGATGACAACAAACATCATACAAAATATATATATATATATATATATACACACACACACACACACACACACTGCACAAACAAAATATTATAATGAAATTTTTAATAATTTGTGAGTGTGCATTATTATATATATATGTTAGTCACGTTAGTAATAATCTTTTTGCAGAAGCAGAAATACAATAAAATTCAGAAAAAAATTCTATATTGATATTAAAGTAAAACCCATAAAAAAAATTAACCTTAATACAATGGACGTTGAACAGACTAGAAGATTGCAGCTTTGAGGACTGTAAGAACAGTTTCCTTAGACAATATTTGGCCGTGGCAGGACAAATTGTCTCCCAGGATACAACAATGCTCTGAAGCAAACTCGACTGTGTGTAGAAGGATTATCACCGAGCAGAAAAGAAGAACAAAGAAGGCCTAAACTAATTTTTTTTCCCCAATATCCCCTATTTACTTTCTGGGAGAATAATCTTATATCAAGAGTTGAGTTCGAAACTGCCATATATCCAACAAGGAATTAATCATCACTAAATGGAATTAATTCCATCATTGATGTCCATTAAGCCTTCATAAAGTAGGCCATCAATTTCTCATTCATATCCATCCGTTTCTCAACAATCCCCCACATGAATGAAAATTAAAAACAAAGGAATTCGATGTGGTGATAACTCTCTACAGTTGATATTAGCATAGGATAGGTAGGCATCAACCCTTGAACCTTCCCTTGTGAAGTATATTTACTTTACTGGCTGACTAGTAGGCGTGATGTCCTTGAACTATTCTGTCATTTGTGTAAACGATGATATACCTCACACAAATACCAACATAACACGATTTTGGTTCTCATGGTTATGTTCATTATGGTCGTGAACATCTCCTGGTTCTACAAGAATTTAAGAGAACTAAACTCATTAGTTTTCCTTGAAGCGACCCCACTTCATTCTCACATAGGTGATTTTATCTTTTTGTTCAGATTACTGACACACAAGAATCATTAAAAGCATAGCTTAACCTTATCCGATTTCATATCACTATTAACAGATAAGGGTTAGACCCCCTACAATGATAATACATTGTCTATGCAATTAGGTTGTCCCATTGAACCTAGATTCTGGGATCTCCAGTCAACAAGGTTGGGTTTTCCTTCACATAGAACCTTTAAATATTTATGGCCATCAATCCCATTCTTCTTGATGTTGTTTCAACTTGATCTCGGTTTAAACCTTTGGTTAGCGGATCTGCAATGTTATCCTTTGATTTTACATAATCAACAGAGATAACCCCCGTTGTGATCAGTTGCCTAACGGTATTGTGACGACGACGTATGTGTCTCGACTTACCGTTATACATCACGTTCTGTGCTCTTTTAATCGATGCTTGATTATCACAATATAAACAAATTATGTGCACAGGCTTAGGCCATTCAGGAATATCCTCCAGGAAGTTTCGTAACCATTCGGCTTCTTCTCCGGTTTTATCCAGAGCTATAAACTCAAACTCCATCGTGGATCTGGTTATGATCGTTTGCCTTGAGGATTTCCAGGACACTGTTCCTCCTCCCAGAGTGAACACGTATCCACTTGTACCTTTGGAGTTCTTTATATCGAAATCCAACTAGCAAGATCGAGAATCCTTCTAATCTGCGGGTTCTCTCGTATAGTGCAGTCCATAATTACGAGTGTATCTTAGATACCGAAGTATCCTAACGATAGCTTTCCAGTAGTTATCCCCTGGATTACTTGTGTATTTGCTTAAACTGTTTACAGTGAAAGCAATATCAGGTCTTGTACAAGTCATGAGATACATCAGATTGCCTATAACCCTTGCGTATTCTACTTGGTCAATGCTTTCACCTTTGTTTTTACAGAGATGTTGGCTGATGTCTAGAGGAGTTCTAGCTTCACTAGAATCATCCTTGTTAAACTTCCCAAGTATCTTGTCCATGTAATGTGACTAGGTTAAAATGAAACCATTAGGTGAACATTTGATTTGGATTCCCAAAATCACATCAGCCAGTCCCATATTTTTTATATCAAACTTAGAGTTTAACATGTCCTTAGTATTCTTCACCATATTTTCATTACTACCCACAATAAGTATATCGTCAACATACAAACACAGAATAACATATCCTTTGTTTGTGATTTTGACATAAATACATTTGTCACATTCATTTATATTATAGCCATTAGCCATCATGACATCATCAAATTTCTTATGCCATTATTTTGGTGCTTGCTTTAGTCCATATAAAGACTTCACCAATTTACAAACTTTTCTTTTCTGACCTGGAACTACACAACCTTCAGGTTGTTCCATGTAGATCTCTTCATCAAGATCTCCATTCAGAAAGGCTGTCTTAACGTCCATTTGATGTACTTCGAGATTCTGTAAAGCAGCAATAGCAAGTATCATCCTAATAGAGGTTATTCTCGACACTAGGGAATACGTATCAAAGTAATCAAGGCCTTCCTTTTGTCTATATCCTTTTATAACCAATCTGGCCTTGTAATTATCAATTGTTCCATCTGCTTTCATTTTTCGTGTGAAAATCCATTTAGAACTGGTTTCGTTCCTAGAAGAAGGTCCACTAATTCCCAAGTATGATTTTGCATAATGGAATCAATTTCACTTCTTATAGCCTCTTTCCATAAAGGACTATCTGTTGAATTTACAGCCTGACTATAATTCTGAGGTTCAACCTCTAGCATATAGGTTAGAAAGTCTGGTTCAAAAGATTTTTAACCCTTGCCTTTTTACTTCTTCTAGGCTCTACCTCTTCATTTCCTTCTACTTCAACTTCATGTTGAATGTCTTAACTGTCTTCATTAACAGTCTCAAGAGATCGTTTAGAACCCGATGCAATCTCTTCACGTTTGCATGGGAAAATGTGTTCAAAGAATGAAGCATTCTTTGATTCCATGAATGTGTTCATGTGTATATCAGGATTCTTAAAATCATGAACAAGAAACCGATATGCGTTACTGTTAAGCGCATAACCAATGAAAATACAATCCACCATCTTTGGACCTATTTTCATTTTCTTTGGCAACAGAGCCAAAACTTTTGCAAGACACCCCCACACTTTTAAGTAGTTATAGGAAGGTTTCCTTCCTTTCCATAACTCATGTGGTGTCTTGTCTAATTTCTTACGATGCACCTTATTTAAAAGGTAATTAGCTGATAAGACAGCTTCCCCCACATGTTCTGTGGCAACCCAGAGCTATTTAGCATCGCATTCATCATCTCTTTAAGAGTATGATTCTTGCGTTCCGCTACCCCCATTAGATTGAGGGGAGTAAGGTGGTGTAACCTCATGAATAATACCATGTTGGGAGCAGAACTTACCAAATGGTTCAACGTATTCACCACCATGATCACTCCTTACCACCTTAATTTTCTTATTAAGTTGGTTTTCAACTTCCTGCTTATAAAGAATAAATTTCTCTAAAGCTTCATCTTTGCTTTTAAGCAAATATACATAACAATATTTTGTACTATCATCAATGAAAGTGATAAAAAATTTATTACCCCCCCCCCTTGTTTGGATAAATTTTAAATCACATACATCACTATGTATCAGATCAAGTGGTTTTGTATTTCTTTCAACTGTATGAAATGAAGATCTTGTTAATTTTGATTCAACGCAAATTTCACATTTATGTTTATGATCAATTTGGAATGTTGGAATATGTTGTAAATTAATTAACCTACGTAGGGTATCATAATTTACATGTCCAAATTTACCATGCCATAAATTAAGTGACTCAATGATATAAGTAGAAGAAGTATTATTCTTATTATTAATCATTGCCTTGGACTTACTAGAGATGGCATTAATTTTCCACATGTCATTACAAACATACCCTTTTCCCACATACATTCCCCCTTTTGACAAAACAAACTTGTCCGATTCAAATACCATCCTAAAATCATGAGTGCTTAAGAGGCTACCAGATACAAGATTCTTCCTTATTTCAGGAACATACAGAACATTCTTCAAAGTCACTTCTTTTCCCGAAGTCATCTTCAGAATTACAGTATCACTTCCCTTGATCATAGAAGTTGCAGCATTGCCCATGTAGAGCTTCTCCCCATTCTGGCTGGGAACCAGTTCAGCAAAGGAATCTTTGTCACAACAGACATGACGTGTGGCACCGGTATCCAGCCACCATTCCCTTGGATTTGAGTCAACGAGGTTGACTTCAGAAATCACAGCACATAAGTTGATGTCAGACACTTCTCCAGAAATTTCTTCCACAACATGTGCTTCATTAGGCTTCAACTTTCTAGGCAGCCTACATTCAGAGGACTTGTGCCCCGCCTTGTTGCAATTGTAGCATTTTCCATTGAATTTTGGTTTCTTGGAAATGCCACCCTTAGGACCCAATTTGGACCCAGATTGAGGATTTTTTCCTTTCTTGGAGTCTTTATTGACCTCCACCACTTTCACCCTAGCCTCAGACTAGTGGACAATGTGAGACCCCAAATTTTATGAATAAAAATTTAAATTTCTCAAAATATTTTTTTTGAATATTATGGTGTGGATTTGATATAATGTTATAATTGTGGGTAATATTTATAAATTTTGCAAAGTATGCAAGTTGTTATATAATATTCGATTGGTGGGAGAATATTCTTTTTTTGTGGAGAATATCCAAATGCGACGACAAAATCATTAGTGGACCCCATGATAGAAGTATTGTCGTAGTTAGAAAGCAGCATGTAATTATCTTTTTATAAAAATAACGACAAAAGTGTTAATTAAAAGCTGTTGAACTACCCATTATTAAAAATACGAAGAATATGCATGGTTGCGTAGTAGACAGCAGTATTGATTATTGATGCTTACGTGAAAAATCACTCAGTTATACTCAATTATTGCTACAGTAATTGCTGCATCATATCTCTCATATTATTGATTCAATTATTGTCACAGTATCATCTATATAATATGTTATATTATTAAATCAATAATTTAGACGGCAAAGTTATTCATATTATTATTTGCAATATTGAATATGTCTAGAAGTTCTATCAAGGAGAGGTTTGGTCACTTAATTGCGCGCCAATAAGGAGAAATCCTTATCGGAAAGCCCCCTCTTTCCTGGGAACGACATGGTTGTTAAATATTGTGAATTATAATATTAATGATGAATAAGTTCGTGTTGATTAAAGATGAAATTGATAGTTCCATTGTGTTGGAATTATTAGTGTTAGTGAAAATTGACATTTTTTTCGATAATAATTGGTGTCTGGAGGTTATATTGACCAATCGGGTAATTAACTGGATAAATGAGCAATTAATTGCTATTAATTCACATAATTATAACTATTTGTTCACATGTGTGTACTATTGATTCACATTCTTGTACTATTAGGGGAGGTGGTGCAAGATTGATAATACTTGCATGACTAAGTTAAAAATGGAGGTATAGATGGAGGTACTATACTGTAATTCATATTTTCACATGTCTAGAACTATTGATTCACATGATTTACTATTAGGGGAGGTGGTGCAAGTTTGATAATACTTACAGGACTAAATTAAAATGAAAAAAAGAGGTGTTTTGTCCGTATCCACCTTTGGTGCCACCGTCCCAAAATTTGGACTTAACTTTAGTGCTGCGATAAAATCGAAATTTGGGTGACCTTCTTTTCCATAATTGTAACATGTTTTGGATCGCATCATAATTTGAAGTGATATGTACCTCCCTCCGCATTTAAAACATATGATGACGATCGTTCTCCTTCCTTTGAAGCAGGTCTTTGGTGATCTTTGTCTTTCAATCATTATTGAACCTTCTCTCTTGAAATTTCTACTTATTATCTTGGCCATGATTACCACGAAGTGGTTACCATTTGGCATGATAATTTCCCCACGATGGTTATCATTGTTCGATGGTCATTACGTTGTCCTTGAATACGATTATTATCGTGTTGTTGGTCGTTACCTTTTGGTTGTGCTGACTCATTATCGCGCTCCAATAATTGAGCCCTATTCACAACATCAGAATATAAACAAAGTTTGTGAGAAATGAGGTATTGAGATTGTTAGCCACGTTAACCAAAACAGAAATATTGTCTTAAGATTGTTAGCCACGTTAGTAATAATCTTTTTGCAGAAGCAGAAATACAATAAAATTCAGAAAAAAAATTCTATATTGATATTAAAGTAAAACCCATAAAAAAAATTAACCTTAATACAATGGACGTTGAACAGACTAAAAGATTGCAACTTTGAGGACTGTAAGAACAGTTTTCTTAAGACAATATTTGGCCGTGGCAGGACAAATTGTCTCCCAGGATACAACAATGCTCTGAAGCAAACTCGACCGTATGTAGAAGGATTATCACCGAGCAGGAAAGAAGAACAAAGAAGAAGGCATAAACTAATTTTTTCCCCAATATCCCCTATTTACTTTCTGGGAGAATAATCTTATATCAAGAGTTGAGTTCGAAACTACCATATATCCAACAAGGAATTAATCATCACTAAATAGAATTAATTCCATCATTGATGTCCATTAAGCCTTTATAAAGTAGGCCATCAATTTCTCATTCATATTCATCCATTTCTCAACAATATATATATATATATATATATATATATATATATATATATATATATATATATATATATATATACTTTTGCATTCAATTAATTATTTACATCAAAATAATTTCGTCGCAACACATAATTGTTATTCAACTTGTCCAAAACGTAAGCCAGATGCACAAAAAGAGACCCGTTTGCACGGGCTCTTGGACTAGTAAGTATTACTCCACCAATATACATTAATTTCGTCATATATATATCTAGAGGAAATGAGATGAAATGAATGCAACTTGGGTGGGTGGTTGGTGGGTGGGTGAGTGAGTGGGGGGGGGGGGGGGAGGGGGGGGAATGTAACATTTCAACTGAAGTAAAAAGTATCGCAACATTCAAAATTTGTATAGTTATTTGTGAAATATTAAATTGGAATAATTTATTTCAGTAATTTATTTAAAATATTAAATTCTAATTCAAATGTTTTAAAAAATATTAATTTCAGTAATTCAAATGTTTAAATATTACAATATTGGAATCATTTCTGTCAATAATTTTTAAAAACTCTAATTCAAATGTTTAAAAAATATACCTAGTATATATAATTACACAATACGCACTACTAAAAAAATCAAGAATACAAGATGGAGTTTTATGACGATTTTTAAAAACAATCAATATATATATATATGATGGCTCTTATATACTTATGACTAATTTTGTCATTACTGCTGTATAATTGTGAATTTCATGTTTGTTAATGTCAAGATTTTCTGCCATGTCCCAATCACGAAAGACGCCCTGATCCTGCACAATAAACACGATCAACACCAAAAGCTTGACGACTTCGACCATCGGGATATTTCAGCGTGAAAGTCGTCTGAGCGATCACAAGGTTAACAATGGAGGATAATAAAATCTAGTGTATTGAGAGAGATAAAATTATCAGTTATTTTTTTCTAGAAGACTTCCTTGCTATGTTATACTCTTACTGCGGGTTCTTATCGTGCCACCTTCTTGTGCCTAACACGACCCCGATCCTCGATGGTTTCTGACCGATCGCTACAGTTCACCCACTACTTCAGTCATTTATTTTCCACCGCCAGTCGATTATCATCCCATCCACATTAATGCATGGCAGAGATCTCAGTCAACTGCTATCTTTTTTCATCATTGCAAGTCAAAGATGTAGATATTTAAATTATCTAATGGGTCGGTTCAATAATTTGGCTCAAGAATTTGTAAGACCCAATCAAGATAATCTAATGAATTGGCCTAATAACAAGGCCCAGTAATAATGACCCAGTGGACTAACCAGATAATCTGGCCTAAATCATCTTGGCCCAATATGTGACATATTATAGCCCAACATTGCCCCCTAGTTTTTTATTAAACAGGATGTTTAATAAGAAACTACAAATAACTCATGATATGTAAAATTAAATAGGAGTGAAAAAGGCCCAATAAAAAAGCCAACTGGGACATATCTGATAAATGTTCCATAGTGAGTAGAATAAAAGTGAAAGCCCAATTGAGAAGCCCAAGTCGATAGACACCGGAGACTTAAATCAGACGCTACCCTTTCAAATTCATATCATTACTAACATTTAATGTGCTGCCCTCGAGTCTCGTGCAACTGTCGGTATAAAAAGTAAATTTCCCCCAAAGTAACGGTTTTACATGCCAATTCAAATTTTAGACGCCTTTTGATCTCCTTCTTCTCTCTCGAGCTTTCTTCCCTTCTCTGCTACTCGATATCAATGGCTTCTCAGGATTCTGATAATGGTTCGCCCCTTCTTGTGACTCCGATTAACTCCGTTCCACCGAATCCAAGCCCCAATAAAGAGGCGTCAAGCTCCAAAGCTGCAACGCCAAGTAAGAATCCATCAACGAAACCCCTCCCTAACCCTTCTGCGTTCTTTAGGAGTAAGGAACGTTATGCCCACGCCAACACTCCGTCGACGGTTACTGAAATTAATTTTAGGAGGATTCGAACTCGTTGCCATATACCGGACACCCATTTGGTGAGAGCTCCTAGATCAGAGGAGCGAATGTACCAATGGCCAGAAGGATGGACGGCCGTTCCGGTAACTATCCTGGAGAAGGGGATCTGATTCCCTCTTCACGCCTTCATAATAACCCTCCTAGGGTTTATTGGCGTTGGGTTTGTCCAACTGGTGCCAAATTCCTATATCCATATCCTAGCATTCATCGCCTTCTGCCATGAACTAGGCGTCAAACCTACACTCGACTTTTTCTTCACTGTCTACAAAATTGGCCAGTCCAGAGAAAAAGGATTCAAGGCCATAAGTAAGCAATCTCCAAAGACAGCAGAGAAATTCGAGAGATGCTCGTTGGTCTCCACCCCATCTAGCAACAAAAGATGGCATAAAGGGTGGTTCTTCATCAAAGGACCAGAAATTGCCTCTCTTCCGAATTGGGCCACTGATGAGAAGGTCTCTGCCGACTTCGGAGATATTCCTGAAGAACGTGAGGCTGAAATGGCAGAATTTTTCGATAACTTCCCAAAGGAAGAATGGAAGTATGGACTTCTTTCCAAGCAAGCATGGTTGTACAATCACAAATGTAAGTATTGATCTGTTTTATATATACAAGTATTTGAAAATTTATGTGATGTAAATTCTTATATAGGACTGTTTACTTTTTGCAGTATCTTTGATTAAACCAAACTCCTCAGAAGTAAAAGATTATGAGAATTTTACTGGTCGGAAAATCTTGGAAGTCATTGAAACTCCCCACGATAGAAGCGATGACCAAGACAATCCAACTCTTGAAGCACGTACCACTGAACCCCAAATAGACGAGCCAAAAGCTGATGACCCCATTCAAACGGAAGAAACTCTTCAACCACGTCAGAAAAAGAGGGCCATCCGAAAGCCTCGATCAATTCTTACTCCAACATCTCCTGAACTCATCCCAGAATCTGAACCAACCACCAAACTAGCGCCTACTCGAGGAAGTTTACTCGATCTGCCTGTAGATGATCGAAAATGACTTCTTCGAGTCAAGAAATTAAGAACCAAAATCACCCCTTTAACCACCGAAGAGCTTCGAGTGCCCTCGTCTTCAGCTGATCTTCCCCCGGTAATCTCCGTGGAGATACAGGTCTCTGATAATGAAGAACTTGTTCCCACACTTTCCCGAAAAAGAAAACAACCATCTAATAGCCATCCAAGCTCAGCAACTATTCCTTCACCACCTCGTAATCCCATTTCAGTCCGATCTCCATCTCCCGAAAACATATATACGGACCCAATACCATCTCCTGAACGACCCATATCGTCTCCCGAACGAACAAGGCCATCTCCTTCTAGGCCTTCATCTTATGAATTTCAGAATAAGACCATGGCATCGCCAACTCTATGGCCCCGATTTAATGCCAACTTCCCCTTCCAGCTCTTCAATTCTTTCGTTAGGGATACCGACGATCACCGATTTGGCAACAGCTCAATCAGGGACCTGCTCGATGAAGGCATGAGCTATATAGCGCAGGTAAAGAACTTTCTCAATCCTTATATTTCTTTTCATGCTTAGGTTAGATATCTGAAATTGATTGGTTAATACTGAACATGTACAGGCCAATACTATTTTTGGGCGTTTACGCCCTAAACATGTCGAAGCCGAAGCTACCGAAGAAGCAGCAAGAAAAGAAATGTTATTCTGCAGTCTACCCTGGCGAAGGAGAGGCATGATCGAGACATTGTAAAGTTCAATAATGAATGCCTTCGGAAGGACTTGGCTCAAACCAAAGAGGAACTGAAGACCTCTAAGGAAGAACTGAAGATGACCAAGGCCAGTCAACAAGATCTGACTAATATGAATGTCGATCTTGTTGAAAAGAACGAAGTTCTAAGGGCTAGAAATGAAGAACTTGCTATAGCCAATCAGAGTTTGGCAATACAAGTGGACGATCTTCAGGTGAAGGCCCATGAAGATAAAGAAAGGCACTTGGCCAGACGTCGGAAGCTCCAAGATAAGCTGAAGGCATTGAAGGAGCTAGCTCCTCCCTTGACTGAAGAGATGCGTAAACAAATCCAAGAAGAATACCGGAAGTCCGATGAGCTGAATGCAAAAATTCTGAAGGTATATTCTGAGGGTTATGAAGTTTGTAGAGGTTGGGGCAAGGAAAAGTTAATTGCTGACCCAATTTAGATCCGGCTCTTACGGACTCTTTCAAAGCGAAGATGATGCTTGAATAGGATCTTACTGCTTTTTAGTGTTAGGATTTTTGTAAAGAATTTTTGTTTTCTGTTTATGTAATCGTTTAATTATAAATGAAATTTCAACTTTCCTTCTCATGACTTCTGTACAACTCATTTCTTGTCAATAATTCAGTGTCAATCAACTTGAAAACTGTATAAGATTCTTTTGAACTTAACTTAAATTGTGAATCAGATAAGGCATATAACAGTTAAGTTAAGAAATGACATAAACCGAACTTAAAGAACAGAACTCAACACTTGAACAAAAATAAAGTAATGCATACTTATCGTTTTCGAAGTGTGAGATAGATCATGTATAAGGTGAATTCGTATGATCCTCCTTGCACCATCGGGATCTTGTTTACCACTCGGGGTAAAACAAGTATATAAGGACATTTGTTTACCACTCGGGGTAGAACAAATTTATAAGGACCATGGAATTTGTTTACCACACGGGATAAAACAAATTCATAAGGACACACCTAACAATAAGGCTACCATCGAATGGTCAGCGAGTCCAACCGAACCTCCTTACTTCGGTGAATTTGTTTACTACTCGGGGTAAAACAATAGTTAAAGGACTATGGAATTTGTTTACCACACAGGATATAACAAACCCATTAGGACACTCCTGCCGATAAGGCTACCATCGAATGGTCAGCGAGTCCGACCGAACCTCCTTACTCCGATGAAGTTTGCCTACCACGAAGGGCCTGAAAAATTCATAAGGACCACCTGCCAAAAAGGCTACCATCGAATGGTCAGCGAGTCCACCCGGTCCTCCTTACACCATTGTGAATTTAGGACCAATAGAGAGAAGATCAATTATGAAAAAGTGAATCTTTTATTGATGATGATCCAAACATTTACAGACTTTCGAGAGACTGACTCGATCTTTACTGAAAATACTTCTGAAGCCTGCCAGCATGTCAAGTGTTCTTGATCTCGGATCCGTCCAATGCCTTCAACCGATAAGTTCCTGGCTTCAGCACTTCAATTACTTTATACGGTCCCTCCCAGTTCGGCATTAGCTTTCCCAAGTTCTGAGGCGTAGATGCTTCGACTTTCCTAAGGACAAAATCTCCCACTTTAAATCTACGAAGCTTTACCCCCTTATTGTAATGCTTAGCCACTCTTCACTAGTAGGCTGCCAATCTGATCAAAGCTGTCTCTCTGACTTCCTCCAGCAGATCCATGTTGATCTTCAGCCCTTCATCATTGTAGATTTCCTTAAACTGACTGACTCAAAGACTTAAAGATCCAATCTCAACTGGGACTAAGGCATCAGTACCATAGGTCAGTCTGAAAGGTGAATCCCCTGTTGTAGTTCTCAGTGTAGTCTGGTAAGCCCATAATACACTGAGCAGCTCCTCTGGCCATCTTCCTTTAGCTTCATCCAGTCTACATTTGATCCCATCCAGCGGCGCTCGTTGGTTGGTCTCGACCTGCCCATTCATTTCATGGATGAGCTAATGAAGTCTTTGTCGGTTGAACCCCAACTCTTTGAAATCCTTCAAACTTCGATCCCATTTAATCAAGGTCCAGTTGTCCGATATCACCACCTTAAGAATTCCAAAACGAAACACTACTGACTCCTTCATGAACTTCAAGCACTCTTGTTCCGTTATCAACCAAAATGGCTTCGCTTCTACCCATTTGGTCATATAATCAATGGCGACTATAACGAAACTGACCTAACCTTTAGCTTTCGGCAATGGACCCAGTATATCGACCCCCCAGACAGCAAAGGGTATAGGAGATAAGATCGAGTATAACTCTTACGGTGGTCGATGGATGGGATCGAATTTATTGGTGACACTTCTCGCACTTCTTCACGTCCTCCATAGCTTCCTTGAAGATAGTAGGCTAGTAGAAACCCTGACGAAGTACTTTGTAGGCTAATGACTTAGCAGTCATATGGTCGCCACAGATGCCCTCGTGAACCTCCCGAAGAGCATATTCGGCCTCGGATGGAACCAAACACTTCAACAATGGTGATGAAAAAGCCTTTTCGACAAAAATCCCCATCAATGAGAACAAAATTGGCGCTCTTATACTTGATCTTCTTGGCCAACATCTAATCCGAAGGAAGGACACCATCTGCCAGATACTCTATGTATGGAGTCATCCAAAAGTTAGAACGTTCAATGCATATCACTGCTTCATGCTGGATACTCGGCTGCTGCAAAATCTCCAAATAAACTGAACCATCGAAGTTGTTGGCATCCGTAGTGGCTAGCTTTGATAACGCATCGGCAATAGAATTATCATTACGCTCAACACCCTGAAACTCATAGGAGATGAAATACTGAAGCCGATCTTTTAATTTTTCTAGGTACTTGATCATTCTGGAACCTCGAGCTTCATACTCCCCTGAAATCTGTTTGACGACCAACTGAGACTCACTGTAAATGATCAACTTCTGAAATTCGAGACTCTTTACCAACCGAACTCCTGCCAACACAGCTTCATACTCCGCCTCGTTGTTCGTCGCTCTGAACCCAAATCTGATGGTCTACTGCACTTTGAATCCTTCCGGACTTGTCAAGATAATCCCTGCTCCACTGACGTCCGTAGTAGAAGACTCATCTACATACAGCGTCCATGAACTCAGGTGTCTTTGAAGATTCGCTGCAATTGCTTTCGGTGGGACACTTGACCACGGCATCTCTGCATACGCCTCACGTGACGAACACTCCACCATAAAATCAGCCAAGACACGCCTTTATAGCACATTCGGGGATGAAATTCAATGAAAAATTGGGACAACTCCATTGTCCATGCAGCCAATCTCCCCGAAACCTCTGGCTTGCTCATCACCTTCTACAGTGGTTGATCCGTGTAAACGACCAGGAGCCGACCTTGAAAATATTGCCTAAGCTTTCGACTGGCTATTATCAAAGCAAAGGCAAATTTCTCAATATTCGAATTACTGGTTTCAAACATCCCTTATCTGATGGTGACGATATAGTAAACCTGGATCTCGCTTTCCCCAACTTCTCAAACCAAAGATCGCTCTCACCGCCAACGAACTAGCTGCCAAATAAAGGTATAACGGTTCAGTAGGAACAGGTTTCACCAATAAAGGAGCTGAAGGTAAGTACGCATTTATCCCCTGGAAGGCATCTTCACATTCCGAAGTCCACTGGAACGTCTTCGCATTCTTCAGTCCCTTCAACGTGCCAAAGAACGGCAAAAACCTTTCTGCCGACTTGGACTTGAACCTCCTCAAAGCTGCAATCCTCCCTGTCAGGCTCTGAATATCTTTGAATGACTGAGGAGTCTTCATGTTTAGAATAGCCTGGATCTTCTCTGGATTGGCCTCAATGCCCCTCTGACTGACTAGATAACCCAGGAACTTTCCTGCACCGAGCCCAAAGCTGCATTTGGTGGGATTAAGCCGTAATTTGTGATGACGGATCGTCTGAAAGCATTCCTCTAGATCATCCAAATGCTTCTAAACGATCATGCTCTTCACGATAATGTCATCCACATACACCTCCATATTCCTCCCTAACTGCTTCTAAAAGATGAAGTTCATCATCCTCTGATAAGTGGCTCCAGCATTTATCAAGCCGAACGTCATCTTCTTGTAAGCATACACCGAATGGTGCGTGATGAATGCTGTCTTCGGAATGTCCTCTTTGCACATAGAGATTTGATGATAACCTAAAAAATCATCCATAAAGCTTAGTAGTGCATACCCCGAAGTCGCATTATTAAGTTAATCAATGTGGGGTAGAGGATAGAAGTTCTTCGGGCAAGCTTTGTTCAGGTCCGTATAGTTGATGCACACCTGCCATTTCCCGTTCTGCTTCTGGACCAGCACCACATTAGCCAGCCACTCCGGGTAATCGATCTCAAAGATAAAGTCAGCAGCTATCAGCTTTGCAATCTCTTCATCAATGATCCTTTGTCTTTCTGGTGCAAAGATCTGCCTCTTATGCCGAACTGACTTCTTTGATGGGTCCACATCCAACCGGTGCTCGGCAATCTTTCGGCTGACTCCGGGCGTATCCTGAGGCTCCCATGAAAAGATATCCGCATAACAACGAAGAAGTTCCATAAGGTTTGTCCGGAGAGGTTCCGGCAAACCCGAACCTATCTTCACTGTTTTGTCCTTCTTCCCAAGAACCAACTCGATCTTCTCCGTCTCTCCTGCAGGCATAACCAATGGCTCCGAACTGCTTTCGATAAATGGCTCAATTTCTATCGCCATGGTCAGCTTTTGCTTGCTGACCCCTACTCCCGAAGCTATCACAGCATTCCGATAACATCGTCTGGCCAGATCCAAGTCCCCTGCTACCTCTCCGACTCCAAGTGCCATTGGGAACTTGATCTTGAAATGAAGAATGGAAGTCACAGCTTGCAGAGTTGTCAAAGTAGGTCGTCCCAATATGGCGTTGCAGGCCGAATGTGACGCCCCCAAAATAGGTATACATCACCTATTCTGAGTCGCCAAATACATGGTACAGAATACAAATACAAACTTTAATATACAACAAGAAAGATGTGAGTTTTAATACAAATATTGTCTTCTAGACAATATCCACTCTCAGAATAAGTCCTCATTACATTTATTGTCACCTTTATTTAATGTAATAGTGAGGACTACGAATACTATCATCCGGACCGTCACACCGGGTTCCACGACTAGTCCGAACTACGTTCTCATTTTCTGAAGAGAACAGTGAAAGAAAGGGTGAGCTCAACTAGCCGAGTAAGAAATATTATGACTAAGATAATCTGAATAAATTATCATTAGTCTTCAACGATGTTAAACCGATAAAATACAATAGACATCAAGTTTAACTACAATGAACACTTAATCCATTAAAAGAGTCAAGTAGAGAATAAAATCTACTATCTTTTATGATTTAAAAGGTTTTCATCACTTTTATCATTTGAGACTCGACAATAAATAATCAACCTCATCCCCGCACTACTACTAAAGATATTCATAAGTATCACAACCATAAATTATCCATGCACTACGGGCCAAGGATATTCGTGTATTCATCAATGGTTATGATCATGCCAACAACTGTCCATCAATGCACTACGGGTCAATAAGGACCTTTACCACATCATTTGTAATATTACGGTCATGATTACAACGAATAATCCCTGGTCATAATCATACCAAGTCCATCTATGCACTACAGGCCACAGATGACTTTTAACAAAATATAAATATGAGGATGATGACAATGATATAAGAATTCAATAAAATAAGTTCAAGAATTAATTTATTCAGGAACTAATAACGTCCAAATTGTCAACATGATACTTCTTTGTAGAGTAAAATTTAAGAATGCTTAGAAGAATATTTTCACTTAAAAGATCTTTGGATGAAGCCTTAAATATCGAGGATATTCCACCAATTTCATGGAGTATAAGTCAAAACTTTAACTTGTTGAATATAATAAAGAATGGAATAACAAAAGAAATCACCATCCATGCGGTACTTTTGCATGTATAAAAGTTATTCCAACAAAATAATAAATAACGGAACCGAGTCAGCGTAATACGACCGGCTGGGATATTCAACAAAATAATAAAGAATGGAATAACAACGAAATCACCATGCATGCGGTACTTCAGATGTAGGCGAGTTATTCCAACAGAATAATAAATAACGGAATCAGTCCCACAGAAACGCATGCAGACGGGATATTCCAACAAAATAATAAAAACGGAACCAAGTCCGGCGTAAAACGCACAGACAGGATATTCTAACAGAATAATAAAGACGGAACCAGGTCCGGCATAAACGCACAGACAGGATGTTCCAATAGAATAATAACGAATGGAATAACAACAGAAATCACCAAGTATAGGGTGAAGGCCAGCGTATAAAAGTTATTCAGCGAGAATAATAAAGAATGGAATAATGAAGTTCTCTTCATGAATATGAAAATAAATAATACCCCTTACCTTATAAAAAAGAGTACTCCGACGGTAGGGTGGGGATATACTTGAAGAAACTTGCACTACGCTCAAAGCTTTCTTAAACGCTAAAGAAACACGCTAACGATAGAAGAATAATAATTCTCTACGGTTTCTCTCTCAGAGTTTGGTGAATTCGTAAGAAATAATGAAGGAATGAGCTTATTTATAGAAGAATGGATGAATAGTAACCAATCCATGAAGCGGTCCAGATCAATTTACTTAAGCAGACGGTCCAGTTGGTTTACAATAAAATATAATATATTCTATTTATAATCTAATAAAAGCGAATAACTTTTAAAAAGATTTTACTATGCAAACACTATGCATAATAAAATATAATATATTCTAATTATTATCTAATAAAAGCGAATAACTTTATAAAAGTATTACATTTTATATAAAAAGATTTTACTATTAGCCTAATAAAACGAATAACTTTATAAAAGTATTCTGTTTTATATAAAAATCTTTTCTGTTTTATTACATTAATAATACTAATAAAAGAAAACTTCATCATCATTATTATTATTATTCACACTATTAATCGACTGAGTCGTTTCGAGGAAAGAGGAGCTTTTGATAAGGATTTCTCCTTATTGGCGTAGTATGATTAGGTGACCAAACCTCTCCTCGCGAGAACTTCTAGACATCGTTAATAATGCAAATAATAATATTAATAACTTCGTCATCTCAATTATAAAATATCAACAATAATTGAATCAATTAACGTGAGATACTATGCAATAATTACTGAAGCAATAATTGAACAAAACTGAGTGGCTTCTCACGTAAGTATTAATAATCAATACCGTGTACTACTCTATGCAACCACGCCGTATTCTGTATTTTTTAACACGGGTGTTTTAACAGTTAACGGTAAAACTTCCGCCGTTATTTTCATAAAAATATTTTTGTCGATTTTTTCTTAATCGACAATAATTCCGTAGAGGTCCACCGATGATTGTGTCGTCGCACAAATATTCCCTGTTTAAAACGAATATTCCCGACCAATCGAATATTATATAACAACTTGTGACTTTGCAAAATTTATAAATATTACCCACAACTATAACATTATATCAAATTTATTCCATAATATTCAAAATGATATTTATAGAAAATACATTTTATTCATAAAAGTTAGGGTCTTTGCAGAATCTACATGCACAACATAGAATTTACACATTATTTCTAATTGTGTGGAGCTGAAGACCAAGATGATTTGGTAGCTCGATAGTTCATGCCACTTTAATAGGATCATTCTTTGAAGCCATATAAAAGAGCCTCTGCCCCACCTCCATCTTTCACCCATCAAGATGCATCATCTGATAAGCATGGGCATACAAAATGCCAACAGAAGACTCGTTGTCAATCATCATCTGCTTCATATCCACCGAACCCACTTGTGCTGTGATCACCAGTGCTCCTTCATGAGGTTTGATGGGCTCCGAAGGATAATCCGCATCAGTAAAAGATATAACTGTCCTTGGAAATGGCCTGTCAGTCTTCGGGAGAACACACGCCATGGACATAACTGAATCCAAATATCCCCTCCTCTTCTTTCCTGCCAATTTTCCTACCGTCCCACCGGTTATTACATCAACGACGTGCCATGGTGGTTGATTTGGAGCAGGTTGTACGGGTGGAACCGGTTGAATCACTTGAACAGTCCGATCTAATTTTGTTGTTCTTGTTGCTGATCTCTCCCGGCCACATATTGAACTAACATACTGCTTTGAACCTTCCTCTCCACAATGTCCTTCAGATTACAACATTCATTAGTGTCGTGACTTGCAGCTTGATGATAGCCACAAAATTTTTGAGCATTGCCCTGTCCTGGCTTGAGAGTATCACGAGGTGGTTCAAAGAACGGTTAGTTCCTAATCTGATCCGATATCACCGACCTATCCGTGTTCAGTTTGGTGTAAACCTTATTCACCTTCTGGGTAGGAGCAGGTGGGCGATTGTTGCCTTGTCGCCAGTTGTTGTTGTACTTCTTTGAGCTGTCATCTGGCCGCTCATTATTCCCTCCCCCCTTCTTCTGATCGCCTTCAGCTTTAGAAGTATCTGTATCCTTCATCCTATCTAAAGAAGGACGTTTCAGGCTATTCATAGCCTCCTCCACCACGATATAGCCCTCAGCCTTATCAAAAGCTTCGGCCAAACTCTTCGGATGATGAAACATCTGCTTCTTCACTAGCTTTTCTAACTTCACCAGATCTAACCCATTTTAAAACAACCCGGCAGCTTGAAGATCGTTGTGGTCCGCCACCTGTGTGACGCCCCCAAAATTAGGTATACGTCACCCATCTTGGGTCGCCACTTACATGGTACATAAATTCAAATACAAACTTACTAATATAACTGTCGTGTACAATACTACATAAATTGTGAGTTTGAATACAAATATTGTCTACTAGATATTATACAAACTCAAAAGGAGTCCTCATTACAACTATTATCACACTATTTCATAGAATAGTGAGGACTACTAATGCTATCCTCTGGAACATTACTCAGTTCCCAGGCTCGTCCCATTTATATTCTCATTTCACGAGAAAACGGTGAAAGAAAGGGTGAGCTCAACTAGCCCGAGAAGAAATATTATGACTAAGATAATGCGAGAATAAATTATCATTAGCCTTCAACAATGTTAAAGCGATAAAATAAAATAGACAACCGGTTTAAGCTGCGGCGGAATATCTGATCCATTAAAAAAGTCGAGTAGAAAATAAAAGTCTACTATCTTTTATGATTTAAAAGGTTTTCATCAATTTTTATCACTAAGACTCGGTTTAATGAATAAACCACAATATCTAATCATCCACGTACCACGGTCGAGGATTTTCATCAAATTATCAATGGTCATGACTATCTTAGAATCACCCACGGTCATAATCATACCAAAAACTATCCATCATTTTGCATTGGAGTGCCAGCGAGGACTTTTGTCACATCATTTATATCAAGCCGTGATTATAGAATGATCCACTGGTCATAATCATACTAAGTTCATCTATGCACGTAAGCAAAGATAACATAATATAACATGAGGATGATGATGATGACATAATAATTCAATAAAACAAGTTCAAGAATTATTTAATCCAAGAATTATTAACGTCAAATTGTCAACATGATACTTTTGTATAGTAAAATTCAAGAATAATCGAAGAATATTTCCATGAAAAGATCTTTGGATGAAACGCGAAATATCAAAGATATTCTACTAATTTCATGGAGTATAGAAGTCAAAGTTTTAACCAATTTGGGTATAATAAAGAATGGAATAACAAAAGAAATCACCGTGCATGCGGTACTTCGCATAGGCGAGTTATTCAATAGAATAATAATAACGGAACGGTCGGTGAAATTCACTGCAAGCGGGATGATCAATGCAGAATAATAAATCTTTGAATAATAAACAATGGAACCCGGTTAAGGTGTAAAACACACTGACGAGGATATTCAAGCGAGAATAATAAATGCGGAATAATAAATAATGGAACCGGTAAAGGTGTAAAAACACGAGCGAGGATATTCAACGAGAATAATAAAGAATGGAATAACGAGAAGAAGATCACCAAGTATAGGGGATTAGCGTATCTGAGTTATTCAATGAGAATAAATAAGAATGGAATAATATAAGGATTTCACCAAGTATAGGGTATCTGGCGTATACGAGGTTATGTATAGGGTATGCCACTTTTACGAGTTATTCAAGCGAATAATAATGAATGGAATAATGAAGTTCTCTTCATGAATAAGAAAGAATAACACCCCTTACGAATTACAACAAATAATACCCCCTACTTAGTAAAAAGACCTTTGGATATCAAAGTAGTGAAGTGCGAGAATATCTTCTTCTTCTTTCTCTCTATAGATTTTCTCTCTATAAGCTTCTCTCTATAATTTCTCTCTCTAGAGTTTGGTGAATTCGTAAGAAAATAATGAAGGAATGAGCTTATTTATAGGAAAATAGAATGCATAGTAATTAATCCATGAGCGGTCAGATTGATTTACTTTAATCGGCGGTCCATATTTAAAGCAAAATCTTTTAAATAAAATATCATATATTCTATTTATATAAAAACATTTTTATGCAAACACTATATAAACACTATGCAAAAACACTATACAAAAACACTATGCAACACTATGCGTAATAAAATATAATATATACATTTATAGAATAACTTTAATAAAGTATTACATTTTATATAAAAGATGTTTACATTTTATTACGTTAATAATCTGAATAAAACAAAAGCGTCATTATCATTATAATAATTCATATTATTAATCGATGATAATGGAATCAAAGTAGGTGACTTCTCACATAAGCATCGATAATCAATCTGGTGTCTTTCTTTATGCAACCACACGCGTATTCTTGTACTTTTACTACCAAGTAGTTCAGCGATATCAGCGGTAAAACTTTCGTAGTTATTTTGATAAAATATTTTTGTCGTTTTTCTCGATCAAACAATAATTACATTATGGGGTCCACCTGATGATTGGTAGTTATCACGAATATTCCTGCTAAAAGAATATTCCCAGAGCCAATTGAATATAATATAACCACTTGCATACTTTTGCAAAATTTATAAATACTACCCACAACTATAATATTATCTCAAATTCACACCATAATATTAAAAATTATTATTTCGACAAAATTTAAATCTTTATTGATAAAATCTGGGGTCTCTGATCTCCCTCCTTATGGAATTTCGCCCTCGAAATTAGAAGTGCGATACACGATATGATAAAGAGATGAGGATACCTTGAATACCTTTATCGTTGAAAACATTAAATTCATTTTTGCTTGATCGACCGAAGATATTCATTAACAATTCATCTTTGCTTCTGAGGCCAAAGATATTTATTAACAATTCATCTTTGCACTCACAATAAAGATATCTGTAAAACCAATAATCTTTGAGATGCAACGACAATAGTATCACAACCACGAATTATTCATGCACCTTCTTGGCGAGGATATTCGTGTTTTTCAATCTGATCGTGATTATCTTAGAATAATCCGTGGTCGTAATCTTACCAAGTCTATCAATACACTACTGACTAAAGATGACTTTTACCACATCCATGAATTAATATTTCATTCTTTGAGACTCATTTCGATAATTAATCCATATCATCGATCATCCATCCCCTACGGGCGAGGATATTCATTAGTACCACGACCAAGGATATTATCCATGCACTACGACCCGAAGATAATCGTGTATTCATTAGTATCACGACCACAAATTATCCATGCACTTTCTCGACCGAAGATAATGTATTCATTAGTATCACGACCACAAATTATCCATATCCACTACTGCTACCGAATCACAAATTATCCATACTACTACCGAAGATAATCGTGTATTCATTAGTATCACGACCACAAATTATCCATGCACTACTGACCGAAGATAATCGTGTTTTCGCGACCACAAATTAAATTACGAAGATTCGTGATTATATATCGAACAATCCACAGTTATAATCATACCAAGTCCATCTATGAACTACTGAGCCACGAGATGACTTTCAACGTAATATAAACGTGAGGATAATGATATAAAGAATCGATCGAATGAGATAAAGGATAAATATTAAACATTTATAATATAATTTATCCGAGATTCAAGAATATCCCCATGTTATCAATCACTTAATAATCTCATAATCTAATATCATTAATATTATAACAATATTTTAATCACTTCTTAAATTTATAAACAATTTATCTCAATTGTTTACGCTTTACCATATAATGCATTTAATCATTCAAAAAATGTCATACTCATAAGATATCATCACCAATTATCAAATCCTCTCAAAAAAAATATGCATATACTCTATATAGGATTCTCAGCCATAAAATCCTATTTTCAACTTTGTTACTTCACATAACATATTTAACTCATATGTTAAGTAACTAAACTATTTTCATGAAAATACCAAATTAGTCCCAAAAATATTTCTTTTCTGAGATTTAGCATAATATAGTCCCATAATGAAAATATATTTTTCTCGGAATTTTAAAATTCATTTACTATTTTTCAAAAATCAATTTCTAATTAATTCCTTAAGAAATTAGCTACCTCAAGTTTAACTCCAAAAATTCCCAAATCTTGGCAGGACCTTACACATGTTAACGTGAGCTTCTAGTTTAAATTTCATGGTCATCTGAGTTATAGAACTTTCCGGTTATAGCATTTTTAAATCGGAAAAACCTAAATATTGAAATAGTCATAACTTGCTCATTTTAAGTCGAGAATGAGCTCATTTTTGGACAGGAGGTACTTTATACCATATACTTTCATGTCCCAAAAGGCCAGAATTTTCTCATAATTTAAGTGGCCGAAACAGCCCTCTAAAATCATAGCAGTGACTTTTTTTCGGTTTTTTTGCAGCTTTGCACTCCTTTGCTAAAATCAGCCCACACAAAAATCTACAACACCTTTTCCAGTAATTCCACTTGGATTAGTTAGGTAACTCATAGATCTAACTCTAGGACTTGACCACACTCAAAAATTCAAAATATAATAAGAGATATGATCGATTGAATTTCATGTTACGTTTTTCACCAAAAATCGATTTTCAACTCTTTGTGATTTCTAAGAAACTTTCATGTTTTACATACTAACCAACATAACTCATCATAAAACTTACTAATACCACGAATACCCATGATTTTCATTAGTCCAATGCTTTTATTATGACTTTCATCATAAACCACGTAAAGCTGTTCATTTTAGTTGAAGAAATATTTGAGGTTTAAGAAATGGGTTTTATCTTTGGGGTCGATACAAAATTCGATTTCACGCTCTAAGTAGGCTAAGAAGTCTTCATGAATACGCCAGGAAATTTATTAATAATAGAAATATCATTCAATCTTGTGACTCTCATCAAGACTTGGATAGTACGTCACATTGATACCAATTGTGACTTTATCCCTTAACCTAGATAGCACCTCACAATGATACCTATAACCTTGCCATCTTCATTCACGATGTCGCCTCTGAGAAAGTGCGGCCGGTGCATTCCACACAAGGAAGTCAACAACGAAAGGTTCGGGGCTCTTTACTTATGGCTTGATATGACAATGATAATTGACTTTAGTAGTTTGGTTACTTGAATTCGCACAACAAGTTGGTTATGAATATAAAAGCTAACAACCTTACGAAAAGAATAATGAGTAGTTAATCAATCGTTTTCAAAAAATTACCTCAAAGGCAAGTATTTTCAAAGAGATAATATCGACGAAGTAGCGTGAAAGTGTTTATTTGAATCAAACAAGATTTAAAAAAAAGCGTTGGAGGTAACGAAGGCTCCTCTTAACGAGGTTTCAACCAACAAGTCAAAGTCTAACTTCTTGAGTCAAATTTAAGCGTTGAACACAACTAGGTGAAATAAAAGAGTGGGTAGAGGCGGTATCTAACACGGTATAGACTTCGTGAGAGCTTACGATTAACTTACGTGATAATTTTATTCGGGTTCCTCGTCACGAAAAAAACGCTCTCTCTTAAACTCTAGGCTTTGGTTTATGCAGGGATGACCTTTGGTGCCTCCATCCTAGTTGAATTTGTCTTGATAAAAGCGACAAAATCGAGCTAAGTGACCTTCTTCTTCCACAATTATAACATGCTTTGGACGGCATGGTATGCGATTCGGGATGATGTGTCCCTCTCCTCCGCATTTGAAGCATATGATAGGTGGTCTTTCTCCTTCCTTAACAGTGGTCTTTGGTCTTGGCGTCTTTCCATCATTGTTGAATCTCCTTTTCTTGAAATGTCCATTCTTATTGTTTTTGTACGATTACCACCAAAGTGGTTACCATATCGGCACTATTGATTCCCTCACGCTTGTTGTCAAGCCGATGACTACTCTCCATTTGGTATTATAATTTTTTCTTCATTGCCTCTCTTTTAGTTGCGTTGACTCGTTATCGAGCTCCCTTAATGAGCCCTATTTACAACATCGAATAAAAACACGGTTTATGAGAAATAAGATGTTGGCGTATCTCTCGACTTCAAACCTCTTAAAAATATTAGCGCCATTCTCTCTTCATTATCCACAGTGGGGATATATGGCCGTGATAACTCATAAATTTTGCCTCGTATTGCGACACGGTCGTATTGTTTTGTTCGACTTGATAAACTCCACCTCCTTCATGTGGCGAATACTTTCGGAAGGAAAGTATTTGTCGTTGAAACGACTCTGGAACTTCTCCCAAGATATCTTGATGCAATGAGTTGAGTACGTTTCTGGATTTCCACGATGTCTGCCTCTCCGCATGACATAAAAGCGTGAAAGGAACCTTTTGCTCTCGGAGCATCAAGACATCAAATATCTTGGTAATCTGCTTTATCCATGCTTCCTTGAAGTGGTTTTGGCTCTCCCTTAAACTCCGGTGGTCCCGGCTCCTTGAATTGTTTAGCGGTGTGCTTGAGAGAGTTTTCGTGTTTCCACCTATGTTTTGGACGAGAGTCGCTTTACTTTGATGTTGCATGAATTCTAAAAACCTCTTAAGCGTCACAAAGTCGTTAAATCGATTGATCGGTGTTGTTGTTTTACGGGAGGATTATTGCCATCTGTTGCACATTGTCACGATTATTGATACGTGGAGAATCAGCGGTCTCACGTGCTCCATTCTTTATTCTCAACATTCTCGGATGCCATTTTCAAACACTTTGCCACAAAATAAGGGTTAATTGACATACGACATATTATCCTATACTACGTGAGACCAATTAAATACCAAATAAATTTAGGTAGGTCATCTTAGCGAAAAATTCCCGTCTCTCCCCTCCTAGTTCTTATCTCACATCTCTCGGCCGAGGATCGTATCCTAAGCTACGATACCTGTTGTGGCGCCCCCAAAATTAGGTATCGTCACCCATCTTGGGTCGCCACTTACATGGTACATAAATTCAAATACAAACTTACTAATATAAGCGTAGGTATGCAAATCGACATAAAGCTGTGAGTTTGAATACAAATATTGTCTACTAGATATTATATACAAACTCAAAAGAGTCCTCATTACAACTATTATCACCTTATTTCATAGAATAGTGAGGACTACTACTAATCTTATCCTCTGGACCATTACTCAGTTTCCCAGGCTCGTCCCGACTATATTCTCATTTCACGAAGAAACGGTGAAAGAAAGGGTGAGCTCAACTAGCCCGAGAAGAAATATTATGACTAAGATAATGCGAGAATAAATTATCATTAGCCTTCAATGATGTTAAGCGATAAAATCTGATAAACAACCGGTTTAAGCTGCGGCGTGAATATCTGATCCATTAAAAAAGTCGAGTAGAAAATAAAATCTCTACTATCTTTTATGATTTAAAAGGTTTTCATCAATTTTTATCACTAAGACTCGGTTTAATGAATAAACCACAATATCTAATCATCCTGCATCACCACGGTCGAGGATTTTCATCAAATTATCAATGGTTATGACTATCTTAGAATCACCCACTGGTCATAATCATACCAAAAACTATCCATCATTTGCATTACTGAGCCCTTTGAGGACTTTTGTCACATCATTTATATCAAGCCGTGATTATCTAGAATGATCCACGGTCATAATCATACTAAGTTCATCTATCTTACGTAAGCGAAGATAACATAATATAACATGAGGATGATGATGATGACATAATAATTGATAAAACAAGTTCGAAATTATTTAATCCAAGAATTATTAACGTCAAATTGCGACATGATCTTTGTTTTGTATAGTAAAATTCAAGAATAATCGGAAGAATATTTCCATGAAAGATCTTTGGATGAAGCTTGAATATCGAAGATATTCTACTAATTTCATGGAGTATAGAAGTCAAAGTTTTAACCATTTGGGTATAATAAAGAATGGAATAACAAAAGAAATCACCGTGCATGCGGTGCTTGTAGGCGAGTTATTCGATAGAATAATAATAACGGAACCGGTCGGTGAAATTCACTGCAAGCGGGATGATCAACGAGAATAATAAATCTTTGAATAATAAACAATGGAACCGGTAGGTGTAAAACACACAGACGAGGATATTCAACGAGAATAATAAATGCGGAATAATAAATAATGGAACCGAACGGTCGGTGTAAAACACTTGACGAGGATATTCAGCAGAATAATAAAGAATGGAATAACGAGAAGAAGATCACCAAGTATAGGGGATTCGCGTATCTGAGTTATTCAACGAGAATAAATAAGAATGGAATAATATAGGATTTCACCAAGTATAGGGTATATGGCGTATCTGAGGTTATGTATAGGGTATACCACTTTTACGAGTTATTCAAGCAGAATAATAATGAATGGAATAATGAAGTTCTCTTCATGAATAAGAAAGAATAACACCCTTACAGGTACTGACAAATAATACCCCTTACAGTAGTAAAAGACTTTGGATATCAAAGTAGTGAAATGCAGAATACTCTTCTTCTTCTCTCTATAGATTTTCTCTCTATAGCTTCTCTCTATAATTTCTCTCTACAGAGTTTAATTGAATTAAGTAAGAAAATAATGAAGGAATGAGCTTATTTATAGGAAAATAGAATGCGTAGTAATTAATCCATGAGCGGTCAGATTGATTTACTTTAATCGGCGGTCCATATTTAAAAGCAAAATCTTTTAAATAAAATATCATATATTCTATTTATATAAAAACATTTTACTTATCAAAACTTATTTATATGACACTTATGCAAAACCTTATGAAAAAACACTATGCAACACTATGCATAATAAAATATAATATATTTATTTATAGAATAACTTTAATAAAGTATTACATTTTTATATAAAAGATGTTTACATTTTATTACGTTAATAATCTGAATAAAACAAAAGCGTCATTATCATTATAATAATTCATATTATTAATCGTGATAATGGAATCAAAATGAGTGACTTCTCACATAAGCATCGATAATCAATCTGGTATCTCTTCTTATCTGACCACTGCGTATTCTTTGTACTTTTACTACTACAAAGTAGTTCAGCGATATCAGCGGTAAAACTTCCGTAGTTATTTTGATAAAATATTTTGTCATTTTCTCGATCCGAAATAATTACATTGTGGGGTCCACTGATGATTGAGTAGTTATGCGAATATTCCTGCTAAAATAGAATATTCCAGGCCAATCGAATATAATATAACCACTTGCATACTTTGCAAAATTTATAAATACTACCCACAATATTATAATATTATCTCAAATTCACACCATAATATTAAAAATTATTTCGACAAAATTTAAATCTTTATTGATAAATCTGGGGTCTCACACACCTCAGGAGTTCTATTCCTTGATCTCATTCTCTCCTGAAGTCGTCTTCGAGACACATGAACAGAGTGTTCCGGCTCCTTCCCTTCTCGTTGTTGCATATCCTTAGGCCTATTATGCCTCTCGGACTGAACATAAGTGGACGCCTCGTCCTTCAGATCGGCAATCCGAAGCATCTGCACAGCTATATCGTCCCTTTGCTTTAGAAGAACCTCTAGAGCTTTATCTTCCTCGTCTGCCATCTTCGCTAACTTGACAGCCTTATCATCCCGACCACTTCGGTGATTGGTTCTAGGCGGTGAGCCTTCTACCCGTCTTCGGTCCTGGTCACGACCTTTATCAGCAGCAAAGACCAACCTTCTTCAGGCTTCACCATGGGCACTCGAATGAGAACCCCTTAAATCATGCTTGGACCGCGTACTGTCATGAGCACTTTTTGAGGGACCCAGACGATCCCTGGCAAAAACACGTGGTAACGATGAGCTAACAGCCATCGGCTATCCCTCCGGTGTAACAGTTATACTCCTCACCATACTCTCCGACGTAGAACAAATAAAAGTTTATGATTGAAATCTCAAGGACACTAGAACACCCCCTCCTTCTAGCGCCAATGTTAACGCCAAGATCTTCTACCACGTCCCAATCATGAAAGACGCCCTGATCCTGCACAATAAACACGATCAACATCAAAAGCTTGACGGCTTCGACCGTCGGGGGATAGCTCAGGCGTGAGAGTCAGTACAGGCGATCACAAGGTTAACAATGGAGGATAATAAAATCTAGTGTATTGAGAGAGATAAAATTATCAGTTACCTTTTCCTAGAAGACTTCCTTGCTATGTTAAACTCTCCTACCCGATTTACCGTGCCACCCACTACTGTCTGACACAGCCCCCTGATCCTGATGGTTTCTGCCGACTACACACAGTTCACCCACTACTTCTGGTCACTGTTTTTCACCGCCGACCGACTATCATCACATCCACATTAATGCATGGCAGAGATCTCGATCAACTGCTATCTTTTTTCATCATTGCAAGTCAAAGATGTAGATATTTAAATTATCTAATGGGTCGGTTCAATAATTTGGCTCAAGAATTTGTAAGACCCAATTAAGATAATCTAATGAATTGACCTAATAACAAGACCCAGTAATAATGACCCAGTGGACTAACCACATAATCTAGCCCAAATTATCTTGGCCCAATATGTAAAATATTATAGCCCAACAATGTCAATTTCAAAATATTTTACACAAACAAATTTTGTTTCTCCGACGACAGCCATAATTTATGAATATTTTATGTAACCGTGCTGGTATACCCTTTTTGTAAGTGCTGATATTCTAATGAAAAAATTATTAAAAACATATTTTTATGAAAATCAAGACAATCATTAAAAAGTCAAATTTTGGTGACGATTTTTATTTGTAATCATAAAAAAAAAATATCTTATGATGAATTTTTCTAACAATCACAAAAATATAATAATTAATATCTGCATAGGGTGACTCTTAGAGTCTTAGTACTTATTAATTTTACCATTATTGTAGTGATTTTGTGACAGCAATACTAATTTTGTTTAGTAAATTAACTATTATGCATGTGTTTTCTTTTATTATTTAGATCAAAGTTATAATCATAATATGACATTTAATTCAGTTAAAGAGTTCAAATCGCACAAGTAACATTAATTTATTACACAAAAATTGTCGATTTGTGGGATAAATAATGAGAAGGCAAATGAGTTACAAGTCTTCAAGTCTCTGACACTGAGGAGATTGACACTTACACCATTGCTACTCAATTCACCGAACCTTGAAGTTTCCATTTTTTCTTGAATTAATTAAACCAACCAACCCCTCTTAATTCTACCTTTTCATACTATACTAAAATAAATACTACCCCCTTTCTTAAAAGATTGTCGTTTAAAATTTTTACACACGGATTAAAAAAATACCATTTATCAAATAAAATTTGTTTGAAATTTTATCACTACCCTTTTATGAGAAATTGAAAACTATTAATACAAGGGAAAGAATTTTTTAGACCAATGAGAGAAGGTAGGGGTAATATAAGAAAATAAATAATTTATTCTCCTCTCGAAAGTTGTAAACGACCAACTTTTTGGAACAAATTTTATCTTGTAAAACGACAATCTTTTAGGAACGGAGGGAGTATAATAAAACGTGCAATCATACTCCCGTTGTCCATTGAATTTATTTTCTATTTCATACTCTAGTTAAGATTCAGTTATCATGAAATTAATTTAATGATTAATTGACTAATACAGTATTGACATATAGAGAAAGAGATCACCTCTCGCTTATATGTCAATATTATACAATAAAATCTCTATTTAAGAATAGAATTGGGGCCAAACTATTTGTATTCTAATTGAGAGGTTATTACTAAATAGAGGTATTAGTATAAAATATTTTCCGAACACCAAAAAATATACACTAATAAAAATATAGATTTTATAGACTTTATAACAAAAATAAAAAAAAACATAAATTATTTAGATTTTCAAACTAGTAAAATGTAGTCTTTTATAAAAAAATGTAGCTCTTTTATAGGAAAATATGGTCTTTTATAGGAAATATAGTATTTTCTACTGAAATATAGTTTTTATAAGAAAATGTAGTCTTTTATAGGAAAATAATATGGCTTTTATAGGAAATGTAGTATTTTAAAATTAATATTGTCTCTCTCTCTATATATATATATATATATATATATATATATGGAATTATTATTATATATAAGTATAATTTCTTAATACTGGAACTTAAAAAGTATATATAATATATTACAATTTAGAGGTTATTCATATTTATAACTTGAATTAAATTGGGACCAATTTTTTTATAATATTGTAGAGGTTATTTTTATGTAGTATATTCTTAAATAAGGATTTTATTATAACAATCAATTAACTAAAATTAACTTCATTTTAACCATTATCCTCTATTTAGTATCGTGGCTCCAAATGAGATTGAACCTTTTTATTTATGATTTTTTTACGACTCTTCTTTCAATATGTTTTTACATAAAAGTCACCCTTCCAAGTTGTATAAGTATTAAAAAGAGGATCTTATTGACCATTTTGTTCAAAATGGTAACATGAGTAACGGATGCAAGGAATAATGGGAATAAAAAATAGAAAATAGTAAAAGAAAATTCAAAATAAATATATATATATATATGTATTTATATATACACACACATAAATAAAATTTAAAATTGGTATAATTTAAGAAAGTAAAAAAAACATTAATTTATAATAAAATAATTTTAAAAACTAAAACTATTAAAGTAACGTTTTTGTAAAAAAAATAATAGCAACGAATTAAAATAAAATTACAAAAGTAATAATAAGATAAAAAATTTACAACTGATTAATTAAATTAAGTTAGTAGTAGTATCAAACGGTACCAACCCCAATCTACAAAAATCAATCCACCACGACTATTTATTTTATAATTTTAAACTTTGAATGTATTTTGATGATTTTTCTATAATTGAACCAGTAATAAGTAATGTTAGAATAATATTTTTACTAAGATGCGCTCATTGACAATCAAAAATTATATTTAATATCCATCTTGTTTTAACTATTGTACGTAAATAAATTTTAGTCTGTATAAATTATTTTTATTTTTTTTTTAATAAATTGGTCAATAACCAATTTAATGAATGCTCATGTAGTCTTTTGTTTTAATTTTATGGACTGATCATAAAATGTTACTAATATTTTAGTGTTTTATTCCTAATATTATATCACTAATTAATATACTCCATAAAAAAATGTTCAATGTGACGCCCCCAAAATTAGGTATACATCACCCATCTTGAGTCGCCACTTACATGGTACAGAATTTAAATACAACTTATTAACATAAGCGTAGTGTATGCAATCGACATAAGCGTGAGTTTAAATACAAATATCGTCTACTAGATATTATATCAAACTCAAACAAAAAGTCCTCATTACTGATTATTATCACACTATTTTACGAATAGTGAGGACTACTAATCTTATCTTGAGGACCATCACTCGTTTCCAGACTCGTAAAATTTATATTATCATTTCACGAAGAAACGGTGAAAGAAAGGGTGAGCTCAACTAGCCCGATAAGAAATATTATGACTAAGATAATGCGAGAATAAATTATCAATAGTCTTGATAATGTTAAAGCGATAAAATCTGATAAACAACCGGTTTAGCTGCTGCGTGAATATCTGATCCATTAAAAAGTGAGTAGAAAATAAAGTCTACTATCTTTTAGGTTTTAAAGGTTTTTCATCATTTGTTATAAATTTGAGACTCGAACTTTAATAAATATTCCACATCATCGAATCATCCCCCTTACTACGGCCGAGGATATTCTTTAGTATCACGACCACAATTATTCATGCACTACGGGCGAGAATATTTGTGTATTCATTAATAGTCATGATCGTATGTCAACAATTTGTCCATCGATGCACTACTCTGACTTTGAGAATTTTTTATCACATCATTTGTAACATTACGGTCGTGATTACCGAATAGTCTCTGGTCGTAATCATACCAAGTCCATCTATGCCACTCTGATACTGATGACTTTCAAAAAAATATAAACATGAGGATGATGACAATGATATAAGAATTGATAAAACAAGTTCAAGAATTATTTTATCCGGGGAATTATTAACGTCAAATTATCAACATGATCTTTGTTTTGTAGAGTAAAATTCAAGAATGATCGGAAGAATATTTCCATGAAAGATCTTTGGATGAAACGCAAATATCGAGGATATTCTACTAATTTCATGGAGTATAGAAGTCAAAGTTTTAACTTATTTGGGTATAATAAAGGATGGAATAACAAAAGAAATCAATCACCGTGCATCGCGAGAATAAGGCCTTGCAGACGGGTTATTCAGCGAGAATAATAAATAACGGAACGGTCGGTGAAATTCACACCGCAAGCAGGATGTTCCAACAGAATAATAAAGATGGAACCGGATCCGGTGTAAAACACGCGATAGGATATTTCAGCGAGAATAATAAAAGCGGAACCGGTTAGGTGTAAAACACTGCGAGCAGGATGTTCAGCGAAGAATAATAATAAAAAGCGGAACGGTCGGTGTAAAAACATGAGCAGGATGTTCCAGCGAAGAATAATAGAAGAATGTCACCAAGTATAGGGTAAACCATAATAGAAGAATATCTGAGTTATTCCAGCGAGAATAATAAGCGATGGAATAACAACAGTTCTCTTCATGAATAAGAAAGAATAACACCCTTACATTTGGTAGGAGATTGAATCTGCGGCGATTGTAGTAACAAAATACTCTTCTTCTTTCTCTCTTATTCTCTATACTTTTCTCTCTATAGCTTGAATGAATTAAGTGAAAAATAATGAAGCCCTAGGCCTCTATTTATAGAAGATTTCTAGCTTAGCTTTTCTTAGTGTGAAAAGCGAGTGGAAGCGATTGATGTGGTTTGGTTTTTTTGTAATGTGAAGCGACAAGTGGTTCGGCGCTTTGTAATGTGAAGCGACAAGTGGTTCGACGTGCGGTAAAGGTAATTACTATTAACGAAGGTAAATACTATTGGCGAAGGTAAATACTATTCCTGAGGGTAATTCTTATTGTGAAGGTAAATACTATTCTGAGGATAATTACTATTATGAAGGTAAATACTATTCACAAGGATAATTACTTATTGTGAAGGTAAATACTATTCACGAGGGTAATTCTATTGCGAAGGTAAAAATACTATTCACAAGGGTAATTCTCTTATTGTGAAGGTAAATCTTATTGATGAAGAGACTCTTAGATGATGACATATATAGGCCCCCATAAAATAATCAAACTTACCACAAATCATAATACATATTTAATCTTTCAATAATTATTAATCATTTATAACTTATCGTCTCAATTATTGATTTAATCTATAACATATTATCTGAGATGATCTTTGTGACAATAATTGAATCAATAATATAAGAGATATGATGCGCAATTCTTTGTAGTGATAATTGAAGCGTAGGTGAGTGACTTCTCCGCGTAAGCATCGATAATCAATCTGAGTGTCTTCTCTTATGCGACCACGCGTATTCTTTGTACTTTTACCCCGGGTAGTTCAATGGTTTTAACGGTAACACCTCGTAGTTATTTTTATAAAAATATTTTTGTCGTTTTCTCGATCAAATGATAA
This sequence comes from Panax quinquefolius, assembly GCA_020205615.1. Classification (NCBI taxonomy): domain Eukaryota; kingdom Viridiplantae; phylum Streptophyta; class Magnoliopsida; order Apiales; family Araliaceae; genus Panax; species Panax quinquefolius. The sequence continues at coordinate 20,012,847 of CM035155.1, forward strand.
TGTTGTAGGTCCACTGATGATTGAGCCATTATGCGATATATTCCTAACAAAAAGAATATTCCCGACCAAACGAATATTTTATAACAACTTGCATACTTTGCAAAATTTATAAATATTACCACAACTATAACATTATATCAAATTTATTCCATAATATTCAAAAATAATATTTATAGAAAAATTCATCTTTATTTATAAAAGTTGGGTCTTCTGACCTCCCTTAACATGAAATTTAGCCCTCGAAATTAGAAGTGCTATATACTGGTATGTCGAAGAGGTAAGGATACCTTGATTTCATTTGATTCTAACTCCCAAGTCATTTCCTCGACAACATCGTGGTTCCTCCATAAAACTTTGACTTGAGGTATAACCTTGGGGCGTAGAATATGTTCTTTCTTATCAAAATTTGAGCAGGAACCTCTTCATACGTCAAATCTTCCGCTATTTAAATCAGGTTCTAACTTCGATAATATGGTTCGGGTCTTTCACATATTTACGTAACATAGATATGTGAAAAGCGTTATGAACACGAGACATATTTGGCGTGAAAAGCGAGTCTATAGGCCCGAGTTCCTACTCGATCGAGGATTAAAATGGGCCAGATGAATCGAGGATTAAGTTTTCCTCTCTTTCCAAATCTTGTAACTCCTTTCCATGGAAGCGACTCTTAACAACACATGATCTCTATATCGAATTCCCGTCCTTTCGATGAAGATCGGCATAACTCTTTTATCGATTTTGTGAGGTTTTTATCGTTGTCGGATCGTTTGAATCTTTAAAGTAGTCATACGTACCAACTCGGTCCCAACAGCGTTGCTTCACCCACCTCATCCCGGCATCTTTGGAGAAGCGACACTTTCTTCCATACAATGCTTGAATGGAGCCATGCCGATACTTGCTTGATAAGCTGTTGTTGTAGGAAAACTCCACCGATGGTAAGAACTTGTCCCAACTCCCTTGAAATCAAGAGGACACGAGTCTTAATAGATCTTGAGAGTTTGAATAGTCCTCTCCATTGTCCGTCAAATCGAGGATGATATGCCGAGCTAAATCGTAAGTCTGTGCCCATAGCTTTTTGCAAACTAACCCAAAATCGTGAAGTGAATCTTGGGTCTCGATCGGAAACTATGGATCTTAGGCATACCATGCGATCTTACAATCTCGTTTATGTACATCTGAGCAAAGGCGTTCAAGTGTATAAGTTTCTCGTATCGGTAAGAAATGAAGCGGACTTGGTCGATCTATCAACAATGACCCAAATCGCATGATGCCTTGAGAAACCTTTAGGAAGGCCCAGTACTTGAAATCCATGGTAATGTGCTCCACTTCCATTACGGAATTTCAAGTGGTTGCGATGGACCTTTTGGTACTTGATGCTCGCTTTAACTCGTTGACAAGTTAGACACCTTGAGATAAGCAGCGCTATCTCTCTCTTCGTATTGCTCCACCAAAATGTATGGCGAATATCATGATACATTTTGGTACTCCCGAGATGGATTGCAAATGGTGTGTTATGCGCCTCCATCATGATATTATACTTTAAATCGGGGTCGTTAGGAACACAAAGTGCGGAGTTGACTCAAAGTATTCCTTCTTCATCGATTCTTGCTTCCGGCGTAGCACCTTCTTGCACTTTCTTCCTCATACGCATCGAACTCAGTGCGTAGCTTGAGCGACTTTAACTTTATCGATTAAAGTCGGTTCTACTTCGTATACTCATTTATCATCACATGCGTCCTGAGTCTTTAATTCTATCTCCATCCTTTGCAAGTCACACAAAATGGGCCTTTGCGTTGACAATATCGCACTTTCAGTACTTGCATATGATTTCTACTCAATCGTCGGCTACCACGTTTGCTTTTCGGGATGGTATTGGATGGTATGATCATAATCTTTCAATGATTCAAGCCAGCGTCGTTGTCGCGTGTTGAGTTCCTTTTGAGTGAAGAAATATTTGAGGCTTTTATGATCAAGTAAAGATCTCCACTTTCTCCCCATACAAGTAATGCCTCCACATTTTAAGTCTGAAGACAACATTTGCCTGACTCTAGATCATGAGTAGGATAATTCCTCTCATATTCTTTTGAGTTGTCATGAGGCATAAAGCTATAACTTTTCCATGTTGCATAAGAACACATCCCGACCCTTTGCTAGAAGCATCCTTTGTAGATGACAAATCCCCTCAAGGCGGATGGTATTGTCGAGCAGGTCTTTGAAATAAGTCTCCTCTTGAGTTCTTGAAAACTCTTCTCACATTCTTCGCTCAATAGAACTTTGTATCTTCAAAGTCAATTTGAGTCGATGGAATAGCGATTCGAGAAAATCCTTCCACGAATCTCAGATAATAACAATTTAAGCAAGAAAGCTACGTCGCCGATCTTTGATTTAGGTTGTTCCCGACTTTGAATAGCTTGATCTTTCTTTGGGTCAGCAGATATTCCATGACTTGATACCGCGTGCCCGAGGAATGCTACTTCTTGACCGAACTCGCATTTCTTGACTTGGCATAAAGCTTATATTCACGAAGCTTTTGGAGTGTCGACCTCAAGTGTTGCTTCATGATCTTCACGGCTTTTGGAATAAATAAGGATGTCATCAATAAAGGCGACCACAAAGTGATCTAAATATTCCTTGAATACTCGGTTCATCATATCCATGAAGCGGCGGGGGCATTAGTCGATCAAAGGACATGACTAGGAATTCATAATGCCCGTCTTAGGAGTTACGGCCGTCTTTGGAATGTCGGTGGTTTAATCTTGATTGGTGATATCCGGACGAAGATCGATCTTTGAAAAGAATTTGGCTCCTTACAATTGGTCAAACAGGTCATCAATACGTGGCGATGGATACTATTTTTGATGGTGACGTGATTGACTCCCGATAATCAATACAAAATCGCATACTCCCATCTTTCTTCTTCACGAATAGAGCAGGAGCAGCCCGAGGAGAAGTACTAGGGACGAATAAAGCCGATGTCTAACAATTCCTGCGGTTGGGTCTTTAACTCACGAAGTTGATAGGAGCCATTCGATATGGGGCTTTGGAAATAGGTTTTATCTAGGGTTGAGGTCGATACAAAATTCAATTTCACGCTCTCGAGGGGTAGGCGAGGAAGTTCTTGAGAATCGTCGGAAATTTATTAACAATAGGAATATCGTTTAAAAGCGGCGTATTTTTATTTAAATCGTGACATGAGCTAAGAAAGCTTGACATCCAGTTTTTGATAAGCGAATAGCTTTATGGCTTGAGATGGTAGTGATTGATTTTAATGGTTTGGTCGTTTGAATTAGCATAATAGGTTGATTAGGAATATGAAAGCTAACAACCTTACGAAAACAATCAATTTTTGCATGATAAGTAGTTAACGATCAATCCACAGAATCACGTCAAATGCAAGTATTTTTAATGAAATAAGATCGACGGGTAATGTGAGGTACCGATTTGAAGACAAACAAGACTTATAAGCGGTGGATGTAATGAAGGTTTCTCCCAAGCGGAGTTTCCACGAGATAAGTCGAAGTCTAATTTCTCGAGTCGAATTTAATCGATGGCGCAAGTAGGAGAAATAAAAGAATGGGTAGAAGCAGGTATCAAATAAAGTATAGACTTCATTAGAGTTTATGATAAGCTTACGTGATGACCTCATTCAGTTCCTTGCTCTTTGGGAGGTCTGACAAATGCTCTCCCTTAGACTTCTGGGTTTTGAATTTTTACGGGATGGCCTTTGGTGCCTCCATCCTATTTGAATTTGTCTTGATGGCGACAAAATCGAGCTAAGTGACCTTCTCTTCCACAATTATAACATGCTTTTGGGCGGCATGGCGAGTTTGATTTTGATGATGTGTCCCTCTCTCGCATTTGAAGCATATGATAGGTGGTCTTTCTCCTTCCTTAACAATGGGTCTTTGGTCTTTGGCGTCTTTCCATCATTGTTGAATCTCCTTTTCTTGAAATGTCCATTCTTATTGTTTTGGTACGATTACCATGCAGGAAGTGGTTACCATATCGCACATTGATTCCCTCACGCTTGTTGTCATAGCCTTCGATGACTATTCTCATTTGGTATTATAATTTTTAATTACTTTCTCTCTTTTAGTTCGTTGACTCATTATCGCGCTCCACTAAGCGAGCCCTATTTACAACATCCCGAATACAAACACGGTTTATGAGAAATAAGATGTTGGCGTATCTCGACGACGAACCTCTTAAAAACATTCGCGCCATTCTCTCTTCATTATCCACAGTGGGGAATATGGCTTAGTGATAACTCATAAATTTTGCCTCGTATTGCGACACGGTCGTATTGTTTTGTTCGACTTGATAAACTCCACCTCCTTCGTATGGCGAATACTTTCGGGAAAGTATTTGTCGTTGAAACGACTCTGGAACTTCTCCCAAGATATCTTGATGCAATTTGGTTGAGTACGTTTTACCGATTCCACCGATGTCCACTCTCTCCGCTTGCATGACATAAAAGCGTGAAAGGAACCTTTTGCTCTCGGAGCATCCAAGACATCAAATATCTTGGTAATCTGCTTTATCCGTGCTTAGCGGAAGTGGTTTTGGCTCTCCTTAAACTCGGTGGTCGGCTCCTTAAATTGTTTAGCGGTGTGGCTTGAGAGAGTTTTCCGTGTTTCCACCTACGTTTTGGGCGAAGTCGCTCTACTTTCTTTGTTGCATAAATTGCATAAAGCCTCACGAACATTTGATCGTTTGTCATTTGGTCGGTGTTGTTGTTTTTGCGTGAGGATTATCGCCTTCGATGCACATTATTTGATTATTGATATGTGGTGAATCAGCGATCGCTGCGCTCCATTCTTATTCTCAACATTCTCGGATGTCATTTTGAATCTTGCCACAAAACAAAAGGTTAATTGACGTATAACAAATTATCCTTATCTTACGACCAACCGATAAAATAGCACGTAAACTTAGGTAGGTAAATACTAGCGAAGGTATTCCCGTCTCTCCCCTCCTAGTACTATTCTCACATCTTAGCGAGGATCGTATCCTAAGCTACGATACCAACTGTGTGGCCCCCAAAATTAGGTATACATCACCCATCTTGAGTGCGCCACTTACGTAGTGCGAATTTAAATACAACTTATTAACATAAGCTATGTATGTATACAATACGACATAAAGCGTGAGTTTAAATCAAATATAAATCTACTAGATATTATACAAACTTCAAACAAAAAGTCCTCATTCTGATTATTATCACACTATTTTACGAATAGTGAGGACTACTAATCTTATCTTGAGGACCATCACTCGTTTCCCAGAGGCTCGTCCCGGCTATATTATCATTTCACGAAGAGAAACGGTGAAAGAAAGGGTGAGCTCAACTAGCCCGAAGAAATATTATGACTAAGATAATGCGAGAATAAATTATCAATAGTCTTGATAATGTTAAAGCGATAAAATCTGATAGACAACCGGTTTAAGCTGCGGTGAATATCTGATCCATTAAAAAAAAGTGAGTAGAAAATAAAGTCTACTATCTTTTAGGTTTTAAAAGGTTTTTCATCCTTTGTTATAAATTTGAGACTCAAACTTTAATAAATATTCACATCATCGAATCACCCTTGCACTCGGCCGAGGATATTCTTTAGTATCCGACCATTATTATTCATGCCTTCTACGGGCGAGAATATTTGTGTATTCATTAATGGTCGTGATCGTACCAACAATTTGTCCATCGATGCACTTCTGACCCTTTGAGATTTTTTATCACATCATTTGTAACATTACGGTCGTGATTACTTAGAATAGTCTCTGGTCGTAATCATACCAAGTCCATCCATGCTTCTACTGATGAGATGACTTTCAAAAAAATATAAACATGAGGATGATGACAATGATATAAGAATTGATAAAACAAGTTCAAAATTATTTTATCCGGGAATTATTAACGTCAAATTATCGACATGATCTTTGTTTTGTAGAGTAAAATTCAAGAATGATCGGAAGAATATTTCCATGAAAAGATCTTTGGATGAAGCATGAAATATCGAGGATATTCTACTAATTTCATGGAGTATAGAAAGTCAAAGTTTTAACCAATTTGGGTATAATAAAGAATGGAATAACAAAAGAAAAAAAGAAATCACCGTAAATGCGATAGGCCGCCTTGCAGACGAGTTATTCAGCGAGAATAATAAATAACGGAACGGTCGAGGTGAAATTCACACGCAAGCGAGGATGTTCAGCGAGAATAATAAAGATGGAACCGGATCCAGGTAAAAAACACGAGATAGGATATTCAGCGAAGAATAATAAAAGGCGGAACCGGTCGGTGTAAAACACTGTGAGCAGGATGTTCAGCGGAGAATAATAATAAAAAAGCGGAACCGGTGGGTGTAAAATGCGAGCGAGGATGTTCAACGGAATAATAATAAAAAGCGGAACCGGTCAAGGTGTAAAAACTGTGAGCAGGATGTTCAATGAGAATAATAGAAGAATGTCACCAAGTATAGGGTAAACCACTTATCGAGTTATTCCAAGAATAATAAGCGATGGAATAACACAGTTCTCTTCATGAATAAGAAGAAGAATAACACACTTACATTTGGTAGGAGATTGAATCTGCTATGACGGTGTAGTAACAAAATACTCTTCTTCTTTCTCTCTTATTCTCTCTATACTTTCTCTCTATAAGCTTGAATGAATTAAGTGAAAATAATGAAGCCCTAGGCCTCTATTTATAGAAGATTTCTAAGCTTAGCTTTTCTTAGTGTGAAAAAAGTGTGGCGAAGCGGTTTGGTTTGGCCTTTGTAATGTGAAGCGACAAGTGGTTCGGCCTTTGTAATGTGAAGCGACAAGTGGTTCGACGTCTGGTAAAGGTAATTACTATTAGCGAAGGTAAATACTATTGGCGAAGGTAAATACTATTCACTGAAGGTAATTCTTTACGAAGGTAAATACTATTCTGAGGTAATTCTTATTGTGAAGGTAAATACTAATGAGGTAATTCTATTGGTGAAGGTAAATCTTATTCTGAGGGTAATTACTATTGTGAAGGTAAATACTAATCTATTCAAGGGTAATTACTATTGTGAAGGTAAATACTATTGATGAAGAGACTCTTAGATGATGACATATAGGCCCCCCATAAAATAATCAAACTTACCACAAATCATAACACATATTTAATCTTTTGATAATTATTAATCATTTATAACTTATCGTCTCGATTATTGATTTAATCTACTATAACATATTATCGGATGATCTTGTGACAATAATTGAATCGATAATATAAGAGATATGATCGCAATTCTTTGTGTGATAATTGAGCATGGTGAGTGACTTCTCACGTAAGCATCGATAATCAATCTGAGTGTCTTCTTATCTGACCACGCCAGACAGTATTATTCTTGTAGTTTACTTTACCCATAGGGTAGTTCAGTTATTTTTTAATATTTTTGTAACACCTCCGACAATAGTTATTTTTATAAAATATTTTTGTCGTTTTCTCGACCAAAGCAATATTTTATTACAACTTGTAGGGTCCACTGATGATTGAGCATTTATCGAATATTCACTAATACAAAAAATAAAAGAATATTCTGAAGTCCAAACATTCAAAATCGAATATTTTTTTATAATTGTTTAACGTAACTGCGTAGGTTTGAAAAAATTTATAAATATTAGGTCCAAATTATGCCATATAACATTATATCAAATTTATTCCATAATATTCAAAAATAATATTTATAGAAAAATTCATCTTTATTTATAAAAATTTGCCCAAGGTCTTCCATTTCGTGCTCATTCAAAATAGTAATTAATATTAGATGACTAACTACATACAAACCCACGCGTTGCGGCGAGATTATTTAATTTTTTAATAATAAATATGTCCATATAATTAATAAATTAAAATATAATAAAAATATGGTAGATTGTTGTGCGTATAAATGTCAAATTTGAACAGCTTCCTGTGGTGGACAGCAACAACTGCTTCAATTAGCTCAAAATTACCATCAGTAATTTATCCACACGTAATACTTTAAACCTGCTTCATCTAGGTAGCCATAATTATACAGACAAACAGTTAGAATACTGCTTGTCATAGGTGAGAAAGTGGTAATCTTTCAAGGATCTTTATGATCTTCACTGTTTCAAAAAAAAGAAGAAAAGAAAAAGATTACTTCTAAGGATCTTGGGGGTCTGACTGAATATTCAATATTTGGCACACCACAAGCTTGGATAGCTCACTAATTGCAGCTTGCACCTGATAATCATCCGACTCTCTATTGCCCGACCATCCTGGTGTTTGCAAGCTTAACTTGGTGTATTCGCTACCAGCAACCCTTGTTTTTTTGACCTTCCAAGAGCTTTCTCTAGATCCAATTGTGATAATGGCCTAGTTTGCTGAAAAGTACATATAACAAACAAACACAAATCGCATTGAGATGTCAAATTAAAAAGTATATGCATTGGCCAAAAGTGGAAATTCAAACACGTAAATGATTGTTCTAACATTGTGAGAGGGAGCCTAGAATCTCCAACACAAAAGAACTAATCTCAACCTTAGAAATGGTCTCATAATCAATATGTATACGCATACATACATACACACAAAAATCATAAGAAGCACATAAATAGATAAATAATAAAAAGCTACTGCAATTAGATATAAAACACATGCAGCTAATTGACTTCAAGATGTTGGCATATGAAATTAAAAATGATATATTTCTTCCCAAGATGAAGAGATAAATATATTCATTCCAAAATGGCCCTGCATTCCCATAACTTTGATGTTGCAAGTGTTTTGGTCCATGAAACCTAATTGTAAACGAAACAACAATTACAAATTGGTATTACGATATTCAAGTGACATATATACAAATCAATTAAGAATTTTAATATATTCTGACTCACCAACCAACATAAAATTCATTGGCTCTCTGAGTTTCAATCACATCTTCTATTGCATTTGTGTAAAGAACAAACCAATAGGCTAAAACATTTAGTCCTATGAAACCATGCTGGGAAGTCTGCATCATGCGTTATAACTCAGCTTACATAATCAATGGAAAACTCATTAGCTGATAAGTAGACATGAAGGTTCAACTTATACTTTAAAGATGTGACATTTATCAGTCCTAGCATAACTTAAATTCCTTTAGATACTTCCAGTCTTGAGATAAAGATGCTTATATGTATTAATAAGTTGTTAGATATGAAAATGTCTTATAATACCTTGAAATTCTTCTGGTAGAGTCTTGCAGTTGATGCATGTGCCAACAACTTATTATGTGCAACAGTGTATGATTCATATGATGAGTTACCTTTATTACAATTTATTCTGAATGTTGAAGAGCAGCTGCCTGGAGGCATCATTCTAATATCGTAGCCAGCCATTGCCAACAAATTGTAAAAAAGATAATTTCTTCAAATTCTCTCGAAGCATACATCAAGATACTGTGATGGAGTCTCTCCTACAATTGTAAAAAGGATAATTTCTTCAAATTCATCTTGCATACAGTGCTATAAGTACAACATATACTATGAACATAATCTGTACAAGTAATAGAATATATGGAGAGTAAAAATTGTACATTGCATTTTAAGATTCAACATTACATCACCAATCAAGGAAAAAAAACTTAGATCAAGCACGTCAACAAAATAAATAACAATTCTCACATATACCAAATTTTAAACCAGTCAATTGTTTTAATAATATATCTCAATTTAATAAATAAAGACATGACAATTTTATAACCTAAGAAAGAAGTTAACATGATGCACAGAAGTTCAAATACATAATTTTGTCTCAAATTGCATCTTTATTTGACCGAAAATAGCCAAGCTAAGCAAGTTAAGTGTACAAAGGCCGATCGGTCAGCCTCAAGAAAACATGCCCATTCTCACAAACATAAGCTCGAACAACCAGATCTCCATCATCATGAAACCTGAAAATAATAAAAAATAATAATAATAAAAGTTAAGAGTGCTTAAATTGCGTGAAATAATGTAATCACCAGAGTAAGAACCAGGATAGTAACAAATTATCTAAAACCACGATGATAAGACCTACTATATTATTATCTTCGATTGCACAATCAATGGTCCAACCCCTATTTAAGGAAAATGTATGTGTATATAAATATAAATATACATATACATACTGTACCATAAAGGATCACTAACTTGGCTCATATAATTCATGTCGCAGATTCAATTTTACCCATCACTATTAAATCGAGACATCAATAAGGATTAGAAATTAAATCCATTGGGTAGAAGCGTTTTCCCATTTCACTCTTATCGATATCAAAGAGTTTTGCAATTCAACCAACCTGAAAAGAGAAATCCTTGATAGAAAAAAATATAAATCACATATATTCGCTTCAGATAGCAATAAAAGATTAATTATTTAATTAATTAAAGAGGCAAGCTAAAAAAAAAAAAAAAAAGTCTTACAGATCGAAGGTTTGAGAATTTGTTCTTGAATGCTACGAATCAATCCTTTGGGTCTATTTCTTCTTTGTCATGGTGTGATTACTGGATCGAATGCTCTGATTATTCTTCGTCGTGGTCTACTTCTTCTTTGGGTCTAATTCAGGATGTCCTCAGCTTCTTCTTCGATATTGATTTGCAGGCAAAAACTTCCCCTGAAGCTTTATCAGTGCACACATACGTCACCCTAAATTCACCACGGCCCAGTTCATCTCCCAGTGAATACGGAATGATCCCAGATTTAGGGGAATTTGAATGTATGATTACAGATTTAGGGGAATTTGAATGTATGATTACAAATTTAGGGGAATTAGAGGATTCTATTTATTTTCTCAGTTGTTATTTTAGACACGCGGGTTTGTCCAGGGTATTTTTGTCAAGAGCAATAAGGAGCATTAAATAGGATGGACAGGTGTTAAATTTATAGAAGAACAGATGTTAATATATTGTGCCATGTACTGTGATTTAATATATATAATAGATAATAGATGATAGATTTTGTGACGACACCGAGTCTCATTCAGCAGGCCAGAGCTGCGTTGCGATGGGGAGTGATTGTCACTATTAGCTAATAGCTATAAAATGCAATTAGTCTTAATCTAATCTAGTTCCTCATCCCTATCCCCTTCTCCCAACACACACTCAGAGACGACACCAAAAAAAGAAGAGAAAAAAAGAATCACATTATAAAGTAGATAAAGTGCATACTTGTAAATTATTAAGAATATTATGAAAAAAATAGCAATATTAAACTATGCTCTAATTAAGAGAAGAAAAGTATGGGCTAACATTTTGCACATGAACATATTTTTTGTTGCCCACTATAAACGTTTGTTGCTCCACCAGTCATTCAGTATACAATAACGCCAAAATTTTAAATTTCTAGGAGAAGACAGAAAGTTAGTCTTTTACCAGCAGACATATGGTTGCCATTGTCTAAATTCATGTTCAACACTATTGTTAGTTCCTATTTTGAGATAAACAAATGAAACCATCTCATAGCAAATCAAAATTTACACACAACAAAGACACATGGTTTATGAGCATATCTTAATTCTTAAGAACAATATATGAATCTAACTGTGTGAGTGAATAGTAGAATAGTACATGAACTCGCACAAGGAAATAGATACACATTCATAGGATCATGGCAAGTATGTGTAACTTTCTTCAACGTGATGTGTTTGGTTAGAGTGTTAGACAGATGCCTAGAGGCTTTCTATGGGAGATATGCAGCAGGAAGTGTATCCCTTTCAACATATGAGCCCCGTGAGGTCTAAAACACTAATGTAAACTTCAAAAGCATATAACTAAAATACCTGAGAATTATTTCGTATGCTGTAATCTTGAAGAACAACATTTTCATCAAGTAGTTTCTCATTATGATATGAAAGGCAAAAATTTCCCCAGACATGCTTCCTGAAAATGAAAAAGGATTGCACATTTGATTTAATTTCCAAATAACAAAATCCCCACAAAGTGTGTTAACATATTCTTTCTTAATCATCAACTAAAATTAGATCCCACAAAGAGATATTCAGGTGCAATTAAGGGGTTGGTTTTTTAAGCAAAAGATGAAGTCGTTTATTAGCAGCATTTGCGAAATTCGAGTTGAGTGAACCACAAAATAGTGAGAGACAAAGGCGTTGAATGTTTTTGCTCAATATATGTAGGATCTGGAAAAACTTTTCTTGATCGAAGTACGCAGTTACCATTTGCTTGTTGGTCAAAACTCTATAAAGAGGACAAAAATCCCAGAAGATTAAGTACATAAGCTCCAGTATAGTGTATTGTCAGGAAGCGATATCATAAAATCACTTCATTGTTATGATCCAAAGCAAGGAATAAAATTGAGCACAATTATTCAATTTTTAGATTGGAACCAAACTATTGAAATTTGGAGTGAATTTATAAAAATCTTCTTCACAAATACATTCTGCAAGTTATAAATATATTATGCTAAACAATTTAAAACCCAAATGTAAAAGAGTAAAAGAGTAAAAGAGTAAAAGAGTAAAAGAGTAAAAGGTAAAGAAAAAAGAAACCAGAGCATTCAAAAAATAAACCGGAGCATTCACAAAAATACAACATTTGCTAAGCACGGGATATAGAAATCCAAAGACAAACATTACAACAATCCAAAGAAAATACCCCACAATCTATAACAACATTAGACATCTAAATGATTAAAGTGAGGTAAGAAAAGAAAGATTAGATCAGAGTGAATCCAAGCCTTAATTTCACCCTTTTTTAAATTCAACTTAGTTACGTGCAACAATTCTCCGACCATACAATACAATCAAGTGCATTTAAATTTTGTTACATCATAAAATGCTCAAATTGAAAAATCAAAATGCACCTTAATCAAAATATGTACAGTTATACTATAGTACTGCCGCATCAAATATGTGAGACTATACAGTTAAAGAGAGTGGAGAATCTTGGAATCCCAATACCAAACATACTGAATATATCCCAAAATAATTTTAAAAAACTAAACACAAACAATATTTAATAAGTAACTCTAGAAACATATTTCATGGATATTAACTGTATCCAAGCATATCACTAAAAACCCCAAAATTGAGTTACAATCTTCCAAAGTCCTATTCACTCCAATAAATGGTAACAGTCACAACAAACATAACCTTGATACATGCAGTATACATGCAGTCTATTAACAACCTAAAACATCAAATACAATATACATGCAGTCTTTAACACAAATGACTGTATCACATTAATGAATAATAAGTGGCTAACACATTACTATAGACACAATAAGGTATGAACCAAATAAAATTCAAGATATCTGACAGAATATATTACAAACCATCATTATAAGATATATGTACGCAACACACACAAACCTTATGGTATCCGATAGGCAGTTTCATCCGAAGAAGATGGAAGAAGATGAACGTAGACCAAAACAAAACAAAACCTAAGAAACCATAAAATCAAACAAAGCCCTATATCACGATATCGATCACGAATAAAAAAAATTCAGGAGAGGATTTTACCGATTGTAAATGCTAATCGATTTTCTCGATCAGATCCGTGTCGTGGACTCCCCTAATCGGTTTTCCTTCCGAAAAGCATCCACATCTACAAACCCTCTCTCGATGTTGAGTATCTCCGTGGCCCAATTGTCCTCTTCTATCAAAGAGAAGATGTGATTACTTCATCAGACAAAACTACAGCAGTAACGATCCAATAACTTCACAAAAAACATAATTAAACAGATGAAGAAAAACTTACTTGAAAACAGATTTTTCGAACATCAGCCTTTCGACTAAATTCGTGAATCAACAGAAAGATTTTCCCCTTTCTTATGTTTCGTCTTGTTGTTGATGAAATTCTAAACAAAGTGCTAATTCTTGCCGTGGTATGCTTCTTCCGATTCATCATTTGAACGCCAAAGTTGAAGATAGGATTCCAGTTGTTATTTGAACGAATTTGAACGCCAAAGTTGAAGATAGGATATGATTCCAGTTGTTATTTTAGAGGATCTGTTGTAAAGGGTATTTTGGTAAATGATATTTAGGAGTATTAATTAGGATGGACAGGTGTTGAAATTGTAGAAAGACAAATGTCAATTTATTGTGTTATGTACTGTGATTTAGTATATATAATAAATAATAGATTATCCTAACCTTCAACACTATAAGCAATCAAACAAACAATTTTTTTAGAAAAAAAGAATTGCTCACGTATTTTGAACAACAATCTACAAAGAGGGAGAATGGCTCAGCCAGTGGAATAGAAGCTGATCGCCAACATAAATTTAATACCAGGTATATAGTATATATTTGTATACCATGTCATTTTTGAAATACTATGCTACCGCCCCAAACGCTTTAATGTTTGCATATTTGACATTTAAGTTTTGGTCAGAGCCAAGAGTTATAAGAGCCGGCAAAACATGTGTTGAAGCCACCTTAGCATCAATATATGCAACCTACGAATAAAATAAATAAATAAATAATAGTGATAGTGATAGTAAGGTTAGAAATGTATATCCAATCATAACTAAAAACTGTGATAGTGAAATGTATATCCAAGATTGGTTGCACTGATTTTCATATTTACGTTAGAACTCACAACCATTTCCCATAAGATATTAAAAATCATATTATGTTGTTCTTCAAAAGTGCTGCATCCCAGAAATGGAGCAAGTTACTAATATAAACTTCTAAGCAAACCATAAGCTTAATATTAAATTTTAACTACAAAGCATGACACAATACTAAATTTCTAACATTTAATATAGAGCTTATGAAGAACTAATTGCTCCATAAGGTAAAAACATCATTCCCATCTTGTATGGCCAGACTTCCCTAATGAGTGGATCAAATTTTTGCAGATGATAATATTTAGATTGATATCCGAAAACAAAACTTTCCTGCTCCAATATCATGTTAACAGCCAACTACTCCAAAAAACTTTTAATTTCCTAGATGGGGTATGCGTTAAATGTTTCATATCGTCAGCAAAAGTTACCCTATGTATGCCATCAAAGTAATGATTCACTGCCACTGGTAAGCAAGCTTCATTTTGTCTAAAACAAAATCAGGAATTACAGATAGTGTAATAATTAGAACAGTATTTAGTATTTACACGTATATATGTACATTTATATTCCAATATATGGCACTACCAAATCACCATTTAACTTAATGATGAAAAGGCAGACTAACCATTCACAAAACTACTTATGCAGGACTTTTTTTTTTCCTTTTTCTCTACTGGTACCATATGCAGGACACTCAATATTCATAAGAATAGTAATACATTGTTTTAAAACTCTCAATATTCATAAGAATAGTAATACATCTGAGAAGAATTTGGCAACAGGCCAACAGTTAGTTTTAAAACTATTGTAACACAATCTCAAAAATCTAAATAGAAATGTAGTTCTTTCAAAGCTTAACAGAATTCAATAATCGACCCCAACCATTTCTAAAACAAAGCAATGTAGTAGATGTCATCTAAATCTAAATAATCAATTTGAAATTCATCAAATGCCTTATAAATTACAACAAAATCCATATTAATTCCATCTAGTAATCCAAATACGCCCTAATAAAATCAAACTTGGACATGAATTAGTAATATGTTGATGTTGAAACATACACATATTTAGGCAGAGATTAATTAAAGATTCCATCATAAACAAATAAAATCTTAACTTGAAAATCGGTACTCAATACGAACAACAGCTCTTCAAGAAAAACTTACTTGAACTTAACAGTATTAATGTTTAAATTGATAAAGGAACAAAAATAACATACATGAAAACGAAGAAAGCACTGGGCGGCCTCTTAAGTTTGTTAGGGTCCTGGGCAGCCTTGCCCTTTTTAGTTTTGCGCACGGAAAGCCTATCACCATTAACAAAAAAATCAACGGCTTAGCTTATATATATATATATATATATATATATATATATATATATATATATATGTGTGTGTGTGTGTGTGTGTGTGTGGATAATTCAATTAACCGAAAGAGGAACCGGATCAGGATTCTTCCTTGGATCGACATCCTTTCATGGCAATTCCTACAATAATAAGATTGAATTAATAAAAAAAACTACATGATGATAATCGATAGAACATGTTCAAAAAAATAGGTAGAAATCAACTTGAAATCCTTGGAGGTTTTCCAGCCATGGGAAGGGAAGATAAAATCTCGGTGCAGAGGAAGACTGACGGCAGGGGTTTCGGATACACGGAAGAATGATTTGTGACGACGACGAAGATTATTAGCAGCCGGTGATAACATGTATGAGCCAAAGACTCCATCAATTGCGCCGATTGAAGGTTATAAGCCTAGGGATTCCAGATATTATTTTAGAGGGGCACTGTTATGAACTGTATTTTTGTAAATGACATTAAAGAGTATTAATTATGATGGACAGCTGTTGAATGTTTAGAAGGATAGATGTCTAATATCTAGAAAGACAGATGTCAATTTAATGTGTCATGTACTGTGATTTAGTATATATAATAGATTTTGTCAGTGACCGGTATTGTAATTATCAAATTTTATGTGGGATTAGTTTTGTTTAATAAATTAACTCTTATGTGTTTTTTTATTATTAATTTGTTAAAAGTTATAATTATGATCTGATTTTTGATACATTTAAAGAGTTCAATTCGTATTTTGAATTTTGAAGCATGGATTTTTTAATCTTAAATTAAACCAACCCCTCTTAATTATCCCTTTTCATAAGCGTTTTATGATCTCTAAATCGAGAACATAAATATAAATTTAGTGGTTTCTTTTAATTTGCTCATGATGTGTGTTTTAGTGTTTGTTATTTTATAAATGTAAATGTAAGTTTAGATGTAATTAAGATTCCAAACTTGTAAGTTTAGATACACATGAGATTTCAAACGTCTGATGTACATGCATTTGGTTGCGTAGTAAGAAGACTTGCAGTTATTTGATATCTTACATGGAGAAGTCACTTTCAGTTATACTCAATTATTACTACAATGAATTCTTGCGATAAGATCTCACATTATTGATTCAATTATTGTCACAATATCATCTGCACAATATTTTTATATTATTAAATCAATAATTGAGATGACAAGTTATTCATATTATTATTTGCATAATTAACAATGTCTAGAAAGTTCTGTCAAGGAAAGGGGTTTGGTCACATAATTGCGCGCCAATAGGGAAAAATCCTTATCGCAAAGCCCTCTCTTTCCTTGGAGCGATCTGGTTGTTAATATTGTGGGTTATAATAATGATGGATAAATGTTGTTAAAAATATTGAGAGAATTTTTATGAAGTATTTTGTGACACCCCCAAAATAGGTATACATCACCCATTTCGAATTAAGCAAATACAAGTGATGAATACAAATACAAACTTAAATATACAAACATGAAAATGTGAGTTTTAATACAAATATTGTCTTAGCACAATATTCACACTCAGATAAAGTCCTCATTATATTTATTATCACACTATTTCACAGAATAGTGAGGACTACTAATGCAAACATCTGGACCGTAAATCCGTTCCCCGACTAGTCCCAACTATATTCTCATTTTCTGAAGAGAACAATGAAAGAAAAGGGTGAGCTCAACTAGCCCAGTAAGAAATATTATGACTAAGATAATGCAGAATAAATTATTGTTAGCCTTCAACAGGGTTAAACTAATAAAATACAATAGACATCAAGTTTAACTGCAACGAAACAAGCAATCTATTAGAAGAGTCAAGTAGTGCATGATATCTACTATCTTTTATAATTTAAAGTTATCACCAATTTTATCGCTGAGATTTAGCGTAATAAATAATCCACATCACTGAATTATCCATGCACTACGGGCCAAGGATATTCATCAGTTGGTCATGTTCATCTCAACAATCGTCCATCAATGCACTACTACAGCCAACGAGGACTTTTTACCACATCATTTGTAACATTACAAAGTCATGATTATACCGAATGATTCTCGGTCATAATCATACCAATCAACAAATCCATCTATGCATGTAAGTTTAAAGATGACTTTCATCATAATATAAGCATGAGTATGATGACAATGATATAAGAATCCAATTAAAAGAAAACAAAGGATAAATTTTAAAGATTTATAATTTAATTAATCCAAAATTCCATAATGTCCAAATTGTAAACATCATACCGCTTTGTGGAGTAAAATTCAAGAATAATATTGTATCAAAAATAATTTGGAATGAAAAAATCAATTTTTGTTATGAATAAGTACTTGCATTTAAAAAGCTTAAAACTTATCAAGACCGCCGTAATAATATTTCCATGAAAAGATCTTTGGATGAAGCCTTGAATATCAAAGAATTTTCGATCATTTCAGAATTATAAAGCAATACTTACCATAGTAAGTTTAGAGTTTAGAATCGAAATGAATAATATATGAAGCTCGCAAATGGATTTTCAAGCGTCATGCGGTAGTCGCGTGAGAGATGCATCATTTCCATAATTTAATACCAAATAAATATGAAGGGTTATTCACTGTGAATGCGAAATCGCGTGAGCATGAGTTATTCCCACGTAATAATAAAGAATGGAATAACAACAAAATTTCACAATGCATGCGGTAGTCCACGTAGACAGGTTATTCCAATAGAATGATAAAGAATGGAATAACAACAGGATTTAACCATGCATGCGGTAGTCCGCGTGGACAGGTTATTACAACAGAATGATAAAGAATGGAATAACAACCCTTACGAATATTGAAAGAAATAACTCTCTTCATGAATACGAAAGAAATAATACCCCTTACCTTAGTAGGAGATTGGATAATGCAATAGTGTAGTAACAAAATACTCTTCTTCTTTCTCTCTTATTCTCTTTATACTTTCTCTCTCTATAGCTTGAATGAATTGGTGAAAAATAATGAAGAACTAGGCTTCTATTTATAGAAGATTTCTAGCTTAGCCCTTCCAATGTGAAAAGGCAAGGGGCTTGACGACTGGTGATGTGAAATGAAAAGTGGTTTGATGCCTGTAATGTGAAACAACAAGTGGTTCGACGCCTGCAATGTGAAAGGACAGTTGGTTCGACGCTTGTAATATGAAACGACAAGTGGTTTGACGTCTAGTAAAGGTAATTACTATTGGCGAAAGTGACTCTTAGATGATGACATATGAGCCCCCATAGAATAAACCAAACTTACCACAAATGTTTCATAACAGACTTCTTATTTATATCAAAGATTGAATAAATATTACCACAAATCATTTTATCTTCAATCAACACATATTTAATCTTTCAACAATTATTCATCATTAATATTATAACTCACAATATTTAACAACCAGATCATTCTCAGGAAAGTGGGGGCTTTCCAATAAGGATTTTTTCCTATTAGCGCAATTAAGTGACCAAACCTCTCCTCGACAGAACTTTTTAGACATCGTCAATATTGCAAATAATAATATGAATAATTGTATCGTCTCAATTATTAATTTAATAATATATAAAACATTGACAATAATTGAATCAAATAACGTGAGATACTATGCAGCAATTACTGTAGCAATAATTGAACAAAACTGAGTGACTTCTTACGTAAGCATCAATAATTAATACCCTGTGTTACTATGCAACCACACGTATTACTGTATTTTTATCACTGGGTATTTCAACAGTTAACGGTAAAACTTTCGCCGTTATTTTTATAAAAATATAATTTTTTCATTTTTTAACTCCGACAATAATTCTGTTGTGGGGTCCACCAATGATTGTGTCGTCCTACGAATATTTTCCGACAAAAAGAATATTTCCCGACCAATCGAATATTATATAACAACTTGTTTACTTTGTAAAATTTATTAATATTACCCATAACTATAACATTATAACAAATTCACACTTTAATATTCAAAATTGATATTTGTTGTAAATTTTGTCGTATTACTTGGACCCCACTTACTCATTTTTTTAAAATAGTCGGGAGAAAGTATCTCAATTTTGTTTTATATATAAATATATATGTATTATATATAGGGTTTTTCATCAAGAATGGAATTCTTTGTGGAAGCCTTACCACAGCATGTTTTAAAATTTGAATCGGAGCAAAATAAAAATAAAAATTCAATGGGCTAAAAAAGGGTTGCTCCACGTTAAACGATTGGTTGTAGATGGAACCCCATATATATATATATATATATTATAAGTTTTGTTTTTTATGAAAAATAAAATATATTATATTTTATTATGCATAGTGTTTGCATAGTAAAAATTTGAAAATTAGCGTCGACCCCCGTGAATTCGTTCAATTTCTACTGTGCAGTCCGTGATTTTTACTAAATAGTATTCTTCCATTCTCCTATAAATAGGATGCTTAGTTTAGAATTAAAAATCACCCCAGAATCAAAAAATTATTCTTCTATAATATTGAGCGTATTTCTTTCGAGTTTTAAGAAGTTTTGAGTGTAGAAAATAGTGAAAGTTTTCTTCAAGAATATCCCCGCTATACCAGTTGGAATACTCTTCTTTTTAAGGTAAGGGATATTATTTTTGTTCAATATTCGTAAGAAATAATATTTTTTTTCCATACTCTGTAGTATGTGAGTAATATTATTTCATTTTAGATTCTGAATTCTACACTCATTTTGTTAAGTTTTGGCTTATATACTCCATGAAATTAGTAGAATATCTTTGAATTTTGCATTTCATCCAGTATCTTTTTATGGAAATATTTTTAAATAAAAGGAATTTCCTTTATTTATTATTTTGAAATAGTAAAGGTTGATTTGATTAATGTGGATAGTTAAGGGTTAAATATGCAAATATTTCAAAATAAGCAAGTGGTTATAAAATATTCATTATTGTCGGGGAATATTCGTTTGGTCGTGGAATATTACGTCTTTGTCGGGGAATATTAATGCTGACAGTAGCATGACCGTATGTGTGAGCCCCATGGAAGCGATTGGATGAAGAAAGCGACAAATATAAGTTGTTTTTAAATAGCGGCGTAGTTATTCTGAATTATCTTTGTTGGAATACCGGTGGTTAAAACACACTTGTCTGGCGTTGTTGAGCGGTAGCACGCGGTATTGCACCAATTATTGATTCTTACGTGAAGAAGCACTACTCGATAATGGTTTCGATAATTCTTATTCGATTATTTTATTGAGTTAATAATTCTTTGCGTTGATATTTTATATTCTTTGTTGTTTGATAATTGTCATTTACGGTATCTTTCATTATCGAAGCAATAATTCATATTATCTGAATAATATTATTAGATAACATTATTGGCAATGTCTAGAAAGTTACATCTAAGGAGAGGTTTGGTCATCTAATGCTTGGCGCATGATAAGAAGAAATTCTTATTGGAAAGCCCCTGCTCACAGGAGCTGCACTGGTTGTCGATATTGTGATTACGTAATATTATTTGTGAATAATTAATTATTGATTTATATGATGAGGAAAATATTGATTTTATGTGGATATAGATGGAAAAATTTTTAAAATGACAATTGTTGAAAATTAATATTTTATCTTTTTACGATAAAATAATTCATTTAAATATATTATTTTAATAATATATTAGCGGTGATATTTTACAATGAATGTGGGATATATGAGTATATGAGGAGGAAGAGTATTTTTGTGGCATTAAATGTTTTAACACATGTTTTGTGTGTTGGTGGACACAATTATTGGTAGAAATTTGATTATAGCAATAAAATCGCCGTTTGTGGATTTCGGTCGATTTTTGTTTGGAATTTGGAAAAACTTTCTTCTGCAAAGTTGTAGAGAATTGAATTTCCTATAAAAACTCGCGAGATTCGAATTTTCTGATGAAAGGGCTATTTATTATGAATTATTGAAGTTAGAAGTTAGAAATAATTGATTTTGGGAGTTTTAATTAATTATTTTGAGAAAAACGTTTTTGGTGAGTTTGTGAACCTCATTTTAACATGTGTGGCTGGTGTTTTTGACCAAAAGGTGGGCTAAGGAAAATTTGTATAATTATATTAATATTATATTAAATTTTACGCTTTTTGGTATTCTAAGCATTTTTCTATAAATAGGGTCTTGGGTTAGAATTGAAAATCACACGAAGCTGAAGTTTTCTCTCTATTTCTCTCGATATTTTGGCGTATTCTTGTGAGTATTTTGAGTATACTTTGAGTATTGCTAGGCAGGATTGCAAGTTCCTTGACCTTATACGGTTATACATTAGAAATCTTGATCTTTCGAGGTAAGGGATATTATTTTTTTTTGTAATGATATTATTTCTTGATATCATTATCTTTGAAATATTGATCTGAAGTTTTATCAAATTTGGAACTTTTTCATATGGGTTACTATTTATTCGAGTTCTTATTCACGAGTTCTTATTCACGAGTTCGATTCTTATTCACGAGTTCTTATTCACGAGTTATTCTTATTCACGAGTTCTTATTCACGAGTCTATTATTCATGAAGCGTGAAGATGTTTTTTGTGGAATTTCTATCTTTTGGTGTCGGAGTTACTATTCACGTATCGTCGGCCTTTATTCACGTATCTGACACTATTCACGTATCGGTCTTATTCATAGAAAAATAAAATTTCTTTTTTTTCGTCAAAACATCTATACGGATACTAACTTTGATTGTATCCATGTTTTGATCATTCTTGAATTTTACACCACTATGATTATTTTTGAGGTATTTTTGGGCGTGGATAAAACCAAGTACGAATCCTTAATCCTTAATCCTTGTGTCATTTTGTTTCCTTTGGATTCGTTTCTTTAAAAATATATTTTCATCATCCTCGGTCTTAAATGATGATATTATTGAATATCTTTGGCACTGTAGTGCAAAGATGAATGATTTCTGAAGAATATCTTTGGCTGTAGTGTGCATGATGAATGATGAGCAGTGTTGAGATGAACATGAGCGGTGTTGAGATTGATTAATATCTTTATCTTTAGTAGTGCAAAGATGAGCAGTGTTTAAATGAACATGACCCGGTGATGAATATCTTTGGCTTTGTAGTGCAAAGATGAATATTTGATTCGAGATGTATATTGATTGATGTTCTGAGGATAAAATATTGATGATGGAATTTATTAAATTCATAGATTATAGTAGATTTCATTCTCTACGTAACTCTTATGAATTATTATTTCAGCTGCGAATATTGATACGAAACTTGTTGTCTATTGTATCTATCGATTTTTTCCTGTTGAAGACTAACGATAATTTGTTGTATATTATCTTAGTCATAATATTCTTTCTTGGGCTAGTTGAGCTCACCCTTTTCCTTGTTGTTCCATTTTTTTCTTCTCGGGAGGCGAGAATGTAGCGAAAGTCTTAGTCGGGGTATGGAATGAAGATTCTAGAGAGAGTTGTTTAGTAGTCCTCACCATTTTGTAAAATAATGAATCAATAATGTGATGAGGATTTATTTGAGTATAGATATTATCAGAAGATAATATTTGTATTCAAACTCACGATTTTCTTGTTGTAATAATAAAGTTGTAGTTGTTTACGTACCATGTATTTGGCGACTCGGAATGGGTGTTGTGTATACTATTTTGGGGGCGTCGCGGTTAATATCGAGCTTAGGGATATGATCTCTGGCGGAGATCGGGGAATAGAACTAGGAGGAGAGGCGAGTAAATCCTTGGCTAGTGTGTCTACTAAGCTTATTTGTTAGTTAGTCGATATATAGGGATATTATGTGATATATTGATTTCCTTAATTAACCCTTATTTTATGGCGGTATTTGAGAATGTCATTTGAGAATATTAATGATTGGAGTAAATGAGGCCAGTGGAGATGCTGTCTCACACCAGCGAGGAGAGCGTGCAGCAGTGGCAATGTTCCTCTGTGAACAACACCTTTGGCGAGATGATGAGCGAGGGGATGTTTAGAAGCTTTTGCGATTCATGCAAAATCGAGACGAGGAGACTCGTGTTCAAAATCTGAGGAGAAATGATAGCGATTCACGGTGGTCTGACCCAGCGGTTCAAAAGTTGGGACCACGAGTGCAGGGAAGCGGATCCGATTAAAAAGCGGAGGCGTGGGTCAAACAAATTACCAAGATATTCGATGTCTTGGGATGCGGAAAGAGAAAGTTCCATTCGCTACCTTTATGTTAAAGTGGCGAAGCGATTCTTGGTGGGAATCGTGAAGCGTACCCATCCATTACTTTTCGGCGTATGTCGTGAGAGCGTTTGAAGCAGTTCAATAACAAGTACTTCCACGAAAGTATTTC
Organism: Panax quinquefolius; assembly: GCA_020205615.1. Taxonomy (NCBI): domain Eukaryota; kingdom Viridiplantae; phylum Streptophyta; class Magnoliopsida; order Apiales; family Araliaceae; genus Panax; species Panax quinquefolius. Next base: position 20,037,050 of record CM035155.1, read on the forward strand.
GTCGTATGAAGGAAGTGGAGTTTATTAGACTAAGCGAGAATAACATGGCGGTGTCGATGCGGCGAAGTTAGCGGAGTTATCGAGTTTGCACCTCATTTGGTGGAGAATGAGGAGCGTATAATGCGGATGTTTACGAGAGGTTTGAAACGGCATATCGTCGGTATCTCATTTCTCATAAATTTTCTCTCTATTTAGGATGTTGTCAGCGAGGGCTCGGTTGTTAGGCGAGATAACGAAATCGTTCACCAGGGGACCATAACGAGGATCATCTCACCAAGAAGATAGCGATCATCGAATAACTTGATAACGGCGGGAAAGAAGAATCTGAGACAAAGCGGTAACCACTCTGGTGGTAATCGTGGCCGTGAAAATAGAAGAAGCGAGTCGGGAGGAGATTTTAAAAAAGGAGATTCAACAACGACCATGTGAAGGCGTCGGCGCTATAGCAACTAGTTTTAAGGAGGAGAAGCGACCACCGGTCGTATATTACAAATGCGGGAAGAGGACATATCAACCCAAAGCGCCCTAGCACAATTTAAGGTATGCTATAGTTGTGGAAAGGAAGGACATATCGCTCGAGATTATGCGATGGCGAAACCTAGTTCGATTGGGGGACGGTGACTCGAAAAGGATGTCCCGAGAAAAGTCAAAGTCAGCGATTTAGGGAAGGCGTTTGTCGTGGCCGGTCAAAATCGAGGAAGAACGACGAAGTTATGCAGGTTAGTTAATTATAAATTCTTGCGAAGTATATACCTTACTAGATATCGGTTCTACCCATTCTTTTCTCTCTCTCTCTTACTTGCGCTCAGCGTTTAAACTTGACTCAGGAGAAATTAGACTTTGACCTATCTGTGGAAACTCAGTTAGGAGAAACTTTCATCACATCCATTGTTTATAAATCTTGCTTGATTGAGGTTGGCACTATCACATTACACATTAACCTTATTTCTATAGAGATATTTGTTTTGATGTGATTTTAAGGTTAACTACTCATCATATTAGAAATTGATTATTTTCGTAAGGTTGTTAGTTTTCATATTCCTAAGCAACTTTGTTATTGAATTCAAACAATCAAACCATTGTAGTCAAACATTTTCATATCAAGCCATGAAGTCATTCGTTTATTACGGATGTCAAATTTTCTTAGTCCGTATTATGGATTTGAATAAAGACACGTCGATTTGAATAATATTCTGTTGTTATTGATGATTTTTCTGGCGTATTTTTCTGAAGAATTTCTTGGCTTACTCCCAAAGCACGATATTAAATTTTGTATCGACTTTGAACCGGTACAAAACTCATTTCTAAAATCTCATATCGAATGGCTCTATTGAACTTGAGAGTTAAAAATTCAACTATAAATTTGGTACGAGCCTTTATCTTGTGACTTCCTTTGTGGAATTCACTAAGCGAGACTCTCTGTAGGGGGCGTCATATTAGATGCGATAGTAAAGCGATAGGTGTCATTGTGGCGTCTTTATCAAGATTGGGATATGAGTCGCGATTGAAGCAACCTAAAGTCGATAATCGAAATCGTAGCTTTTTGAGGCTTAGTTGGTTATTATCGGAGATTCGTTGAAGGATATTCTCGAATCGCTATTAGATTAACTTAAAGTGACTCGAAAAGATACAAAATTCAGTATGGGCGAGGAATGCGAGAAGATTTTCCAAGAGCTCGAGAAGCGACTCATTTGGCGCATATTCTAACCATACCATCTTGGAAAAGCGAGCGTGGTGGTGACGCGTTGAGTAGAAGATCATATCTTGAGGAGCGAGTGCGATGATGTCAAGTATCTCGCGTAGAGCCAACTTTAATAGAAAAAGTTAAGGTTGCTCGAGCCCGCAGGCCGAAGTTGATCGTATGAAGAAGAAAGTCAAGAAGGAGCTATTAGGGCGAGAATTGATGAAGAAGGAATACTTGAGTCCACTCTAGACTTTGTGTTCTAACGACTACGATTTGAAGAACAAGATTATGATGGAGGCACACAATCGCCATTTGCAATCCATCTGGGAGTACCAAAATGTATTATGATCTTGACATACATTTTGGTGGAAGCAATATGAGAGAGAGAGATCGCGTAGTTTATCTCGATGTGTTTAACTTGCCAGCGTGTAAAGGCGGAGCATCTTGTACCTAAAGGGTCCGTTGCAACCACTTGAGATTTGGAATGGAAGTGGGAACACATTACTATGGATTTCATTACTAATCTTCCCAAGGTTTCTCAAGGCATAGATGCGATTTGGGTTATTGTTGATAGATTAACCAAGTCTGCTCATTTCTTACCGTCGAGAGACTTATTCCTTGAGCGTCTTTCTCGTATATGCGTAAATGAGATTGTGAGATTGCATGGCATGCCGGTATCCATAGTTTTAGATCGTGACCCAAGATTCACTTCATGATTTTGGGTTGGTTTAGAAAGCTATAGACGCAATTTCTGATTCGATTTGGCATACCATCCTCGAAGCGGATGGGCAATCGAGAAAGGACTACTCAAACTCTTGAAGATATATTAAAACTACGTGTCCTAGATTTCAAAGGAAGTTGGGATAAGTACTTGCCATTGGTGGAATTCTCATACAACAATAGTTATTAAACAAATATAGGCATGGTTCCATTGAAGCATTATATGGACAAAAATGTCGTTCTCGATATGTTGGGATGAGGTGGGTGAAGCAACATTGTTGGGACCGAGAGTTAATACGTATGACTACTCAGAAAAGATCCAAATGATTCGACAGCGTATACAAGCGGCACAAGATCGACAAAAGAGTTATGCGGATCTTCATCGAAAGGGCGTGGAATTTAGTGTAGGGGATCATGTATTGTTGCGAGTTGCTCCGTGGAAGGAGTTACAAGATTTGGGAAGAGAGAAAGCTCGATCCACGATTTATCGGTCCATTTCAAATTCTTGGCCGAGTAGGAAATGTAGCTATAGACTTGCGTTACCTCAAAGTATGTCTCGTGTTCATAATGTGTTTCACATATCATGCCGTAAATATGTGAAAGACCGAACCACGTTATTGAGTTAGAGCAGGACGAGATGTAGAAGACTTAGCGTATGAGGAGGTACTGTCAAGATTTTGGATAGGAAGGAGCATGTCCTACAGCGTGAAAGGTTATACCACAAGTTAAAGTTTTGTGGAGGAATCATGCTTTATAGAGAAATGACACAGGAATTGGAAAGCGAAAATGAAAGCGAGGTATCCTCACCTTTTAAAAACACACAATCGTCGTCGTCGATTTAGAGGGCGAAATTTCATAAGGAGGGAGGTTGTAAGACCCGAAATTTTTAAATAAAAGGAATTTCCTTTATTTATTATTTTGAAATAGTAAGGGTTGATTTGATTAATGTGGATAGTTAAGGGTTAAATATGCAAATATTTCAAAATAATAAAGTGGTTATAAAATATTCATTGTTGTCGGGGAATATTCGTTTGGTCGTGGAATATTAAATCTTTGTCGAGGGAATATTAAATGCTGACGTAGCGATGACCATGTGTGGGCCCATGTGAAGCGATTGGATGAAGAAAGCGACAAATATAAGTTGTTTTTAAATACTTGGCGTAGTTATTCTGATTATCTTTGTTGGAATACCGGTGGTTAAAACACACTATCTGTCGCGTTGTTGAGCGGTAGCTGCGGTATTGCACCAATTATTGATTCTTACGTGAAGGCACTACTCGATAATGGTTACGATAATTCTTTATTCGATATTTTATTGAGTTAATAATTCTTTGCGTTGATATTTTATATTCTTTGTTGTTTGATAATTGTCATTTACGGTATCTTTCATTATCGAAGCAATAATTCATATTATCTGAATAATATTATTAGATAACATTATTGGCAATGTCTAGAAAGTTACATCTAAGGAGAGGTTTTGGTCATCTAATTGCTTGCTTGATGATGAAGAAATTCTTATTGGAAGCCCCCCTTTCTGAGGAAGCACTGGTTGTCAATATTGTGATTACGTAATATTATTTGTGAATAATTAATTATTGATTTATATGATGAGGAAAATATTGATTTTATGTGGATATAGATGGGAAAATTTTTAAAATGACAATTGTTGAAAATTAATATTTTATCTTTTACGATAAAATAATTCATTTAAATATATTATTTTAATAATATATAGCTTGGTGATATTTTACAATGAATGTGGGATATATGAGTATATGAGGAGGAAGAGTATTTTGTGGCATTAAATGTTTTAACACATGTTTTGTGTGTTGGTGGACACAATTATTAATAGAAATTTGATTATATTTTGTAAAATCGCTTCCGTTTGTGGATTTCGGTCGATTTTGTTTGGAATTTGGAAAAACTTTCTTCTGCAAAGTTGTAGAGAATTGAATTTCCTATAAAAACTCATGAGATTCGAATTTTCTGATGAAAGGGCTATTTATTATGAATTATTGAAGTTAGAAGTTCAAAATAATTGATTTTGGGAGTTTTAATTAATTTTTTTGAGAAAAACGTTTTTGGTGAGTTTGTGAACCTCATTTAACATGTGTGGCTGGTGTTTTTGACCAAAAGGTGGGCTAAGGAAAATTTGTATAATTATATTAATATTATATTAAATTTTACGCTTTGGTGTTCTAGCATTTTCTATAAATAGGGTCTTGGGTTAGAATTGAAAATCACACGAAGCTGAAGTTTTTCTCTATTTCTCTCTCGATATTTTGGCGTATTCTTGTGAGTATTTTGAGTATACTTTGAGTATTGCTAGGCGGTGCAAGTTCCTTGACCTTTATACAGGTATATTACAAGTAGAAATCTTGATCTTTCGAGGTAAGGGATATTATTTTTTGTAATGATATTATTTCTTCAATATCATTATCTTTGAAATGTTGATCTGAAGTTTTATCAAATTTGGAACTTTTTCATATGGGGTTACTATTCATGAGTTCTTATTCACGAGTTCTTATTCACGAGATTTATTATTCACGAGAGATTCTTATAATGATGATTCTTATTCACGATTCTTATTCACGAGTCTATTATTCATGAAGCGTGAAGATGTTTTTGTGGAATTTCTATCTTTTGGTGTCGAGATTCTTATTCACGTATCGGCCTTTATTCACGTATCTGACCTTTATTCACGTATCTGGTCTTATTCATAGAAAAATAAAATTTCTTCTTTTTGTCAAAACATCTAATACGGATACTAACTTCGATTGTATCCATGTTTTGATCATTCTTGAATTTTACACCACTATGATTATTTTTGAGGTATTTTTTGGGCGTGGATAAAACCAAGTACGAATCCTTAATCCTTAATCCTTGTCATTTTGTTTCCTTTGGATTCGTTTCTTTAAAAATATTTTTCATCATCCTCGGTCTTAAATGATGATATTATTGAATATCTTTGGCTGTAGTGCAAAGATGAATGATTTCTGAAGAATATCTTTGGCTTTTGTAGTGCAAAGATGAGCATGAGTGTTGAGATGAACATAATGGGATTGATTAATATCTTTTTTTTTGTAGTGCAAAGATGAGCAGTGTTTAAATGAACATGACCCGGTGATGAATATCTTTGGCTGTAGTGCAAAGATGAATATTTGATTCGGATGTATATTGATTGATGTTACGGGGATAAAATATTGATGATGAATTTATTAAATTCATAGATTATAGTAGATTTCATTTCTACGTAACTCTTACATGAATTATTATTTCATTGCGAATATTGATCTGAAACTTGTTATCTATTGTATTATCAGTTTTTCCTGTTGAAGACTAACGATAATTTGTTGTATATTATCTTAGTCATAATATTCTTTTTGGGCTAGTTGAGCTCACCCTTTTCCTTGTTGTTCCATTTTTTTCTTCTCGGGGAGGCGAGAATGTAGCGAAGTCTTAGTCGGGGTATGGAATGAAGATTCTAGAGAGAGAGTTGTTTAGTAGTCCTCACCATTTTGTAAAATAAATAATGAATCAATAATGTGATGAGGATTTATTTGAGTATAGATATTGTCAGAAGATAATATTTGTATTCAAACTCGACGGTACTTTTCTTGTTGTAATAATAAAGTTGTAGTTGTTTTTACGTACCATGTATTTGGCGACTCGAAGAATGGGTGTTGTGTATACCTATTTTGGGCTTTGTTCGGCTTGCTTGATTAAACTTGATGTTTATTATGGCGCCCCAAAATAGATATCAACACCTATTCGAATGTCAAACAAATACATATATGTAATACAAATACAACCTTAAATATATATAATGATGAAGTTGTGAGTTTTAATACAAATATTGTCTTCTTACAGGCGGATTCAAACTCAAAATAAGTCCTCAATACATTTATTATCACACTATTTCATAGAATAGTGAGGACTACTAATACTATCATCTAGGCGGAAATCACACCGTTCCCCGACTAGTCCTCGCTATGTTCTCATTTTCTCAAGAGAACAATGAAAGCAAAAAGGGTGAGCTCAACTAGCCCGAAGAAATATTATGACTAAGATAATGCGTAATAATTTATCTTTAGTCTTTAACAGTGTTAAACTAATAAAATATAACAAATATCAAGTTTAACTGTAGCGAAACAAATAATCCATTAGAAGAGTCGAGTAGAGAATAAAATCTACTATCTTCTATAATTTAAAAGGTTTTTCATCACTTTTATCATTTGAGACTCGACAATAAATAATCCACATCATCCCCGTATTACGCCGAGGATATTCATTAGTATCACAACCACAAATTATCCATGCACTACGGGCCAAGGATATTCGTCTTTTCATCAATGGTCATAATCATGCCAACAACTGTCCATCATTAATGCACTATGGGCCAATGAGGATTTTTACCACATCATTTATAACTTTATAGTCATGATTATACCGAATAATTCATGGTCATAATCATACCAAGTCCATCTACGCACTACAGGCCACAAATGATTTTCAACATAATATAAACATGAGGATGATGACAATGACATAATAATTCAATAAAACAAGTTCAAGAATAAATTTTAAAGATTTATAAGTTAATTTATTCCGAACTCAATAATGTTCAAATTGTCAACATGATACTGCTTTGTGGAGTAAAATTCAAGAATGCTCAGAAGAATATTTCCATGAAAAGATACTGGATGAAGCATAAATATCCAGGATATTCTACTAATTTTATGAAGTATAGAAGCCAAAACTTTAATCAACTGAGTATAATAGAATATATGAAACTGCAAATGGATTTTACTTTTGCCGTACGGTAATCCACGTAGAGCAGATCATTTCCACGAGTTTAATAAGGAATGAATACAAATGATCATTCACCATGAATGCGGTAATCCACATGTAAAAAAGTTATTTCAACAAAATAATAAAGAATAAAAACCCGGTCATGCGTAATCGCATGCATGGGATATTCCAACGAGAATAATAAAGAATGGAACCGGTCATGCAGAATCCGCATGCAGACGAGGATGTTCCAGCAGAATAATAAAGAATGAAATAACAACAAAATTCACCGGGCATGCGATAGATCCTTGCAGATGAGTTATTCCAATGAGAATAATAAAGAATGGAATAATGGAAGAATTTCACCATGTATGCAGTGCTCAGATGGCATAAAGTTATTCCAACATAATAATAAAGAATGGAATAACAACCCTTACAGTATTGAAAGAAAATAACTCTCTTCATTAATACGAAAGAATAATACCCCTTACAGTATTGAAAGAAAATAATTCTCTTCGTGAATACGAAAGAAATAATACCCCTTACTAGTATTGAAGAAAATAATTCTCTTAAATGAATCTGAAAAGAAATAATACCCTTACCTTAGAAAGAAAGGTATTCAGTCGATAGAGGCGAGGATATTCTTGAAGAAAACTTATCTTTTTTTCTACTGTTTCCAAAGCTTCTTAAAACTCTCTGAAATACGCTCAAGATTATAGAAAAAAATTCTCAATTTTACGGGTGTGTTTTCAATTCTAACTAAGCATCCTATTTATAGGAGAATGGAAAGGATACTATGCAATAAAATATAATATATTCTATTTATAAAATATATATATATATATATATTTTATTTAAAATCTAATAAAACAAATAAATTTGTAAAAGTATTATGTTTTATATAAAAAGATTTTCTTATGCAAACACTACGCAGTACTATGCATAATAAAATATAATATATTCTATTTATAATCTAATAAAATAAATAACTTTATAAAAGTATTACATTTTTTATAAAAAAATTTACTATACAAACACTATATCGAGCACTTTATGCAAAAACACTATACGATAATAAAATATATTATATTCTATTTATAATCAAATAAAACAAAACTTTATAAAAAAGTATTCATTTTCATATAAAAAGTTTTACATTTTATTGTATTTAATATAATAATAAAACAAAATTCATCATCATTATTATAATTCATACTATTAATCGACTGTGTCGTTTCCAGGAGAAGAGGGCTTTCAATAAGAATTTCTCCCTATCAGTAGCATGATTAGGTGACCAAACCTCTCCTTATGTAACTTCTAGACATTGTTAATATTACAATAATAATATTAATAACTTTTTATCTCAATTATTGATTTAATAATATATAAAATATAAACAATAATTGAATCAAATTGAGTGACTTCTCATGTAAGCATTAATAATCAATACCGTGTATTCTTATGCAACCACGCAGACATCTTTATTTCTTTAACACAAGGGTGTTTCAACAGATTAACGGTAAAACTTCCGTCGTTATTTTCATAAAAATATTTTTGTCGTTTTCTCAATCCGACAATAATTCTGTTGTGGGGTCCACCAATGATTGTGCCGTCGTACGAATATTCCCTGTTAAAACGAATATTTCCCAACCAATCGAATATTATATAACAACTTGCGTACTTTGTAAAATTTATAAATATTACCCACAACTATAACATTATATCAAATTCACTCCATAATATAAAAAAATGGTATTTATAGGAAATTCATTTTTATTCCTAAAAGTTGGGGTCTTACATTTATTATATTTTATCAGTTTAACATTTTTGAAGGCTAACGATAATTTATTCTGCATTATCTTAGTCATAATATTTCTTATTCGGCTATTTTAGCTCACCCTTTGCTTTCATTGTTCTCTTCAGGAAATGAGAACGTAGCCGGGAATAATCGGGGAACGGAGTGATGGTCCGAGTTGGTGGTTGTAGTAGTCATCACTATTCTATGAAATAGTGTAGTAATAATTATAATGAGGACTCCATTTGAGTTTGGATATTGTCTAGAAGACAATATTCATGTTAAAACTCTTACCTATGTTTTGTCGTATTTTACACGATAGTTGTATAATTAAGTTTGTATTTGAATTATGTACCATGTATTTGACGACTCAGAATGGGTGATGTATACCTATTCTGGGGCGTCAAACTAATTCCCCTTATTTTGCCTCCTTCATTCTCATATAAGTCACGTGCAGTAACTAGGAGAGAGATTTTCCTTCACTTTTGATCTATGATGAGTCCTATATACAAATGTCATTATCCATATAAGATCTGTTAGCATAATAAAACTTTTTTCTTATATTCGTTAGTCAAATTTAACAATTTTACATAAATATATATTTAAGTATAATCATCAGTTTGTAAATTGTTTTTAGTATAAACACTAGTTTATTACTTTTTTCAGTTAGAATACCAACTTATAAGTCAGGTCTCAATACAGGCACCAAAAGTTGATTAATCTCGAATAAATATTAATAAAGGACTTTTATAAGAAATAAAATTGTTTTAAAATAATAAATTACTCTAAAGTTTTTCAGGATCATAAATAGTATTTTTGTTCTAATTAAATTCTAGGTCTAAAAAGTATCGTAATAGTAGTTAATCAAATAAAATAAGGTGACTTTAAAAAGTGTTTAGTAGCAATTAAATTAAAGTCTCATAGCAAAGATCAAAAATTTAATTTTATCTTATTATAAATGTATATAGATTTAGATTTACATCACTTGAATTTTACGATTTTAGAATTTAAATATGATCAATTTCGAATAAAATTCCTTTTGCGAACAAGAAAAAATAAATTGTTAGTTAAGCACTGTGGTATGATGATGAAATTATAATAATAAATTTGAGAATATTATATTATTTTATATTACACTCTCTAAAAAAGTAATCCTTTTAATGAAAAAAGCTATAAATAAAATTATTTTAGTGTAAGGGAGGGACTATCACAAACAATCAACATAACACGTGTACTAAGCAAAACAAAAGGCATTATGTTGATTTGGAAAATTTTACCTAGATTAAAATGGAGAAATTTTAGTTAGAAATCTCTTTTCACTTATGTAAGGCTAGTTATAATGTTAAAATAATAATTATATTGTCAGAACAATAAGTGTTGTTGAAAAATTAAAGTATAATTAAAATAAGTGCAAAAGTGTTGCTAAATACTCTTTTTTTTAAAAAAATTATAAAATCATTATTGTCTTTTTAAAAGTTAATACCAAATATTTTCAAACTCAAAATTGACATGAATTCATTTAGTTTAAGTCAATACAATTATGAATATCATAAATTATCTAAAAAGTATTACTAATTATTAAATTAATTATTTTTAAAACTTAAATAAATTGTGTCAATTTTTAATTTAAAAATATTTGTAGTTGACTTTTAAAAAGTCAGTATTAATTTTATAATTTAAAACCGATGTAACACTTATATATGCTGGCAACATAAATATTGACATATTGTTGTATTAAGTTATTGGGTTAAGTTCAGATGACCACTTGTGGTTTAAGCGGTTTTCCACTTAACCACCTGTAGTCAGTAAACCTACATTTAAACTCTCGACCTTTTGAGGTGAAGTGAAAAAGTGCTTTCCGTCTTAACTCTGTTACTTTATTTGACTAAAGACTTAATTACCGTTCATATATATATTTGAAAACGACAGATGCGAAGTAGGTTTTCTTTCATTTCATTTCAGATCGATTTCTAGGGCTAGAGAATGAGCGATCGTGGTGATATCTAGGGCTAGAGAGGCGAGAGAAATAGGGTGTGGGTTTAGTGTATTCGTGGTGGATCTTCGTGATTTACTGGATTCCCACCTTCGCTTGGTCTGTGATACTTAATTTGGTGCCGATTTAGGTAATTTTCTCCTTGTTTGATAGATATGATATGTACTTTGTTTTTAATTGTGAGTTGTTTGTTGTATATGCATGCATGTTTTTTGGATGAATTAGATAGTATATTTGGTGCTGGTAAAGTATGCTCACTACTATGGTCCCCCTTTCTTTATTACTATTATTGTCCCCACAATATTCCGCTTTAGGTTCCGCTTAACGACATTGGTCCCCTTTTTGTGATACTTGTTATAAAGTATTGTATGTTATTCAAACATTTCTCCTTCATTTCTTTAATGCAGAATGTCTGTCAGAATTGTTTTTCATTATGGTGGGAAGTTTGTTAAAGATCCAAAGACATAAGTATGTTGGGGTAGTGAAGAAATAATAGAGACTGTTAGGTTGGATTACCTTTTCTTTGCTTAGTATACATGAATACTACTCTACTTTATGCCCAGATTTCAAATTTGAATATTTATTATCTTGTACTGGATATGAAATTTGGGAGGTGCGGCATTATTGATGCAAAATGACAAAGATGTCATTGATATGATTGATTTAAGTGAGTTAATCTTTGAGAGTGAGGAGGTGCGTATATATGGACAAGAAATGAAGGGTCCCATACAAGTTGTTAGGCCAGAAGAAGTTGAAAATGATAACATTAGGTATATTTGTGGTTTGACAACTTATAACATGAACCAAAGTTAAAATGAAAAAGACTTTGGACTTCAAAGTGAAACAACTGATAACATTAACCAAAGTGGTACTACTGATAAAGGGAAGCAAAAGAAAGCAGATAAAGGCAAAAGCAGAAAGAAAATGATAAGAGGAAAAGGTAAAAAAACTAGAAAGCCTAAAAAACAAACAAAACATACAAAGGAAAACAGTAAAAAACAAGCTGATAATGATAATGGGGAAGATGCAGAGCATCCACCATGGATGGATGAAGATCTAGAGGGGCCTGGGGATGATGATATATTCGAAGAAGGCACAAAAAAATAGATGAACCAAAGGTGAACATGAATGATGTATTTGTAGAGGATTGGTGTAGTGATGATGATGATGGAGAAGGGAAAGATGCATTAAGGAGGAAGTTTGTTTTGTCAGATGATGAGGACAATTTAGAAGGGGATGGATGTATGGAGTTTAATGAGGCAACTGATATGGGTAAGATAGAATTTGAGATTGGAATGGAATTTGCAAATCATGAAATTTTTAGACAAGCATTAGTTGAATTTTCAGGGGGGTTAGACATAAAGTATATTCAAAACGACAGAAAAAGAATAAATGCTAAGTGTAAAGATGAAAACTGTAAATGGAGGATTCATGCATCAGTCAAACAGGGTGAACAAACTTTGAAGATAAAATCTTTGGGGGGGGGGGGACCATACATGTGCTTTGGACAGGATAAGAATCATCTTGTTGACAGTAGATACTTGGCCAAAAAATATATGCATGACTTGAGTAAAATATATGCCAACTGATATGGGAAAGATAGAATTTGAATGATTGGACTTGTTGTTGTAAAATGTGGCAGCTTAGTGGGATTCCATGAAGACATGTTGTGTCTGCAATATGGGCAAATAGGGAGCAGCCAGAGGCTTATTGCCATCAGTGCTATAGCAAGGATGTATACTTGAACACATACAACTTTATCATAAAGCCTGTGCCAAGTCACCATGAATGGGTTCACTCCAATTTTGCTAAGATTCAACCTCCACTCTATCATAAGCCCACTGGCAGACCAAGGAAACTCAGAAGAAAGGTTGCAGATGAACCAAAAAACCAACATAAAGCAACAAGAAAAGGTGGCACTGTCACATGTGTAAGGTGTTTAACACTAGGGCATAACAGCAGGGCATGTACATTGCATTTTCATCCTAAATCAAGAATGAACAAGGTATATTCTTTATATTTTTTGTACATTCCAATTGTATTTTTAACTCTTATTTATAACAGTTTAACATGTTTTGATTTTCAGACAAATAACAAGGAGTCAACTGCACAGTCAACACAATTAGACATTTCTACCAGACATCCTGTTAAGGTATATTTTAATGGTTGTAAACTGTAAACTGCTTTTGAAAACTTATTTGTATTGGACTACTAGACTTGTGCATTCCTTTTCAGCCAAATCCCATGCCACAAAATTTGGAGACTAAAGGACAGTCAAGTCAAGGGACTATTAATGCTACAACTACTTCAGAAATACCTAACCTGTGACGCCCCCAAAATAGGTATACATCACCTATTCTGAGTCGCCAAATACATGGTACAGAATACAAATACAATCTTTAATATACAACAAGAGAGCTATGAGTTTTAATACAAATATTGTCTTCTAGACAATATCCACTCTCAGAATAAGTCCTCATTACATTTATTGTCACTATTTAACAGAATAGTGAGGACTACTAATACTATCATCTGGACCGTCACTCCGTTCCCCGACTAATCTCGGCTACATTTTCACTTTCTAAAGAGAACAGTGAAAGAAAGGGTGAGCTCAACTAGCCCAGTAAGAAATATTATGACTAAGATAATGCAGAATAAATTATCATTAGTCTTCAACAGTGTTAAACTGATAAAATACAATAGACATCAAGGTTAACTGCAGCGGAACAAGCAATCCATTAAAAGAGTCAAGTAGAGAATAAAATCTACTATCTTTTATGATTTAAAAAGTTTTTCATCACTTTTATCGCTGGGACTCAGCTTAATAAATAATCCACATCATCCATGCACTACGACCAAGGATATTCATTAGTATCACGACCACAAATTATCCATGCACTACGGGCCAAGAATATTCGTGTATTCATCAACGGTCTTGATCATGCCATAAAATAATTCATCTTTGCTCCCTTGGCCGAAGAGAATCCATAGCCATAATCATATTCAAAATCGCCCATCAATGCACTACGGGCAAATGAGGACTTTTTCCACATCATTTGTAACATTACGGCCATGATTATACCGAATAATCATCGGTCATAATCATACCAAGTCCATCTATGCACTACAGCCACGGATGACTTTCAACAAAATATAAACATGAGAATGATGACAATGATATAAGAATTCAATAAAACAAGTTCAAGAATTAAATTATCCAGAACTAATAACGCCCAAATTGTCAACATGATACTACTTTCAGAGAGTAAAATTCAAGAATGCTCGGAAGAATATTTCAATGAAAGATCTTTGGATGAAGCGCAAATATCAAGGATATTCCACTAATTTCATGGAGTATAGAAGTCAAAACTTTAACCAACTGAGTATAATAAATAATGGGATAACAAAAGAAATCACCATGCATGCGATACTTCGCATAGACAGGTTATTCCAACAGAATAATAAATAACGGAACCAGGTCAGGCGTAATATGCACCAACAGGATATTCCAACAGAATAATAAAGAATGGAATAACAACAGAAATCACCATGCATGCGATGACGTCGATGAGACAGTTATTCCAACGAATAATAAATAACGGAACGAAGTCAAAGTAAATTTCACCGAGCGGGATATTCCAATGAATAATAAAGAATGGAATAACAATGAAATCACCACGCATGCAGTATTGCAGATATACTGAGTTATTCCATAGAATAATAAATAACGGAACCCAGTCCAACAGTAAAACGCATTGACAAGATATTCAAGCGAGAATAATAAAGACGGAATCCCGGTCCAAGGCGTGAAACGCATGAAAGGATATTCCAATGAATAATAAAGATAGAAATAACAATGAAATCACCGTGCATGCGGTACTTCAGATGTAAAAAAGTTATTCCAAGTGAGAATAATAAATAATGGAATAATGTAAGAATTTCACCAAGTATAGGGTAGATCATGGCGTATATAGGTTATTCAAATGAATAATAAAGAATGGAATAATGAAGTTCTCTTCATGAATATGAAAAAATAATACCCTTTACCTTATGTAAGAAAGCGGATATATAAGTAGTGAAGTAGCGTATACTTTTCTTCTTTCTCTTTATAGTTTCTCTACAGAGTTTCAAAGTGAATTTCGTAAGAAATAATAAAGGAATGAGTTTTATTTATGAAGAATGGATTGCATAGTAACTAATTCATGAGCGATCAGATTGATTTACTTTTAATCGGACCGTGTCAGATTTAAAGTAAAATCTTTTAAATAAAATATAATATATTCTATTTATAATCTAATAAAATGAATAACTTTATAAAAGTATTCTATTTTATATAAAAAGATTTTACTACGCAAAACACTATACGCAGTAGACTTTATGCAATACTATGCATAATAAAATATAATATATTCTATTTATAAAATAACTTTATAAAAGTATTACATTTTATATAAAAGATTTTACTATACAAAATACTACGCATAATAGAATATAATATATTCTATTTTATAGAATAACTTTATAAAAGTATTCATTTTATATAAAAAGCTTTTCATTTTATTACATTAATAATACTAATAAAACAAAACTTATATATATATATATATATAATATACGCGCCCCAAAATAGGTATACATCACTCATTCCGAGTTGTCGATACATAGTATGTAAACAACTACAACTTTATTATTACAACAAGAAATCGTGAGTTTGAATACAAATATTATCTTCAGATAATATCTATACTCAAATAAATCCTCATCACATTTATTGATACATTATTTTACAAAAATGGTGAGGACTACTAAACAATTCTTTTCTAAAACCTTCATTCCATACCCGACTGCGTACTCGCTTATATTCTCGCCTCACGAGAAGAAAAAAGGAACAAAAAGGAAAGGGTGAGCTCAACTAATTTAAAGAAAGAATATTATGACTAAGATAATATACAACAAATTATCAGTTAGTCTTCAACAGGGAAAAATCTAATAGAATACTGATAGACAACAAATTTTAAATCAATATTCGCAGTGAAATAATAATTCATTAGAAGAAGTTAAGTAGAGAATGCAAACTACTATCTTACATGTATGAATTTAAAAGTTCATAAATCATCTTTTATCCCTGTAACATCAATCAATATACATCCGGAATCAAATATTATTCATCTTTTGCACTGGTGCCAAAAAGATATTCATCAGTTGGTCATGTTCATCTAAACACTGTTCATCTTTGCACTACTACCAAAGATATTCTTCAGAAATCATTCATCTTTGCACTACAGCCAAAGATATTCAATAATATCATCATTTAAGGCGAGGATGATGAAAATATTTTTAAAAAAGCGAATCCAAAGTGAAACAAAATGACAAGGATTAAGGATTAAGGATTCGTACTTTGTTTTATCCATGTTCAAAAAATACCTCAAAAATAATCATAGTGGTGTAAAATTCAAGAATGATCAAAACATGGATACAATCAAAGCTAGTATCCGAATAGATATTTTGGACAAAAAGAAAAATTTTATTTTTCGATTGAATAGTGTCAGTATAGGTGAATAGTGCTTAGATATCGTGAATAATAACTCAAGACACCAAAAGATAGAAATTCCATAAAAAAACATCTTCACGCTTCACTTAATAGTACTTCGTGAATAAGAATCGTGAATAGTAACTCATGAATAGTAACTCGTGAATAGTAACTCATGAATAGTAACCCAGACAAAAAAAGTTCCAAATTTGATAAAAAGTTCCAACTAATATTCAAAGATAATGATATTGAAGAAATAATATCATTTGAGAAGAAAATAACATCCCTTACCTCGAAAGATTAGTACTTCTAATTTGGAATATCGGGTATAGTGTTGAAGGAAACAGACCGTCTAACAATACTCAAAGTATACTCACAAGAATACGCTCAATATATCGAGAGAGAAATAGAGAGAAACTTGGGTTTACATTTGTGATTTTCAATTCTAACCCAAGCACCTATTTATAGGAAAATGCTTGTAACACCAAAGTAAAAATTGAATATAATATTAATATATTTTTCACATTTTCTTTAGCCCACCTTAGGCAACTGATCTCAGCCCATTTGAATCACATGTGAGGCCAACTTAGTTGCAAAAAACGTTTTTCTCAAAATAATTAAAATTAATTATTTAGGAACTTCGGAACTTCAATAATTCATAATAAATAGCCCTTTTATCAGAAAATTCAAATCTCGCGAGTTTTTATAGGAAATTCAATTCTCTACAACTTTACAGAAGAAAGTTTTTTCAAATTCCAAACAGAAATTGACCGAAATCCACAAACGGGTGATTTTACAGGCTATAATCAAATTTCGGTCAATAATTGTGTCCACCAAACACACAAAATATGTGTTAAACATTTAATGCCACAAAAATACTCTTCCTCTTCATATACTCATATATCCCACATTCATTGTAAAAATATCATCGTTAATATATTATTAAAATAATATATTTAAATGAATTATTTTATCAGAAAAAGATAAAATATTAATTTTCAACAATTGTCACATTAAAAATTTTCTCCATCTATATCCTCATAAAATCAATATTTTCCTCATCATATAAATCAATAATTAATTATTCATAAATAATATTATGAGAATCACATTATTGACAACCGGCGGTTCCCAGGGATAGAGGGCTTTCAATAAGGATCTCTCTTCCTACTTGCAAGCAATTAGATGACCAAACCTCTCCTGTATGAACTTTCTAGACATTGTCAATAATGTTATCTAATAATATTATTCGGATAATATGAATTATTGTCAGATAATGGAAAATACGGTGTAATGACAATTATTGAAAACAATAGCATATAAAATGTCAACGTAGCAATTATTGAATCAATAAAATAAAATATCGAGCGAAGTAATTATCGTAACCATTATTGAGTAGTGCCTTCAATAATTGGTGCAATACTGCAGTGTCATCTTCTTGTCAACAACGCGCAGATATTCGTGTTTTAACCACCGGAAAGTATTCCAACGAGTGTTAATTGTAATAACTACGCAGATTATTTTTAAACAACTTATATTTATCGTTTTCTTCATCCAATCGCTTTCCGTTATGGGCCCACAAAAAATCTGCGCAATGCATTTAATATTCCCGATGCAAAGAAGAATTTTCCACGACCAAACGAATATTCCCAAACAACAATGAATATTTTATAACCACTTGCTTATTTTGAAATATTTATGATATTTTACCCCTAACTATCCACATTAATCAAATCAACCCTTACTATTTCAAAATAATAAATAGAAAATTAAATTTCATTAATAATAAGTTGGGGTCTTACAACCTCCCTCCTTATGAAATTTCGTCCTCGAAATTGACGTGACGACACTGGTGTTTGAAAAGGTGAGGATACCTCGCTTTCATTTCGTTTCCAATTCCCGTGTCATTTCCTCTCATAGCATGATTCCTCCACAAAACTTTAACTTGTGGTATGACCTTTCTTGGCGTAGGGACATGCTCCTTCCTATCCAAGATCTTGTGGTGTACCTCCTCATACGTTAAGTCTTGGCTATCTCGTCCGGTTCTAACTCTATAACGTGGTTGGGTCTTTCACATATTTACTGAAATGCATGATATGTAAAACACATTATGAACACGAGACATACTTTGAGGTAACGCGAGTCTATAAAGGCTACATTTCCTACTTCGGTCAAGAATTTGAAATGGACCAATAAATCGTGGATTGAGCTTTCCTCTCTTCCCAAATCTTGTAACTCCCTTCCATGGAGCGACTCGCAACAATACATGATCCCCTACACTAAATTCCACGTCCTTTCGATGAAGATCCGCATAACTCTTTTGTCGATCTTGTGCTGGTTTGTATCGTTTGTCGAATCATTTGGATCTTTTCAGTAGTCATACGTACCAACTCGGGTCCCAACAATGTTGCTTCACCCACCTCGTCCCAACATACTGGAGAGCGACACTTTCGCCCATATAATGCTTCAAATGGAGCCACACCTATATTTGCCTGATAACTGTTGTTGTAGGAGAATTCCACCAATGGTAAATACTTATCCCAACCGCTTCAAGAAGTCAGGACACGAGTCTTAATAAATCTTCAAGAGTTTGAATAGTCCTTTCTGATTGTCCGTCCGTTTGAGGATGGTATGCCGAACTGAATCGTAAATCCGTGCCCATAGCTTTTTGCAAGCTAACCCAAAATCTTGAAATGAATCTTGGGTCACGATCCGAAACTATGGATACAGGCATGTCATGCAACCTCACAATCTCATTCACGTACATATTAGCAAGACGTTCAAGTGAATAAGTCTCCGTGTCGGCAAGAAATGAGCGGACTTGGTTAATCTATCAACAATAACCCAAATAGCATTGATGCCACGAGAAACCGTAGGAAGACCCGAACGTGAAATCCATGGTAATGTGTTCCCACTTCCACTTCGGAATCTCAAGTGGTTGCAACGGACCCTTAGGTACCAGATGCTCCGCCTTTACACGTTGACAAGTTAAACACATTGAGATAAACTTTGCAATCTCTCTCTTCATATTGTTCCACCAAAATGTATGTCGAAGATCACGATACATTTTAGTACTTCCAGGATGGATTACAAATGGTGTATTGTGTGCCTCCATCATAATCTTGTACTTCAAATCAGAGTCGTTAGGAACACAAAGTCTAGAGTGGACTCGAAGTATTCCTTCTTCATCAATTCTCGCTTCCGGAATAGCTCCTTCTTGTACTTTTTCTTCATACGATCATCGGCTCAAGATTCGGTGGCTTGAGCAACCTTAACTTTTTCTATTAAAGTTGGCTCTGTCGTATACTTGACATCATCGCACTCGTTCTGATATGATCTTCTACTCAACGCGCGCTACCTACCACGTTCGCTTTTTCGGGATGGTATTGAATAGTGTGGTCATAGTCTTTCAATAGCTCGAGCCAACGTCGTCATTGCCGATGTTGAGTTTTTTGAGTGAAGAAATATTTAAGGCTTTTATGGTGCGAATATATCTCCACTTTCTCCCCATATAGATAGTGCCTCCATATCTTTAGCGGCCGAACGATCTGGGCCGCTAACTCTAGATCATGAGTAGGATAATTCCTCTCATACTCTTTAAGTTGTCGTGAGTGAGGCGTAAGGCTATGACTTTCCCGTTGCATGAGAACACATCCTAACCCTTTGCTCGAAGCATCGTCAGAGATAACAAATCCATCCGAACCAGATGGTATTGTTAGAACAGTGCGAAATAAGTCTCCTCTTAAGCTCTTGGAAACTCTTCTCGCATTCTTCGCTCCAAGCGAATTTTGTATCCTTCCGAGTTATTTGAGTTAATGGAGTAGCGATTCGAGAAAATCCTTCCACGAATCTCCGATAATAACCAATTAAGCCCAAAAGCTACGTCTTGATCACCGACTTCGGTTGCTCCCAACTTTGTATTGCTTCAATCTTCACGGATCAGCAGATACTCCATGTTTCGACACCACGTGCCCAAGGAATGCTACTTCCTCAAGCCGAACTCGCATTTCTTCAATTTGGCATATAGTTTGTTTTCACGAAGCCTTTGGAGTACCAAACTTCAAATGGTGCTCATGATCTTCACGACTTTTGGAATATATAAGGATGTCATCAATAAAGACAACAACGAACCCGATCCAAATATTCCTTGAATACTCGGTTCATCATATCCATGAAAGCGAGGAGCATTAGTCAATCCGAAAGACATGACTAAGAATTCATAATGCCCATAATCGAGGAGTTACAAGGCGTCTTTGGAATATACTCGATTCTAATCTTCAATTAATGATATCCGAGCTAAGATCAATTTTTGAAAAGAATTGTGCCCCTCAGAATCGGGTCAAACAAGTCATCAATACGAGGTAGAGGATGTAAGACCCAACTTTTATAAATAAAGATGAATTTTTCTATAAATATTATTTTGAATATTATGGAATAAATTTGATATAATGTTATAGTTGTGGGTAATATTTATAAATTTTGCAAAGTACGCAAGTTGTTATAAAATATTCGTTTGGTGGGGAATATTCTTTTTTGTTAGGGAATATTCGCATAATGGCTCAATCATTGGTGGACCCCATAATGTAATTATATTAGCGGATTGAGAAAGCGACAAAAATATTTTATAAAAATAACGGCGGAGGTGTTACCGTTAAAGCTGTTGAACTACCGGTGGTAAAAGTACGATGTCTGGCGTGGTTGCATAGTAGACACGCGGTATTGATTATTGATGCTTACGTGAGAAGTCACTCATTTATATTCAATTATCACACGATAATTAACTTTGCATCATATCTCTTATATTATTGATTCAATTATTGTCACAAAGATCATCGTATAATATGTTATAGTATTAAATCAATAATTGAGGCGACAAGTTATAAATGATTAATAATTGTTGAAAGATTAAATATGTGTTGATGAAAAAAAATGATTTGTGGTAAGTTTGATTATTTTATGGGGGCTCTCGTATATGTCATCATCTAAGAGTCTCTTCGTCAATAGTATTTACCTTCGTCAATAGTAATTACCTTCGTCAATAGTAATTACCCTTGTGAATAGTATTTACCTTCGTCAATAAGTAATTACCTTCGTCGATAGTAATTACCCTTGTGAATAGTATTTACCTTCGTCGATAGTATTTACCTTCGTTAATAGTAAATACCTTTACCAGACGTCGAACCACTTGTCGTTTCACATTACAGCGCCGAACCACTTGTCGTTTCACATTACAAGCGTCAAACCACTTTTCTTTTCACATCATTAGTCTGCGAGCCACTTGCCTTTTCACACGACGGTCTTAAGCTAGAAATCTTCTATAAATAGAGGCCTGGGCTTCATTATTTTCATTTAATTCATTCAAGCTATGTAGAGAGAAAGTATAGAGAGAATAAGAGAAAGAAAAGAAGAGTATTTTGTTACTACACCTGCTGCGAGATTCAATCTCCTACCAAATGTAAGGGGTGTTATTCTTTCTTATTCATGAAGAGAAGCTGTTGTTATTCCATTGCTTATTATTACATTGGAATAACTCGTGTATCATGGTTTACCCTATACTTGGTGACATTCTTCTATTATTACTGTTGAACATCCGCTTCATGTGTTTTACACCGGACTGTTCCGTATTTATTATTATTCGTTGGAACATCACATGCGTGTGTTTTACGGACTGGTTCGGTTCTTTTTATTATTATTCTGTTGGAACATCACATGCGTGTGTTTTACAGGACTGGTTAAAATCTTTTTATTATTATTTTGGAACATCACATCGTGTGTTTACTGTGGGACTGGTTCCATTCTTTATTATTCTGTTGGAACATCACGTCTGCATGCGTTTTTACGGACACGGGTTAGATTATTTATTATTCTGTTGGAATAACTCGCATATGCGATCTATCGCATGCATGGTGATTTCTTTTGTTATTCTATTCTTTATTATACCCAAATTGGTTAAAACTTTGACTTCTATACTCCATGAAATTAGTGGAATATCCTTGATATTTGCGTTTCATCCGATATCTTTTCATGGAAATATTCTTACGATCATTCTTGAATTTTACTCTACAAAACAAGATATCATGTTGATAATTTGGACGTTAATAATTCTCGGATAAAATAATTCTTGAACTTGTTTTATTGAATTCTTATATCATTGTCATCATCCTCATGTTTATATTTTTTTAAAGTCATCCGTATTCAGTAGTGCATAGATGGACTTGGTATGATTATGACCAGAGACTATTCGATTGTAATCATGGTAGTAGTAATGTTACAAATGATGTGGTAAAAATCCTCGATTGGTAGTAGTGCATTGATGGGCGATTGTTGGCATGATCATGACCATTAATGAATACATAAATATTCTCTTGGCGTAGTGCATGAATAATTGTGGTCGTGATAGTAAAGAATATCCTTGGTAGTAGTAGTGCGAGGGGTGATTCGATGATGTGGAATATTTATTAAAGCTAAGTCTCACTATAATGATGATGAAAAACCTTTAAAACCTAAAAGATAGTAGACTTTATTTTCTACTTGACTCTTTTAATGGATTGCATATTCATTGCAGATTAAACCGGTTGTCTATTGTATTTTATCGGTTTAACATTGTTGAAGACTATTGATAATTTATTCGCATTATCTTAGTCATAATATTTCTTCTTGGGCTAGTTGAGCTCACCCTTTCTTTCCTTTATTTCTTCTGGAAATGAGAATATAATTTGGGACGAGTCTGGGAAGCGAGTGATGGTCCTGAAGATAGCATTAGTAGTCCTCACTATTATGTGAAATAGTGTGATAATAATTGTAATGAGGACTCCTTTTTGAGTTTGTATAATATCTAGTAGACGATATTTGTATTTAAACTCACGGTTTTATGTATTATTGTACACAGCGATTATGTTAGTAAGTTGTATTTAAATTACGTACCATGTAAGTGGCGACCCAAGATGGGTGATGTATACCTAATTTTGGGGGCGTCGCGGAGGATACCTATTCTTGATGGTGACATGGTTCAATTCCCGATAGTCAATACAAAAGTCGCATACTCCGTCTTTCTTCTTTACAAATAAAAGCAGGAGCACCCCGAGGAGATGTACTAGGACGAATGAAACCGATGTCCAACAATTCTGTAGTTGGACCTTTAACTCCTGAAGTTCAATAGAGCCATTCGATATGGGGTTTTAGAAATGGGCTTTGTACTCAAGTTCAAGATCAATAAAGAATTCAACTTCACGTTACGGGGCAGACCAAGGAAGTTCTTGAAAATCGTCGGGAAAGTCAATAACAACAGAATATTATTCAAATTTGGCGTGTCTTTATTCAAATCCATAACATGGGCTAAGAAAGCTTGACATCCGTTTTTCAATAAGCGAATAGCTTTATGATTAGATATATAGCGGTGATTGATTTTAATGGTTTAGTTGCTTGAATTCGCATAACGGGTTGGTTAGGAATATGAAAACTAACAACCTTACGAAAACAATCAATTTTGGCATGATGAGTAGTTAACCAATCAATCCCTAAAATCACATCAAAAGCAAGTATCTTTAAAGAGATAAGGTCAACGAGTAAGGTAATGGTGCCAACTTGAATCAAACAAGATTTATAAGCGATTGTGGATGTGATGAAAGTTTCTCTAACTGGAGTTTCCACGAGATAAGTCGAAAAGTCTAATTCTCCGAGTCAAGTTTAAGCGTTGAGCACTGGCGGAGAGATAAATGAATGGGTAGACCAGGTATCAAGTAAGGTATAAACTTCGCAAGAATTTATAAATAGCTTACCGTGATCACCTCGTTTGGGTTCCTCGCATTATGACCGATCACAACAAACGCTCTTCCGGAATCGTTGACTTTGACTTTTACGGGGACGATCTTTTGAGTCACCATCCCCATTGAACTAGGTTTATTCACCGTATAATCTCGAAAGCGATATGTCCTTCCTTTCCACAATTATAGCATACCTTGAAGCTGTTGTGGGCGGTTTGAATCGATATGTCCTCTTTCCGCATTTATAAGATATGACCGGGTGGTCGTTCTCCTCCCTTAGAACCGATTCTTCACGCCATCTTTATCGTCTTCACATGGTCATTATTAAATCTCCTCTTTTTAAAATCTCCTCGACTCGCTTTCTATTTTCATGGCCATGATTACCACCAGGAGTGGTTACCATTTTGTCCGTCTGTTTCTTTTCACCACCGGTTATCATTATTCTGTTGATCGCTATCTACGAGTACGATCCCTGGTTGTGGTCCCTCGGTTGACCGTACTCGTTATCTCGCTTCTAATAATTGAGCCCTGCCATAACATCCGAATAGAGAGAAAGTTTATGAGAAATGAGATCTTGGCGTATCTTAGGGTTTCAAACCTCTAAGAAACATCCGTGTCATCGTTCCTCATTCTCCACCAAATGAGGTGCTGAAACTGGATAACTCGCAAACTTTGCCTCGTCTTTGAGACACCGTCGTGTTGTTTTGCTCTAATCGATGAACTCCACTTCCTTCATATAGCGAACACTTTCGGGAAAGTATTTGTCATTAAATAGTTTCAAAGCGTTTCCCAAGACATCTTTGAGTCTTGGTGGTGGATGGAGTGCACGCTTACGAGACTCCCACCGATGAGTGCGCCTCGCCACGGAACATAAAGGTGGCGAATGGAACCTTCTGTTCCTCCGTGCATCCCAAGACATCGAATATCTTGGTAATTTGTTTGACCCGTGTTTCCGCTTGCGATCGGATCTGGCTTTCCTTAAATTCTGGTGGTCCCAACTCTTTGAAGCTCGCTTGGGTTGTGACAACCCGTGAATTGCTATCATTTCCTCTGTATTTTGAACACGAGTCTCCCTCGTTTGATTTTGCATGAATCGCAAAAAGCTTCTAAACATCCCTCGTTCATCATCGCTTTCGGTGGTGTTGTTCGGGAGGAAGAACATTGCCCGACTGTTACACGTTCTCCTCGTTGGTGAGTCTGAGGCGTCTCCACGGTCTCATTTCCATTGTTAATATTCTCGATTCGACATTCTCAAATCTTTGTCATAAAACAAGGGTTAATTAAGAAATCAATATATCACATAATATCCTTATATCTTGACGAAAAAAAATAAGCTTAGGTAGGACACACTAGCGAAGGATTTACTCGTCTCTCCTCCTAGTTCTATTCCCGATCTCCGCCAGAGATCATATCCCTAAGCTCGATACCAACTGTGACCCTCATTGTGCTTCAACCACAAAGACACCTCACAATTGTACTATCGGTTTGCCAAGAAAGCTGGCGCCCCTACGGGAGAGTCCGGCGGTGCATCCCCATAAGCAGTGAAGTCACCAAATGAGAGGCTGGGGCTCTTTACTTATATGGCTCGATACCAATTGTGGCGCCCCCAAAATAGGTATACATCACCCATTACGAGGTTGTCAATACAGGTACGTGAAAACAACTACAACTTTATTATTACAACAAGAAAGCGTGAGTTTGAATACAAATATTATCTTCAGGCAATATCTATACTCAAATAAATCCTCATCACATTTATTGATACATTATTTTACAAAATGGTGAGGACTACTAAACAATTCTTTCTAAAACCTTCATTCCATATTGCAGGACTACGTATTTCTTATATTCTCGCCTCCCGAGAAGAAAAAAGGAACAAAAAGGAAAAGGGTGAGCTCAACTAGCCCAATAAAGAATATTATGACTAAGATAATATACAACAAATTACAGTTAGTCTTTGAGGAAAAATCTAATAGAATCTGATAGACAACAAATTTTAAATCAATATTCGCAATGAAATAATAATTCATTAGAAGAGTTAAGTAGAGAATGCAAAACTACTATCTTCTATGTATGAATTTAAAAGTTCATCGTCTCATCTTTTATCCTGTAACATCAATCAATATACATCTACGGAATCAAATATTCATCTTTTACTACAGTGCCAAAGATATTCATCGATTGGTCGTGTTCATCTAAACACTGTTCATCTTTGCACTACTACCGAAGATATTCTTGAAATCATTCATCTTTGCACTACTGAGGCCAAAGATATTCAATAATATCATCATTTAAGCGAGGATGATGAAAAATATTTTTAAAGAAAGCGAATCCGGTGAAACAAAATGACAAGGATTAAGGATTAAGGATTCAGTACTTTGTTTTATCCATGTTAAAAAATACCTCAAAAATAATCATAGTGGTGTAAAATTCAAGAATGATCAAAACACATGGATCAATCAAAGCTAGTATCGAGAATAGATATTTTGGACAAAAGAAGAAATTTTATTTTTAAATTGAATAGTGCAGATATCGTGAATAGTGCAGTATCGTGAATAGTAACTCTCAACACCAAAAGATAGAAATTCCACAAAAAAACATCTTCACGCCCATGAATAGTACTCGTGAATAGTAATCTTCGTGAATAAGTAACTCATGAATATAACTCGTGAATGAATAAGAACTCATGAATAGTAACCCGACATAAAAAGTTCCAAATTTGATAAAAAGTTCCAACCAATATTTCAAAGATAATGATATTGAATAAATAATATCATTTGAGAAGAAAATAACATCCCTTACCTCGAAAGATTAAGACTTCTAATTTGGAATATCGGGTATAGTGTTGAAGGAACTTGCACCGTCTAACAATACTCAAAGTATACTCACAAGAATACGCTCAATATATCGAGAGAGAAATAGAGAAACTTGGTTTACATTGTGATTTTCAATTCTAACCCAAGACCCTATTTATAGGAAAATGCTTAGAACACCAAAGTAAAAAATTGAATATAATATTAATATATTTTTCACATTTTCTTTAGCCCACCTTAGACAACTGATCTCAGCCCATTTGAATCACATGTGAGGCCAACTTAGTTGCAAAAAACGTTTTTCTCAAAATAATTAACTAAAACTCCCAAAAATTAATTATTTCGGAACTTCGGAACTTCAATAATTCATAATAAATAGCCCTTTTATCAGAAAATTCAAATCTCGCGAGTTTTTATAGGAAATTCAATTCTCTACAACTTTACTGAAGAAAGTTTTTTCAAATTCCAAACAGAAATTGACCGAAATCCACAAACGGGCGATTTTACATGCTATAATCAAATTTCGGTCAATAATTGTGTCCACCAAACACACAAAACATGTGTTAAACATTTAATGCTACAAAAATACTCTTCCTCCTCATATACTCATATATCCCACATTCATTGTAAAAATATCATCGTTAATATATTATTAAAATAATATATTTAAATGAATTATTTTATCAGAAAAAGATAAAATATTAATTTTCAACAATTGTCACATTAAAAATTTTCTCCATCTATATCCTCATAAAATCAATATTTTCCTCATCATATAAATCAATAATTAATTATTCATAAATAATATTATAGAATCACATTATTGACAACTGGGGCGGTTAAAGGGATAGAGGGGCTTTCCAATAAGGATCTCTCCTTCTGGCGCAATGATTAGATGACCAAACCTCTCCTTAGATAGAACTTTCTAGACATTGTCAATAATGTTATCTAATAATATTATTAGGATAATATGAATTATTGCTCAGATAATGGAAAATACGATTGTAATGACAATTATTGAAACAACAATGATATAAAATGTCGGCGTAGCAATTATTGAATCAATAAAATAAAATCTTGAGCGAGTAGAATTTGTAACCATTATTGAGTAGTGCCTTCAATAATTGGTGCAATAATGTATCTTCTAATGCAACAACAGCGCCAGACATTGTGTTTTAAACCACCGGGTATTCCAATAAAGTGTTAAGCAGAATAACTATTCTGTAGATTATTTTTAAACAACTTATATTTGTCGTTTTCTTCATCCAATCGCTTTCAGTTATGGGGCCCACATTGGTCATGGCTGGTCGCATGCGAATATTCCCCGACGATCTGAATATTCTCAAACAACAATGAATATTTTATAACCACTTGCTTATTTTGAAATATTTGCGTATTTTACCCCTAACTATCCACATTAATCAAATCAACCCTTACTATTTCAAAATAATAAATAGAGAAAATTAAATTTCATTAATAATAAGTTGGGGTCTTACATATAACAATCAACAATAATTGAATCAAATAACGTGAGATCTTATAAAGAACCATCTGTAGCAATAATTGAACAAAAGCGAGTGACTTCTCACGTAAGCATCGATAATCAATACCGTGTGCTACTATGCAACCACACGTATTACTGTACTTTTACTACCGAGTAGTTCAACAGTATTAACGGTAAAACTTCCGCCGTTTTCTCAATCCGACAATAATTCCGTTGTGGGGTCCACCAATGATTGTGTCGTTGTATGAATATTCCCCGACACAAAGAATATTCTCCGACCAATCGAATATAATATAACAACTTGCATACTTTGCAAAATTTATAAATATTACCCACAATTATAACATTATATCAAATTCACACCATAATATTCAAAAAAATATTTCGAGAAAATTAAATTTTTATTCGTAAAATTTGGGATTTTACATAATCAACCCAAATCAAGCTCTCAACCTAATCCCACACCAACTTTGTCTACTATGTGGAGTAATCACATTTCAAGCTCTCACGACCTACGAGGAAGAACATAAAGATGGGAGCCGTAAAAAAGCAAAGATAGCAAATCACCAAAAAAAGGAGGATTGGGGAGATTAAGGCTTTAATGTTTGAATGTATAATTTTTGTCAGTTAACTGTTTTGACAAGTGTGATTGTGTATACTTTGTCAAATAGATAGTTTTTGGACAATGTTTCAATGACAAGTTTTTTGACTATGTTTTATAGTTGGATATTATGTAACAGACTTGGAATGTAACTCTTTAATGTTTGAATGGGTAGTTTTTGGGCATAATTTTTTGTCAGTTAACTATTTGAATCAGCTTTGCAATATTTCACACCTTGTTATACAATTTATACATTGACAGTTTATACATTCCATTAAACATTGAAATTAAACATTACCATTAAACATTGAACATTAAACATTACCATTAAACATTGAACATTAAACATTACCATTAGACATTGAACATTAAACATTACCATTAAACATTGAACATTAAACATTACATCATAGTTAGTAGGTCTCCTAAACTACCATTAGTTTATACATTCATTTGTTACTAATAAAATACATCATAACTGACATGAAATACAACACAAGTCCAACAACAATTATCATCTTCACATTACTTTCAACAACTATCATCCTACTTGGTATGTTATTCAGCTCACACGAACACTTGCATTTTGTTCCACTCACCAATGTCCCCATTTTGTCATTGTCTTCATTGGGGCCCCTTGACTATTCCACTTGAGTTTGTTGTAGAAAGGCAAAAGCACCATGCCCCAAAACTCACACTCATCGCATACATACAAAATATAATCTCCCTTTGATGATTTGTTCGAGTCAATAATTTTACACTTGCTTTTTCCCACATTTACATCGCTTAGGTATGTAGTATGCAACTCACCATTCATCCTTCCTACATCATTGCTTGACGAAGAAGACATGACTCACGATTCACATAAACAACACGAAGAGTAATATCAAAGAGAGATTATAAATGTATATATATTATTTCCATGGTTAATTTGTTTTTTGCTATAATATAATAAATGCTATAATAATTACTTTGGTCTAATTAACACCACATATGATAAACAAGTCAAGCCCAAGCTTTACTTTGGTCTAATATATAGTTTTCAGTCAAAATAGTTCTTTTAGAACTTTTATCAAACAGTTGATAGGCATAGTTTTAGGTTACTAATTTCATAGCCATTGTTTACAATAACAACCCATAACAACATCCTTATTACTCCACAACCATACCTATCTCCTTGTGCCTAATTTTCATACATAACAGTAGCATACCAGTGAACTAAATTTACAAGCAACAACATAGCAACTAAAAGGACAAACATTCCTTCAAGTTCAGATCGAGCCATTCGGCTATGAAAGTCCATTTCTTAACAAGGATGGAATGAAAAAAGAATGGAAGGGGATTGGAAAACTTACCTTCAGAAATTGCAAATGGTTGTTGCTCAATTCTTTCTCCTTTACCGGTAGGATTCCTTTTCCCTCTCTCTTTATGTCTTCTACGGTTTTTGGAGCTAAGAAGTAGCTTTTAATTTAAATATGAATGGAGCTCAAATAATTTGAAATGGGAAGAACAAAATGATTCGATCTGCTCTTACAAGCCAACAAGCAGGGAAGAAGAATGGGTATTTAAGACATTTAATGATTGTTTTTACCGATACAACCTTTCTCACGTTTTAAAAGCGTCGATATACACACACAGTTAATTTGGATGGAAAAGGTGACTTTTTCACTTCAACTCAAAAGGTCGAGAGTTTAAATGTAAGTTTACTGACTACAGATGGTTAAGTGGAAAATCGTCAAAATTTCAGGTGGTCATCTGAACTTAACTATAAGTTATTTTAGCTTCTATTTATTAAATGAATATCACCCAAAAAAAAGAGTTATCCACAATTTCAGGACTTCCAAACAGAACCTAAATGTAAAAGGAGAACCATTTATCTTTTTATATCCTTATTATCAGTTCTCTCAACAGTCTTCAACGCTCTCTTCTTTCACGCGACTAGGGTTTGGATTCAGACGTACATTCGCAGGTCAGCTCCCTCTCTCTCGCTCTCTCTCTCTCTCTATATATATATATACTTGTATTTATACATATAGGTTGATTTAAATATATGTTTTTATATGTATTTATACTTCGTTAAATTAAATTACGTAGCCTTTTCTTCATAATCGGTTGATTTATTATTTGTGATTATGTTGAATTAGTCTCTGTTTCAAATCTGTTCGCGTGTTTGGTTAAAAAGGGTACGAATCTGAGCTAGTTTCCGATCTCCATACTTGTTTTATTCTACAGTTAAAATTAATCCCCTATCCTTTGTTCGAAGATCTGTTAGTTGATTTCAATTGGAATTTCACTTTGTCTCCAAATTATATTGGTACACTTAATTTGTATGTAATTGTTTTTTGTCATAACTCTGATCAGTTGTTAACATATTGCACCTGCTATTACTCTTGATTTTGTTTCCCTTGGATTGTGAATTTTCCATACTAAGAATAAGTAGTACCAAAAAGAGGAGGCGTAAAGCTGATTTATGCATATATTGTGTGCTAAAGTAATTGGATTTATGTTCTCGGTGTCCCTCTTAATCAATTTATAGTATTATTATTATGTCACCCATTTGAACATAAACAACTAAGGAGAGTGAAACTGTGAAAGCATATTTGGAATTGTTAAATTTCTTGAATTAAACTCTTAACATTTTGACACTGTAAAGGTCCTATGCAAGTCTTTTGAGCTTTGAATGGTCTATGTAGTGAATATAGGACTTCCCAATTTGTTCCTTCATTCACTTGATAGAATTTTCTATTGGATGCTTATGTCAGTGTGTATGAAGGAGTCCAGGCTTTTCTGCATCATATGGCTATGTTATGCTTCTATCACAAAATTAAGATTAATTGTTCAATATTTATTTATTTATTATTAATTGTCTTCCATATTGCATAACTAAAAAATAAAGAGGGAAAATCTTTAGTAATTGATAAATGTATGCGTAATTTGTCAAATCAAGTTGATGTGGAAATATAGAATTACACTAAGGGTAGGGAACATTAGCATTAGCTAGCTTCTATTAATGTAAGTTTTGAATAGTTCATGAAACTTGTAATTGTTGTGCTTGTTCTTGCATTGACATCAATACGTTGAAGTAGGGGAATGGGATTTGCCCCCTTTATGTGTGCCTTTAATTTACTAATTCCCAAAGAGAAAAGATGGAACTCAGTTTGTTCAGTAGTTTCAACTTTTTTGGTTGTTTGTTATGTTTCAACTTGAAATATTTCAATATGATGCTCAATTGGAGTTTAATCTTTATGAAGCTTGTTGCAAGTGCTTCTGGAATAGTGAAATCTTTTTAATTTACTTGATGAATGCTGATGATTTGTCTTATGCATGTGACATAGGTGAAGAAAACTAATGTATGCATTGCAGTAGGAATAAGTTATGTTTGTCAAGGGCTTATATCTGTTTTTGTTCTCATTCTCAATGGATAGGTGATATTTTTATAAGTTACACCTCCTTGAGATCAGTTTAAAGAGATCCAGTTCCACTGTTTATGATATGTGCTTAGTAAGATGGAACAAAAGGTTGCCTTAGTCGAGTTGTTTCGTGGATGCAACTTTCCTTTTCTCTTGGAATTCTATAATCTCACCCTCTCACAGACACACACACACACACACACACACACACACACACCACATATTGAAATTTGATATATCTTTCATAATTTTGCTATGATGTGAATTTTAAGTTTAATTTTCTCTTTTGTTTTTATTTATGGTATTGTGGGGCTTGTCAAACAGAAACATATTGCGATCGTTGATTCATTTGATTATGTACTTATTTTATGTAGTCAACCTATATTTAAGAAATTTTCTGTCTTTGCCGATAATTAGCATTATGATACTCCTAAGTGCTTTATTGTTAAATTGCTATTTTAATAATCTTAAGTCATTTGCCATAGGTTCAATTTAATGCACTCTGAGGCTTAAAAGCGACTCCTTGAAGTCTTTGAGCCTGGACTCAGATATTAGTTTCAGAACACATCTGTGCACTATGGTCTAGTCTCAAGCTCCTCTAGTGGTTTAGCCTCATATTCTTATACAAGTGCATTAATAAATTAATGTATGACATGGCAGAAGAAAGGGCACTTTTCCAGCGAGTTCTATTAGCATATCGTTAAACAGTAATTGATGGTAGTTTGAGTATGGAAATAAAGATTGCTGAATATGGTTTTTGTGGCAGGCTTTGGTATTGGAACTCTTCTAAATGTTGGGGCTTATTAAGTTGATGATGTTTTTATGGCTGGTATTTTAGTTTTAGGAAACTAGTTGCCACAGGTTTTTCTTATTTTAGGTCGTCTTTTGTTAAAGAAGATCATGAATTCATAGTTAGGATGATTTTGCCTTTGGTAAGTAGAGGTTGAAACTGAAATTTGAGGCTGTTTTGATTCAGTTAAGAAATAAACTCCAAGAATCTTACCCATAATTTTCATGCTCTACCCTAAAAATCTTGGCAATGTCACATAACAGTTTATTGTTGTTATTTTGGGAATTTCAGGAAACTAGTTGCCTCAAAAGTTTGTGTGTTTTAAATTTTCTTTTATTAAAAGAGATTCAGACTGAGCTGCAGAGTAGTTAGGTTGATTGGGGCTTTGATTCCAAGTATCTTACCTAGATTTTTCGTGTTCCACCCTTGCAATCTTAGGCAATTTCACATAAACAGTGATAGTTACATTTTTTCCTGAATCTAAACAAGATTATTATGGCTGTTTAGGTTCTCCTATTCCTGACGGCTCTAAGACAGACTACACATTCTAAACTATCACAAGCACCATAAAAGTTTTCAAAAGCATTGCCTAGACTTGGAGGAAATAATTCAACACTCAGAAACAGGTTTGTAGTTGATATTATAGTGATCATACAAATATGCTCATAAAGAAGTGGCTTGTGATACAGACTTGGCTTCGTTATGCCTTGTAGATATTGACATGATTTTATTGATGAAGCATTGAGTTTTAATGTATATTGCTAGCTTGTTCCAGTGCCGAGGAAGTAGTATTATTTTATTGAAGCATTTAGCTTTTGATGATGTATTGCAATCTTGTTCCAGTTACCATGCAAATAAATATTTCTATGCAGAAATATATTTCTAAGGTACTTAGTTCGAAATATCTGCAAACCTATAGGCACCAAGTCGTGACAGTTAGAAGTACACTTTCTTTAATGTTTTAGAGGTGGAAGGGAATCATCTTTTCTACTTCTGAGTGGTCCAATGTGGTTGTTCTTATGCTGTTTTGAAGCTACTAATACTGCAAGAAACTTGCTTGGTCATTTAAAAAGGATTTGTGATTGTGTAGTGTCCTTCTGAACTGAACTGTAAAATTAATTCAAGCCTAAGTTTGCTTATTGTTCAATTTCCCTACTAAAACCCAGTAATCTGTTTTGCAGTATGAATTTGCTCTGTATTGAAATTGGGCACATTATTTGAGAATCTTAACATGCACAAAAAAAATTAATACGCACAAACACATGCATATGCAGGGGAGCCTGGGGAGGGGTGTAGGCTTTACAAGTTGTTAATACATTAATAAAATGTTATAAATGTTGCAGGATGTCGACAGAAGCACCTTTCAGGCCAAGAGAAAAGCTCTTTGAGAAGCAAAAAGTATTTCAAAGCATCCACAAACATACATATCTGAAAGGACCTTTTGATAAGGTCACATCTGTTGCCATTCCTCTTGCCTTGGCAACTACTTCTTTGTTCATGATTGTGAGTTCATTTCCACTTTTTCTTCTTTCTTTGGTACCATTTCTTCTCACAAAAATGATGCCCTTAAATGATTGTTGTGTATTTTGTTCAGGGGCGGGGTATCTATAACATGTCTCATGGGATTGGAAAGAAAGAATAAGGATATTTCTGATGGATGGTAGCTCTTTTCATTTTCAAAATCACATGCTTTTGGACTCGAGGCATTCTTCAAGTGGTTTTAGCTTTTTCTTCACTGCTTAATAATTGCTTAGTTGCAGACAGCATGTCATTGCTGGGTGTATGATTTTCTATAGTAATGATATCATGGCATACTTTGTTCTTTTGCATATTGCTTAGATTCCTGGTGAAGTGTGCAAATATTGAAAATTTGGATGATGAATATCCGCTAAAATTTAGGGAGACTCGAGGATATTATCTTACCTTTTGTTTAATTTTGACGGAGTCTCTATAACCTGTTTATAGAAGCTATAATAAAGTGATGAAGATATAATACGAATTTTTTATGAGCATTCTGATAATTTATCTCCTTAACTGCAATACGAATAAAACTCGGAAAGTTCTGCTAGATATCTTACAGCTAAGGTGATTACCGTACTTTTAGTATGATGGCCGGTGATTAATGAACTGATAACCTGATTGCATATTACCATTTCACTAATGAACTTGCCAGTTCATCTGATGCAAGTTGCATGCAAAACAATTTATCTTCAGCTGTGTTCTCCTCTTTGGGGTAGTTCATCTTTCCAGTCTGATGATCTGAAGAAGCTTTTTGTCGAATAAATTTACCAGCTCTTATTGGGCTAGGAAAATTTGTAGGCACAGACATGCATCCAGCTCTAAGAACTGTGAAGAAATTTACTAACCTTGTCACTCCATTAAGATCATCCAATCCATAACTACTCAACACCCTAATGTGATAGAGCAATTCTTCGGTATGTGGAGTCCATTTGGCTGCCAAATGTTTGCTGCCATGGGCCATTATCGGAATTCAACTTCTTAGGGCATTTGTCTTGAGAATTTGTTGTGAAAATCTGCGTTTCCAGGACAGTTCTATGGTAAAATTTCTAGCTACCATGGAGCAGTGTGCCGTAAATCTTACAACATTTTCATTGTTTAGCTACCGAGAGCTGATTAAAACTTATTAAAGAACAAAAACACTTCCCTATGGACAACAAAGGGCTCACATTAGCAGGGTCCGAACCATGGTTTTGAATATTAAAAGCAGCAGCTTTTGAAGCACTGTGCATCTTGATTTATGCTTTGTGCCTCCCCACCCCCTCCCCCCTCCCCCCTCCCCCCTACCCCCTACTATTGCATAATTCACCAAATGAAATTCATTCATCCAATTCTTGTTGGCTTCCTTTTGAATGGCATGCATAGGTTTAAACGGAGTTTTAGCAGCCAGTGAGAAATAAGAAATGTCTTTTAAAATTTATGCGTACATAAATTATTTAATTTTTTTCTAAAGGCTGTGAAAGTAGAATTTTGAAAATAGAACTGTTGAACATTTTGTTTATCCCATGTTTTTATTTTTTGGAAAATATTTGGTCCATGTTAAGCTTAATTCCGTTCATTTATAATTTTGTTTAATGTAAATATAGTCGTGAATAAAAAGGCGAAAATATATATATATATATAATATATATATATATATATATATATTATATTAGTTTTAGAATAAAAAAAATTCTTTAAAAAGATGTTATTCAAAACAATTTCACAAGATCCTCCACTTACCTAATAAAGATTAAGGAGTACAAATCATATACTCAAACACACCGTTATACGACTATAAGAATTTAGTTAGTTGAAGGATGTAATTGAAAACATAAAATAACTCGAGGATGAGATTGAAAAGAAAGGATGGTAATCAGGGAAAACGTAACGACGTCGTAAGGATTCTTCAATATATAAATTATTTAATCGGCTCCTCTCTCTTCAGTTTGTAAATAGACACAACTTATAAGAGCTTGAAGAAGCTCTGTCAATGCCGAAATCTTCTTGAATCATTCTCTCTCCTCCCTCCACTGGACTTCCAGCTAAAATGCGCTCTAAGGACAGGATTTCCTACTTCTACGACGGTATAATTCCTACGTTCTCTCTCCTATTTTACGGTTTATATACAACCCCTGTACCGAACAAGGAGTTCTATTTTTATTTCTTGTAGTCTACAAATTAAGTGGAACTCTTTCTTAGGGAATATTCAAGAAGAAAAAGCATTCAAGTGAAATTATCCGCTATTGTTTTTCTCTCTTCGTTTCAGTTCGTACTTCTTATCAGAAACCCTAGTCTTCTGGCAACTGCACACACACACACACACGTGTATATATACGTCTATGGGTTTGTACCAATTCGTTTGGACCCCAAATTAGTCTTCCCACTCCCAAAATCAGTCCTTTGTGTTTGTTGACTTGCTAAGAGATGCTAAGGTTAAGGTTTGCATAGGAAAGATATTAACTTTCCCAATCATAAAATTTAGTTTTAAATTTTATTATTACAAAAAGGTATTACTTTGTTGGCCAAATAGGGTGGATAAAAAGAATAAATTGAATCTGACTTTCCCAATCAAAAAATTTATACTTTATTTTTACCTCTCTGAAAAAATTCAAAATTATTAATTTATTTAATATCTTAATATAATGTTAATATTTTTGATTTTTTACTTCATTATTATTCAAATTAAAAAAATCCGACTTTGTTGGCCAAATGTGTCTTAGTTAATGTTGGTATAGGACACACTTAAAGCATATGTTTCTGGATAATTTTCCCAATCACAAAATTTAATGTAAAATTTTGATATTGCAAATTCACGGGATTCTTTTTTTTTTGGGGTCCAAATCTCTCTTAGGCATAGATTAAAATGCTTAAAAAATATTCTAATGGAGCTTTCTTTTTGGGACGGACTGATTTTGGTTGTAGTTATGTAAAAATTCTAATGGGGATTTAATCTTTTTTTTTTTGGAACGGACTGATTATTTGTGTATTTATGTGATATAGAGAGGGGTGTCGCATTAATTTGACTAACTGTAAAAATGGGTGCTGCAGGGGATGTGGGTAGTGTTTACTTTGGGCCAAACCATCCAATGAAGCCACACCGGTTATGTATGACTCATCATTTGGTTCTCTCTTATGATCTCCACAAGAAGATGGAAATTTTTGTTAGTTTTTATTATTTGGAAAAGTTGTAGCTGTAGCAGTAGGTTTTTTGTTTGTTTTTTTGGGTTTTTTGTTTGTTATTATATTAATGTTGTATTTGCTTTTTCTGGTTGTTTATTGTAGAGGCCTCACAAGGCATATCCTGTTGAGCTTGCTCAGTTTCATTCAGCCGATTATGTAGAGTTTTTGCACCGGATTAACCCTGACACATTACATTTGTTTCCAAATGAATTGGCGAAATGTAAGAGTTAGTTTTGATGAAACTCTATGATCTGAGTGTATGCTTTATGTTTTAATACTTGCTAGAAAGTGTTATTGACTTTGTAAATCTTAATCCATCCATCACAAGAATCAAAAAAAAGGTTGAAACTTGGTGAAGATAAGAGTCCGGGGTTTTCAAATTTTAAAAGCTCAGTACTCTCTACCTTCCTCCCAGTTTTGATGGTAATTAACTCTTGCTAACTCTCAATAATTTAAAATGGTTAGACACCACTACAATCACATGTTACATAAAATGTTCAAGTTAATAGTAACTTTCGAACATCGTAAGCTTTTGTGGCTTAGTTTTTAATGAAAGACTTATTTTTAGATTTCCCTAAATGGATTGAACTTTTAAGTTGGGATGGATGGAGTACTCTTTATGCTTTGTTCTTCATTCATAAGAAGTAAGGTTGTGTACGTCTAACCTTCCTGAGACCATGCTATTTACCGAGGAGTCTTGTGCACCGGTTACAACCATTACAACCTTCACTATTTGTTAGTATCCGCTATAATGTTTTTCTTGTTAACGTGTTGGTGCAAGTATTGAGTTTTAGATTATTTTTATCTAGTTCCTTAGTTTTTTATTCATTGGTTTTCTCCCTTGACTCTTTGCACTGTT
The DNA here is from genome assembly GCA_020205615.1 of Panax quinquefolius. Classification (NCBI taxonomy): domain Eukaryota; kingdom Viridiplantae; phylum Streptophyta; class Magnoliopsida; order Apiales; family Araliaceae; genus Panax; species Panax quinquefolius. Next base: position 20,075,983 of record CM035155.1, read on the forward strand.
TCATTAAATTCTTACTTATATTTTTAAAATTAAATACTTAGTTTAGCATGCATGTTAGTGCTGAACTGCTCATAGAGAAAAGGAAGTTAAATCAATTGAATTTTAGGTACATGGAATTAGGTTATCTTCTATCTATGTCTTTTGGTGTTGCAGATAATCTTGGAGAAGATTGCCCAGTTTTTGAGAACTTATTCGAGTTCTGTCAAATTTATGCTGGTGGGACGATAGGTAACTTCAACTCCTAATGGCTAATGGTAACGTGTTTGTGCTTCATGTTCATATTATTTACCACCAGTAAATGTTGCCGCAGATGCTGCACGTAGGTTGAACAATCAGCTTTGTGACATTGCTATAAATTGGGCTGGTGGACTGCACCATGCCAAGAAGTGTGAAGCATCTGGATTCTGTTACATCAACGACTTGGTTTTGGGGATTTTGGAGCTTCTAAAGTATCATGCACGTGTGCTGTATATCGATATAGATGTACATCATGGTGATGGTGTAGAAGAAGCATTTTATTTCACTGATAGGTATCGAGACCTAATTTTAAATTCTAGTTGTAGACTAGGAATGTATGAAAAGCTTTGAACTCGCATTCTATGAAGAATGATAATGTGAAAGTAGCTCTGTGCTACATAATCAAATAATCACTCTGTCAACATTCAACATTGAAGATACAGCTATACCTCGTCCACTTTTCAAGAGTTCTAATAGAAAATTTGAAGGGGTATGGGTTAAACGGGATATGCATAATGATCTATTACATCCTTACTATCTTGTTTTAAATAATGTGGTAGCGATACGCTTATAGCTTGTCCTTTCTTTAGGCCTATTAGATCCTAAATTATAACAATATCTATACCACAACATAGGAGATATTTCTTTTCACAGAGCATAACTTTATGCCCATCATTCATACAAACATACATGCAACACAATCTACAAATTATCTCAGAATGTTTAACCGGTTTGTAAATGCTCAAGAATAAAGTAATAGCTGATGCTGAAACTTTGAACAGTTGGTTCCTTGTTGGCAAATTGAATGATAGCCTCGAGTGTATTACTTTTAAACCATATGTGCTATAATATAATTGATTATCTGATGAGTTTTATAAGTTATTTGGGTACCTCATTTGGACTTGGCATAATGAAGAAGTGAAGTAAAATTTTCTTTTTTAAGTGACTGTCAACTTTAGATAGTTTTTTCCAAGGGATTAGTGCCCTAATTAGACTTCAAATGCTTCTAAAGAACATGAATTAATTGGTTGAGGTTCTATATGACAGGGTGATGACTGTTAGTTTTCACAAGTATGGGGATCTTTTCTTTCCTGGAACCGGTGAAGTGAAGGTATTTTTACTTTCCACTGCTTGATAAAATTCTGTGACATAATTGTTGAAATCTGTTTGTAGTTCATTGGTTAATTGTGATAGAATTTAATTCACTTTATGCAGAGACATATACTTTATGCGACTAGATTTTTAGAATAGATTGAAGAACTAAAAATAAATGAAAATGAAGTTTTTAGCAATCGAACGGCTCTGATACTATTTGTGTAGCTCAAACTTAGTTTAAGCTCAACTAAATGAGGGCTTAGTTACTTTCTGACATAGAAGTTTATGGATGTCCCAAAATGGTTGGAAACTTTAACATCTCATTTTGGGCTCTTTATGGTAATTAAGTGATGTAGATATTTGATTACAAATTTGGTAGTTTGTGCTTTCCAAATGTTTACTGTATCAAATTTTGTGGGTGGTCAATGGATGTTGGCTTACTTTGGGATATAGTGTCCTTCTATGCATCTCTTTGTGCTTTTCCCTTGGGATCATTCCGAGGCACTTCTTTATTGGATTTACACAAGCATTAGCAAGCTGTGCTCCAACCGCTTGTTTCATTTTGGATGAACTTTTTTTCCTCCATTTGCTTTGTAGTTTCACTTTCTCTTCACTAATAAAATATTCTTTTATCAACAAAAGGGGAGAAAACAATTTTGAAACCCAGTGTGAATGATATAATAGTTTATTTTGGTGTTACATTCCACCATGTGTTTTGTTTCTTTAAGACATACTATATGGGCCCATCTCTAGCTTCTTTATTTGCAATGGTGTTTCCATAATTTAACTTCCACTTGTTTGATTATGTGAATGTCATGAAGGTTGACTAGTTGTTTCCCCTTATTCTTTTTTCTTCTTCTTTAGGTTCACATGGGGACTAGAGGCATTCCATTGAGGAATTTTGTATTTTTTTCTCACTTTTATTTAGTTTTTTACTTGGAAACCTATTGTCCCCTTTTATTCTCTCTTCTAAATCAATAAAATCTTTTTTTTATCTTTTAAAAAAACAACCCATCAAACAAAATTTTTAAATAGTGTAATAAAATAAGACATATGAAGAAAGACAGCGAGAAGAAATATAGAATTAAACCCTTGTTTGCATAAGTGCATTATGAATACCCAATTTCCAAATAAAGATGACTACCTTTCAGCTGTTATTCTAGTTCATGTTTTTCTTTCTTTATTTCTGTTGATATCACATTACCTAGGTTACTTCTTGTAGGATTTGTCCATGATAATGTTTGGTTTATTTGATTCTCGTCTTCTCAGTCTTTCTACATGTTATTCCGAGTTTTATTGCAAATCATAACTGATAATGATGTTTACATTTTCGTTTATTGTGAAGGAAATAGGAGAAAGAGAAGGAAAGTTTTATGCTATAAATGTTCCTCTCAAGGATGGGATAGATGATGCCAGCTTCAATCGACTATTCAAAACAGTAAGTTGAAACTGTAAATCACAAATTTTCAGGATTCATTCCTTTCTTTGAGTTTTGATAGTAAGTTTTGACATGACATGTCCGTCATGTAGATTATAGCGAAGGTTGTTGAAACATATTTACCAGGTGCAATAGTTCTACAATGCGGGGCTGATTCACTTGCAGGGGATCGCTTGGGCTGCTTCAACCTCTCCATTGATGGTGCTAGTCTACTTGTAATTGAGATCTTTGTGTCTTTTCCCTCCGTCACAAAAAAAAAAGATGACTGAAGTACATTTTTCACGCTAATTAAGAAACTTAAAGTACAGAAGAGAGTATAAATAAGTTCCATTTTAATCCCACGGTGGATCCTACATATATTACACTCAGGAATATTTTTCTTTCTTTTAATTATTGGACCCCGCCTAAGTACTTCTAAGTACAAAGTTGTCTTGTATATCATTTTAGAGTGTACTTAAGCCATCTTTTTATGGGACAAATTCTTTTTGTACTTGAGTCATCATTTATGGGACGGAGAGAGTTTTATGTTATTACAATATTACACCACCATATTCTCTATTTTTATCTTAGGATTTATAAGAAGTTTATAGCTAATGCTTGGCTAATAGGAATTGACTTTCATTACAATGGTTACTTGCTGTATGATGTTGTAATTTTAACAGGACATGCTGAATGTGTTAGATTCGTGAAAAAGTTTAATTTGCCCTTACTGGTATGTTTATTATTTGAATAGCTCCTATCCTTTTTATGCTTCGGTAAGAGACATCAAATCAGGCTGACATTGGGTGATTTCTTCCTTCAGGTAACTGGAGGAGGGGGTTACACAAAAGAAAATGTTGCTCGATGCTGGGCTGTTGAAACAGGAGTTCTGTTGGATACTGAGCTTTCGAATGGTACAAACCATACTTCTGTTTCCATTTTCGTATATCTCATATTCTTCGATGAGTAGCTATGATACAAATGATTAATTCTTCAATTTAGCAGAAATTTTCTATCAGTATTATTTAATTTTGTAATGCAAGGTCTTTTATCTTTAGTGTTCTTGGTGTTGTTGCTAAAAGTGACTTTTTATTAATGTATAGCAACTGATAGTGTTATGTATGGGATACATCATGATACTGGCGACCTTTACAGTGCTTTGGTTATTAAAAAACCATAGTTCTGTTTCCATTTGTCATGCATATATATATATTTTACATTTCTATGTGCTTTTGTAATTAAAAAAATTTTGGTTTCGTAAGTGCTTCGTTACCTAAACCAATATAGTGGAATTTATTATTTTAAATAAAATGAAAATAGAATTGAAGGTTGGATTTTTTTATTCATGGGCGGTGTGTGTACTTAGTGGGCAGGTTGTAACAGTGCACATGTTTAATTTTCTCACTAGTCTCATTTTTTAGTCTTTGATTTTTCCATTTTAACAAGTTTCTTTTATAAATCTTCAACATCTTTATTTTAATCATAAGTGCCACTGGGAAAACAAAAATTTATTTCAGTATATATGTAGGCCACCACTATTACGTCCCATTTACTCCCTCCGTGTTGATTTTCCATTTTGACATGTCCCAATATATAGACTACTTACTATTTATAAAATTTAGTTGGTTCATTGTTTTACTTTTATGCCTTTATAATAAATATTCAACTATTACTCTTTTTTGAAGAAACAACATTCAATGTCATTATTTTTATCACCACATTTAATGTTGTTGTATTTTCTTTGGTTAAAGTTCTATGGTTATGGACTTTAATGGTTCCAATCAATCAATGAGTTGAGTGTGATAAGTAAGGAGTAATTAAAAGGTATATGTGGAAAATTATGTTTAAAATTGCCACTAAAACTGATTTTCTTAAACTATGTGCCCAAAAGAAATTAGCCTATAACTGGGACGGAGGGAGTACTTGTTTATTTTGACCAAAGACCGTCTGAGAAATGACCCTAGGATTTAAATGTTTTCAATGATGTCTCGAGCTTTCACAAATTTGGAACCACCAAAAGTTTTGCTGGTTCCTATCCACCACACTTTCAGATCAAGCTCATTACTTCTTTCTTGGCTAGAAGGGTGCTGATCTTCTGAAGCAACCCTTTATTTTGTTGTAGAAAAATGGTCATTTGTGGTTTTCATTGTTTTAAATTTTTGTTTGTGATAAGTAAATTTGAGCATTTCCTATATTTTTTTAAAAGATATATAAATTTTAGATTTCATTTAAGATTTTCCCTTTGTTTGGGTCTGGTCTGAATGGTGAGGTCATTGACATCTCTCTTTTCTTTGCAGAAATCCCAGAAAATGAATATAGTAAATATTTTGCTCCAGACTATTCACTAAAGATTCCAGGCGGGCACCTTGTATGTTCTTTCTCCTTTTTCTTTCTTTTTATCTTTATAACCTCTATTTAATGCTGCATATGCATTTTATTAAATGGAAGGATGCCAATTCTTTTTTTCTGGAAAATATTATGTAACTATATACTATTATGGTTTGAAATAACACAACTAAAACTTAACCAAAGCAGTATACTTGACAGTTTTATTCAGGTCAATAATATTTTTGCATTACGTACAGAAACTTGAAACCCCCTTTCCTGTCCTAAATTCATTTCACAATGTTGATTGAGCAGGAGAACTTAAATAGCAAATCATATCTTGGCACGATAAAAATGCAAGTGATGGAAAATCTTCGATGCATCCAACATGCTCCAAGTGTACAGATGCAAGAGGTAGCTGGCAAGAATTTTTTTTGACCAATCTGACATATTGCTGTTAAGATTAGTGGTTTTGAGCATCTTTACTTGTGCATATTGTTACATCGTTCCAGGATTAAACTTTAAAGTTTTCATTGCTTTTACTGTGTTGATGGAATTGACTGGGTTTATGTGGAGCTTATTCAGGTTTGGGTCAAGCTTCCATTTGTGTTCCCTAGCTCATTTAGCTAACACAGAACATTTGTACTCCTATCCAGTTGATAGCTTTTAATTCAGCCTGCACAATATTAAAATATATATTTGTCTATAAAAGGAATAAATGTGGTAAAACTTGTATTTATTTGGTCCTACAGCTTAGACTAGTTTAGTCAAGTAACTCAAGTTTGACTCGTTTAAAGTTTTAAACACAACTCTTAAATAAGGAATTGACTTGAGCAGAACACTAGTTGAGTTGAGTTTGATTCACCTTGTGAGCAGTACTGGTTCATTTAGCGCCCTATAATTGTTCCATTAGTAGAGCAGAGCCCTCTGTCAGCAATAGATCCTCTCATTTTACTTAAATACTCTTGATGTTAAATCCACTCGCAGGCTTTAGATGTCCGAATGAATTGGTTAAATTGGTCTCCAAATACTGCTCAAGATGAACTGTCACGGTCTTGCCTCGTGCAAAAGATTTTGTTCATTACCAATTCGTAGATCATTTTTAATCCTTAATGTGTTTCGCCTACAATGTAAGATACCATCGAGTCACTATATTTGCATACTGCATCCAGAAAAGTTGACCACTACTTGTCAGTTGCTTTAAAGAACCATTAATGTTCTGGGTGTAGCATGGTCGGTTGTTAAAACAGATCTACATTTTGTTTCTGTGTTAACCTTACATGCAAAAGTTAAATAGTCGACAATGGGGATTGAACATATAACTAGAAAATGCATTCACTATATATTGAATATTGGTGGACTGAGTAAGGTCTTTGCTTTTGAGTTGGCAGGTTCCACCTGATTTTTATATTCCTGATTTTGATGAAGATGAGCAGAACCCCGATGAACGCATGGACCGTAAGTAAAAGGGCACATACACAAACTTCTTCCCACTAAATAATTGTTGAAAGTTACTACATTTTGATGTATGATACTTATTTATGTCAACTCGTTTTTGCAGAACAAACCCAAGACAAACATATTCATCGGGATGATGAATTTTATGAAGGCGATAATGACAACGATCATAATATGGAAGATGGCTAAACTGTATAGTTAAGATTGGTAGATTTTTTAAATTGAGATATTTATTTGGAGGAAGACTAGATTAACAGCAGAAAGATGTAACTAGGTACTGTACACCACTAACATTTCTTTTGGAATCTGTAAAAAGAAGCACCGTAACCAATATGTTCCAAGTGTTTATTTAATGCAAATTAGCTTGAAGGAATCACTTTTGTTTTTTCCTTGTTTAGTTTTCTAGCTCGAGTAGCATGCACATGAGCTTGCTTAACTGAGTTTAGGAACTTTAATCACCATACAAAAGGATCAAGTGCCACCAACCTCCTTGATATCACAAAAAAAAATAAAATAAGATCTTATTCTATTGCAATTCAATTATTGAATTATTGGGACACATTTCATCCTACGGTCATCCTAGGGGAACCTTGATGTTACTTTACCACTAGTTTGGTCACAAGAGACTATTACTAATAGTTTGATAAGATGGTTTTAAAACACCTTAGTATATATTATGAATATTTATGGTTATTATTTGAAAAATATTAGTGAATTTTTTTTTTTTGAAAAATATGTAATAAATAGATGGTCTCCTATAATTCTTTCTAATAAATTTTCGTAATTATAAAGTTGAATTTTATATTAAAATGGTGCACAACTCAAATTCCTAATCCAAAAGAGGAGGAAACAACATTGTTGAAAAAGAAACCCATTCTTGCACTCCTTCCCTTCCTGCTGTCCATCTATAATTTTAGGATAACAAAAAATTGAATCACAAGATCTTGTAACATGTATCGAATTAGAGTTATAGAGAATAAAAAAATATTGATCTTTTCCATCTATGAAGTTGAATTTTGTTAAAACATTTTAACTCAATTATATTAAGGTCATTCAATGATATTTTAGCCTGATGGTTAGTTTGAGACTCTGTAACTATTAGATTTGAAATTTTATGTGTTTTATTTCCAATGAGCAAAAAAACTTTGGGCTCGAATTCGATTAAAAGTTGGATTCGATTCGAAATATAAATGATTTAAATATAAATAAATATTAAAATTTGATAAAATACTCGAATCTCTTCAAATTATAATTTTCTATTGATACTCGGATCATATTCGTTTAAAAAATTCAGACGGTTCGATTTGGTAGTTAAATAAAATTGAATCAAATCTTTTTTTTAATCTAGAAGTAAATAATTTTTATGAATTAAATTTGAGTAACTTAATACTCCAATACTCAGTTCATTTATTTATCTTATTGTGGAATTTTCTTTCTCTTTTATTGCCGGGATTTATTTAAAAAATATATATTTTCACATGATCAAAATTACGAAATTACGGACCAAAATTAGGAAGAAAAGTAAAAAACGATATCAATTCTTTATTTTCTTCTCCAGTGCCGTCTTAAAATGTGTTCCAGTTTTACACGTGATAATTCGTGTACATCACAAACAAGTGGTGGACTCGATTCCCCTATCAAATCAAATCAAGTTGTCGGAGTTCCGGCGGTGAAATATTTGTCCAGACCTCAGCCCTAAATTTTAAATTTCCCCATAAAATTATATAAACAGTGTTGCAGATCTCCCCTGTAGGCCTCAACTGTGGTTAATCAGGTGAGGAATTTTCTTAAAGTTCAAATGCTTTATTGGAAAATTAGTTCACTATTTGAGCATCAATTGAACTTTTTGGTGTGTTGTTAATGTCTGTCAAATGCTCCAATGGATAATATTCCAGTACTATCATTTCAATTTTTTTTTTGAGAAAGATTTAATCTTACGTTATTAATTTTGTTTGGTGATATTTTGTGTGAGAAGATTGAAAAAGTTCAATTTCGTACCATTTGTTTTGTTAGCTTCAACTTGTGCAATAATGAAGCGTTATGATTGTTGTGGAAACATTTATATTTTTATGTTTGAATTGCATAGTTTAAAGGATTGTTTGTTTTGTTGTTTTAAACTTCATGATTGAACTGTGCAGTTTTGCATAGGTACAAGATATTAAGTTGAAAGCATCATCACCCTGATCTGTATAGTGTCATGAGTTGTTCTTCAGAAGCATTTCTTCAAGTTCTTCCTGGGGCAGGAATTCGCTTTTTCCATAAGGATTTATGCTATGTCAAGCACAATTTGTTGCTTTCGGACAAATACCGAGGAGAAAGAGGATGCAGGTCTACCCTGTTCAAGAATTTGAGGATTCAAAATTGCAGTAGGATTTATGCAAGTTGCAGTGTAGATGGTATTAATCCTAGGAAGAAACGAAATGAAAGTTTGGAGCGTTTGACTTGCAAATGCCAAGGGGCACAAAATGTTGGTGAGGCAACTGCTGAGAAAGGAAATAGAACATGGATAAATGGCGTGCTGAATGATTTGGATGGTCCAAAATTTGACGTGGCTCAACAATTGAAAAACGAGAATGGTGGTGTATTTTCCAATATTCAGTTGGGGACAGCTGAGACAATTAATGATAAACTGAATGGGGTTACTATAGATTCCATTGAGGATGAAGCATGGAACTTGTTACAAGCATCCATGGTTTATTATTGTGGTAATCCTATTGGAACAATTGCAGCTAATGATCCGAATGACTCTAGCATTCTCAATTATGATCAAGTCTTCATACGTGACTTCGTACCTTCTGGGATAGCTTTCCTTTTGAAAGGAGAATACGACATTGTACGGAACTTCATCCTCCATACCCTTCAATTGCAGGTAATATACTAGTAAAGCATGTAGCCAAAACACATAGTTCTTTGCATCATGTTCGCATTTAGCAATTTTCGCAATAGTCTATATACTTGTGATAACACTGTGTAGTCTTCTTCCCCTTATCTTTCTCTCCCCCTAGAAAACCCTTCAAAATATGTTTTCATCAGATAAATAAATCCCTTTGAGCAAAATTTTCCAGGCATGTTTTAAACAGTAAATTTTAGGCTCATTTCTTTATCGAGATATTGCCTTTTCTCCGGTGTCATGTTGTTTTTTGTCACCATCTGTCTTATATATTTTTAGTAGCATTAGTATGCTTGATTAATACCCTTTCATTTCTAAATCCCTTGGGAAATCATTCGAGGTTCTCCTCCTTATATTTTGTCTCCTGATTACTTTGTTCAAGTTTTGTCTTCTCCATTTAGTTTGCAATGGTTTATGAGATGTTTAAGATAGTTGAACATGTTGACCACTTGACCTTTTTATCAGGCACCCAACAAATTCAGATTCTCATGCAGGAAAGCCTAAGAAATCTAAAATATTGCTGCCTTATATTGGGTCATCTGCTAATGTTAGATTTAATTGGGTTAAGGAAGATGAATTTTTTGTCTTTAAGCTCTATATATTCATAAATTGCTGCTGCTAGACTCATCGACTTCCAGAAACAAGTGCCTCTGATCTCATGTCGTCAACCCTCACTGTAGTCGAGATAGTACAATAGCTTATAAGGGGTTGTTCCTTCTTATCTTGTTAGCCATCAAGAAATATATGTGAAGTTTGATAGACAGAATTTCAGTTTAGTAGCACAAAACCCTTCCTGAATAATAGCTGTAAAAGTTGGTACTTCCAGTTATTCATGAATCTGTTTCAGAAGTTGTGAGTATTGAGAAACTGTTATCTACCTTTCATATATCTGCATCGTATGGTAATCTTGAGTGGCATTCATGATGCAAGTTGTTATGCAATTTTCTTTTCAATAAAAAATATTGATATGATATTGATATTAGACTACCGTATATTTGTCATTACCTTTGGAATCGTTTAGCAGAAAACAGAGATTTGTGAGCAAGGCTCTCTTGGAAATTGTAAGCATGAACCTTTGTTGTTAGAATCTTTCATATGTAAAGATTACTCTTTACTTAGATTTCAACTTCTTTCTAGTAAATAACTCACTTTCTCTCCAGAGTTGGGAGAAAACAATGGATTGCCATAGTCCAGGTCAAGGATTGATGCCTGCCAGTTTCAAGGTACGCACTGTTCCACTTGACGGTGATGATTCAGCGACAGAAGATGTATTGGATCCTGACTTTGGTGAGGCAGCAATCGGTCGTGTTGCTCCAGTTGATTCTGGTAATTTAATCACCCTGTTCATTAAGATATTTTTTACAAACTTAATTTGGTTTTATAAATATTTTGAGATATCCCTTACATTGTTCCATATTTACTTCAGGACTCTGGTGGATTATATTGTTGCGAGCATATGGAAAATGTTCAGGAGATCTTTCTGTTCAGGAGAGGGTTGACGTGCAAACTGGAATTAAAATGATTCTAAAGCTATGTCTTGCTGATGGTTTTGATATGTTTCCAACTTTATTGGTGACGGATGGTTCTTGCATGATAGATCGGCGTATGGGTATTCATGGCCACCCTCTGGAAATTCAGGTCGTTCTTTTCTCAATAACTATTTGTCCATCTTTGGTGTAATTTTTTAATTTTATTTTATGCATATCAGTTTAATGGCATTCATTTTTAGTTTATTTGTATAATAAAGATTGTTTCCTCATCAGTCGCCTATCAATAAAAGCCTCATCAGTCATCATATATATTTGTTCGTAAGTGTAAACCAACTCTGGGTCTGGGATTATTCGTGAGTAGTTCATTTAGAGTGACTCCCTAATTATTTTAGCTATTTATTACGAGATTTAAACATTTGACGATCTGCTCTCTCTGATGTAAATAATTACATCCTGTAATCGAGTTCATCACCCCAAAATTAGTATTTACCCCCATTCCACAAAAAGACAAAAAGAGTTACATTTCCAAAATTTAAGGATATGTTTTTGTTCCATGTTTACCTTTAAATTATTTAGTGTTTAGCTAAGTAGTAATGTAATAATAATGAAATTATTGTGATAAGCTTAAGAACATCATGCCATTTTATACTAACATCAAAAGAAAGGGTACTTTTTTTTAAGGAACAAATTTGGCAAATGGGACTCTTATGCTTAACAGAGGCTGTATTAAAAACAAATGGAATTTTTGATATGCTTGAAATAATGGATTTCAAGTGCTACAGTGATCTACTTCCAAAAGGAACTTGGGGGGTTGTTTGATAACCCTTAATGAACACTTGTTTAGAACAAAAATTATTCAGTCAAAGTGGTGTAACATAAACAAACTTTAACAAACAAACTTAACTAAACCAAAAATGCTTATTCGGTCAGCATAGTCTTTCTAACTTTATAGATCAGTGGAGTCACTTAATGATAATTATACTAATTTCCCTCAATTGCATATTATTTATCTTTACATTTCGTTTTTACTTTTTAATAATAATTAATTTAATTTTGTAACTTGACATCTTATTTAATTTAAAATAGTACTCCCTCTGTTTCACAAAATATTTTTTTTGTACCACATTTGTTCCACAAAAAAGTCAACCTTTGAATAACATTAGTATAAAAGAACATAATATTATCAAGTTTTCCATTTTAATTTAATTATCAGATCATACTATTAAACTAGTGAATTATTGATGATGTTTCTGGGATTATTTTTCTATTGAAGAAATATAATCCATTCCATGATTTTTTAGTTTAATTTATGTTTTTCCATGCATGTAGTCTTGCATATGAAGGTCGTGCTTACCGCTATGGTCAAGACTGTTGAGTGTTCTCTTGTTGAATGCTTGGTCGCAAATTCATATCCTGGAAATAGTCTCTCTTAAATAGAGATAAGGTTGTGTACCCCTAACATTTTCCGGAACCTACTATGTGTGGAGTCTTGTGCACTGGGTAGTGGATAAGACATTTTCCAGTAAATTAAATATTCTCATAGTTTAATTCATTTAGGGAACCAACACGTGCATCACAGTTTAGTGTTTATCCCTTCCAAATTCAACCCCAATTTGTAATTGTTGATATATGATAAGTAGCATAAGAAGAGTATATCAAAAAATTCAAACTACAATATCACGTGTTAACATATTTGCATACATCTCTAATTAGGTCAAAATTATGTGTTTTTTATTGAACCTGTAGATATGTTATCTAGTGTGTTTACGTCTGGGGTTAAATGAGTTGGAGAGACCAAAGATCCATGGAGGTTGGGATATGCCATTCCGAAATTCGAAGTGATCTATTAATCTAAACAAGTTGTTTCATGACAGTTCCGTCTATCACTTTATTGTGAAAGACCAGATTGGCCCGTTCTGCCATAAGGGGAGGAAAATAGGCGAGGATGACAATAGCAGTAGGTAGAAGTAATGTTTCTTTCTCTAGAATCTCTATCTAGAGTGTCTTGTATATGAATGTCTTATTCATGTCTGTTTGTCTACTCTTGACTGATATATATAGAGGTTACGCCACGCTTATGCCACGTGGCAGGTACGTGCTTCACTTAAAGTCACGTGCCTGAGAGGGCCCCACATTACTGCCAAACCCATTCAAGTTCGAGAGGGGACTCCCTCTTGACAATTTTGTTTTCCTAGCCACCAAGCCAAGCCCTTAGTTAGGTATCCCATATTATCCTCAAGCGTCCTGAGGCCCTCTGTCGGGAGTCCCAAGAAATGTCAGAAGTATTCATTACAGGTATAATCTAAGTCTATAATGTGATCATAGAAGAGGCCTACGTGGCCGAGCACGTGGGGTCCACGTGGCCAAGCCCGAGAGGCCAGTCCTTAGAGGCCACATGGTCGGGCTCGCGAGGTCTTATATAGGTGTGGCATCGTCGTTGTAGAAGGACGGCCAGGAGGTCGAGTAATTGGGACCCGCGAGGTCAAACCCGAGCACCCTAGAGACCAGACCCCGAGACCATGTGGCTTGGCCCGTGAGGTCCAAGTGGCTGACCCAAGAGGCCTATGCGGCCAAGTCCAAAGATGCTGCTTGTGAAAGGTTGTTATTAAAATGTGTACATTATTTTACGAGGCCTCCAATCCTCTAGGCCGCCTGGCCCCGTCCATGAGGCTCTGCGGTGCCCCTTCCGCGAGGCCCTGCGTGCCTTGTCCACGAGGCCACACATGCCCCGTCTGCGAGGCCCTGTGTGGCCCCGCGTGTTGTCAAACTTTCTCGCAAGGGGTCCACATGCAGTGCCGGAACTGGCCCACACGCTTATTGGTAAGTCAGGGTGCACAGTGTGTCAAGTAGATATTATTTTCCCTGTATATATAGTGTAGGTAACATGGAAGTGATGGAACCATAAGAACAAACTAAACCCTCTCTCATAGGGGCATTACAGCCATCATGTCGTTCAATTTTTCGGTTGGATGATACAACGTGAGAAGCCCTACAATATATGTCATTCTACAACACCTTGTTTATTTTACAGCCTGCTATGCACTCTTTGAGTATTAAAATTTAACCATTTTTAGATGCGGTCTTTTCTTCTGCTGGAAGGCAATGAAAATACACTCAAAATATACAATTAGTAGATAGGACAAATCCTATGGCCTGTGTTTCTGAGTATCTTTTTCTTACATAGCACATAGTTCAAAACTTTTTCAACTGATATGGCATAATTTTGCAGGCATTATTTTATTCAGCCTTACTTTCTGCACGTGAGATGCTTGCTCCCGAGGATGGATCAGCTGACCTTATAACAGCACTTACAAATCGTTTAGTTGCATTACCATTCCACATCAGGGAGTATTATTGGGTTGATATGAGAAAACTCAATGAAATCTACCGTTATAAGACTGAGGAATACTCATATGATGCAGTTAACAAGTTCAATATCTACCCAGATCAGATTCCTCCGTGGCTGGTTGAGTGGATGCCTAATAAAGGAGGCTATTTAATTGGAAACCTGCAGCCAGCTCACATGGACTTCCGTTTCTTTTCTCTTGGAAATTTATGGTCTATAATTAGCAGTCTTGCAACAACCGAACAGTCGCATGCTATATTGGATCTTATTGAAGCCAAATGGGCAGAATTAGTGGCTGATATGCCATTGAAGATATGTTACCCCGCTCTTGAGGGTGAGGAATGGCGAATTGTTACAGGCAGTGATCCCAAGAACACGTACTACCCTTGTCTATTTATGCACAAGATGCTACCTTCTTTCTTTCTTTTTTGTGTGTGTGTGGCAAGCCTTTCCCGACCACTTAATATGAATATTGATTTGTGATGCAGGCCTTGGTCTTATCATAATGGAGGTTCCTGGCCAACTTTGCTCTGGCAGGTTAGTTTAATGTCAATTCTTAGAGGGGTTACTTCTTTTAGTGTATAAAAGTTGAAGATTTTATAGATGAAGAGAGAAGAAATTAGAGCGAATGTGGGGGACTTGGAAGTCCTAAAAGAAAACCAAAAGAAAGCAAAGAAAATGAATGGGAAAATATCCAGGCACTAGTTAATCACCACCCTCCAATACACAGGTCTGACAATAAACTCCTAGAAAAAGCTCCCAATGTATGAGACCAAAGAGAAAAGAAAAATAAAAGAAAAGAAAGACACTTTATCTCAACAAAAAAAATCCTAGCATTCCTTTAAATCCAATCCTAAACAAAATGGCGAATCAAACACACTTAGCACGTGTATTTTTGTCCAGGGTTGCTACGTCCATTTTGGATTAGTTATTTAAAAGTTCATTATCAAAGTTTTTACTGTTATGTGCATCTTGAATATATCCCCAGAGTCTTGATTTCTGCTGGATTGAGTTTATAATTGGAATATCTTACCAATAAACTGATCAAGGATCATTTGCAACATTCTTGACCATTCATTTTTTTTCCTTTTGTTTTTTCCTTTTGGAACCGTTCAATGTTTAGATAGAAGTCTCATTTAACATTCATATCGACTTGAATGTTGAGTGGTATTCAAGAGTAGGATTAGAGGAACTATAATTTTATGTATTTAGTATTGAAAAATAGGCTTTGGCTGAATTTTTTGTCTTATTATATAATCACGTGCTTCCCAAAAAGTATAAATTGTTCATGTGTGTTTTTTTCCAGCTCACCGTGGCATGCATAAAGATGAATAGGCCTGGGATTGCTGAAAATGCTGTGAAGACTGCTGAGAGGCGCATGTCTAGAGATAAGTGGCCTGAATATTATGACACCAAACGTGGAAGATTTATAGGGAAACAGGCACGCCTCTTTCAAACTTGGTCAATTGCAGGATATCTCGTCTCAAAACTTCTCCTTGCCAACCCAGAGGCAGCAAATATCCTGGTAAACGTTGAGGATTCGGAGCTGGCAAATGCCTTTTCTTGCATGCTTAGTGCCAATCCGAGGAGAAAACGATCAAGGATGGGAGGAGTAAAAAAGAGCTACATTATATGAGTACATATAAACCACCACAATAAATGTTTGAAAAACCATGCCCATTGAAGGATACAACGTAAAAGTAAAAGATAAATTTAAGCATCATATATACAGGTTCAATCTTATGGGATGATATAATTTTCCTTTTGCTACGCACACCCTATTATAGCTTCAGCCGTATTACATTACCTCAGATCTTGTAACCAATTTTTCAGTTACAAGTTGTGGACATACTTGAATGAATGATAAATAATTATTGAAAACTTGGTCTGAATTCTATCTTTGTGTCCTTGGACTGTGAACTACCCCTTCTTAAGGTGCTTTGTGAGTGTGGAACATCTTGCAGGTAGCTGGTTCACTGGTTGTCAGTTTAGTCACAAGTAGAGTAGCAGAATACTTTCCATATTTTAACAGGAGAGAGCTTTTTTAGAAGTATTCTAGTAGATGTCTAAATTTCTTTGTCAATTAAAAGTAGTATATATGTAGTTGGGGTTGCTGAATCAGGATATTTCTCTGCAATGATCTTGTGAGATTTTTGTTGAGGGGTTGATAACACATTAAAAAAGAGATCCAGCATAACGTTTGATAAAAATTTTTTTTTACAGTTGACAGAAAATTAGAATACCAAATGCATTTATTTTTACATATATTTTTTTAAAATTTCTTGATAAAAGGTGGATGCTGTTTTGTAACAAAACTCTCTCACAAGAAAGAGATCCCTGATTCGGGGTTGGGAGGAAAATATCTGTTGGGGATGATTAAATTTGGCAAAAAAATAAGCAGCACTTCTTACAAATATAATAAGCCATCTTTATCTTTGGCTGAGGTATGTAACAGGAAAATAATTCAGAATCAAGTTAATTGACTGAGGATCCCAGCTTATGAAGTCTTACTGATGTTACAAGGAAAATAGTATAGTAATACAATTAATTAGATTAGTCTATTTCTTTGTCCCTGTCTATCTATGTGGGTAATAAGACCTCAGCCATTGCCTTCACAAAGTAAAATTAACTATGAGCCCAAAGTTAAGTTTATCCAGAAAGAAAAAGGAAAAGAAAAAACAAGCAAAGCAATTATTGGTCAAATAAAATAAAATAAAATAAAATAAAAAGGGCAAATAAGCAATAATAAAAATTTCCATTCACGGTTTTAATTAATAATTCTCACTCACTTTGTTAGACTCTGGTGCACAAAAGTATCTATAGACTATTTTATATTTACAAAGAAAATAGTCTATAGATGAACAACAAACCTCTTGACCATCATAACTAGACTATCTAAAGTCAATGTTGATTTCACATCATAAACAAGAGGGGCATACAAAATTTGAGCAATTTAATAAAACATTCTTCAGCAGAACAAATTTTTTATCCATGACAAAGCATTGGCATTGGGTTAACCAGCTTCCGCTGAGTATCTAAGAATCTGAAATGCTGTTCTCTGCCAGAATGCTTCCCAGTAGTGATTCACAAGCATCTTCAAGTAAATCTAAAACCTGCCAACCAAATATATTTGATAGGATCAAGCATTATCTAGAAAGTACAAGGCTTCTCAGCAGTAGCTTCATGCATATAGAGTATTTTGAAATTAATCTGGACGAAGCTAAAAGTAGGATACTAACAAATAGTTTATGTTAACTGAACCAAATAAACATGGGCACATAATCAGCTTGGACTCTGTCACTTAAAAAACAAAGTCAGACGGGAAGACTAATATCAATAACATCATTGCTCATCTAGTAGAACTTCAAAGAAAGCCAGAGAACCATATTGGCCTTAAAAATTTGCTAAATTTATGATGTTCAAGAATCAGGATTGATGACATTCAGGAAAGAACGTTAACAAAGGGGAAGATTAACATCAATCGAAAAAAATAACTTGAAATGCAGCACAGAAAGGTAAAGCATAGAGAAGTAAATGAAGAAGCAGGATTGCACGACAGAAAGGAAAGTTGTAATCTAAGAAAAGATACGACAACTGATAAGGTGGTCTAGAAAATTTAAAGTCGCAAGCAACCACTTTTAGTCAAATTTTAGGTTAAACTCCATATATATAGGTGTGTGTGTGTGTGTGTGTATTTGTAGGTTCTAAAATATTGTTTGGTTTAACAGTTATCTAAACTTAAGAAAAAATCAAGTGTTTATGTTGATGTGTCTCACTTGTTAATGTTATATAATGGGTTACAGAGCAGACAAGATGGAATTTTTTTAAACTATTGACAAATTTTAATAGGTGGAATTACACAATAGAGTAACTTGGAAGTGATATCCAAATAAGTGTAAAGTATACTGCCTAGGAGAATAAGGTTTCAAGAGAGTTACAATTTGTTTGAGGTAACATATCGACTAAATCACTATTAGCTCTACCCATTTAACATAGCTCCACTGGACTTCGTATTTTCTTTTCCATTTATTTTGCTTGTTGGATGGAGAACTCATTGTCATCCCCCTCTTTGTACCCTCTTTGATTTCTAATAATCCCTTCATGGTATTTTAGGTATCCTCCTTTCTTTCTTATGTCCCACAAGTCCAAAACTAAATCACCTTTGAAAAATAAGCTCTACAACATCAATTAACATTTTGACTTTACCATGAGCTTTGAATCCATAACGGATCTCATCAGCTTCAATAAACAAGTCGACTTTTGAGTTTTCATTTAAGGAGGTGACTCTAAAAAAAATAAACTGGAATATCTTTGAATTATTCTCCTTGCATTCTTAAGATGATAGCTATCTCAATGTGGACACTTAAATTGGGAAACAGAATAATAATAATAATATAGTCTTTTATCTCAAGAAAATGAAAGTAGTAATGCTCGAAAAAATTGCAATGTTCCTTTCATGAAACTTCTTTAATTGCATCTCATATTTAAAACATAAGAGACTAATACCTTCTCAAAACCTTGTGGCCCGCCATAGTAAGGATCTGGTACTTCAGTTTCATCATGCTTCTTACAATATAAGCACATTAATTTGACCTGTATGATCAAACTACACATTAAGGACTAGTAAAACTCAAAATGCACAACAATAGAACAACACCAATCCACAAACCTTCTTATATGAATCAGGCGGTAAGGTATCCCTAAAGCTCCATCTCTCGAAAGCCGCAAGAATATCATCTACATATTATTTATCATAACTCTATTAAGTTAAAACATATAAACACACATACATAGATACAAAGTAACATATGTAAAATTCGTTAGCAGCTTAATATTGTACAGAAAACCATCAAATTTTATGCAAGGCCAAATCAACAAGAATTTCAAAAATAAAACCAGACTCATAACCAGACTTATGAGTCTGATTAGTCATAACGCTAGTATACCATCTACAAATCACCCCACCTCTGTTCTGCTTGTCCATTGCAAGAATTAGATCAAAATCTTTAAAATCAGAGGGCCTTATCGGCCTTGATAAGGAGGCTATCTGAATTCCACGCCGTTTAGAGGCAGCCTCATTCTTGGGTCAGCTTCATTACCCTTTAAAAAAAATCACAAACACCAATTAATATTTATCCACAGCCACCCACTACTAAGTAATTTGGGGAACACATTTTTGTCAAAACAGAAGAAAAATACAACACACAAATGGGTAATTATAATATACCTCATGGTAATCGATGGTACCAGCAGAATCGATGATAAAGTTGGAATGAAGACCCCTTTTCTTAACCAAGTCTCTGAATACACCCTCAGCAGCAGGGCTTCTACAGATGTTACCCAGGCATACAAATAGGACAGAAAATGGCTTTGTGATTGTGTTTGTATCTGTGGTTGACGGTGTTGCAGCCATTGATGATGTGGTAAAGGGTCTTTGTCTCTGTTTGTGGGTATGAAAAGGGTAAGAATTTTGGAGAGAAGGGTGTTGTTTGGGAGGGAGAAGAGTGAGGAGAAATGGGAACTTCGGAGAGAGAGGAGGAGGAGGCAGAGTGTGGTGGCAGAATTGTAATTTGGGAGTAGTTGAGACTCCACTGTCGCAATGAGATGCCCTCATTTACAATATTAGTGCAATTAGAATTCTTTAATTTAGAGAATTAGTATTCAATTAAAATTTCTTAATTTAGGGGATTAGTATTAATTTATTAATTAAATTAAGTAATTAATATGGCTCCTGAATAAATTTGATATAATGTTATAGTTGTGAATTTGAAGAAGGAAAGATAGAAAAATGAAAATAATTGAAGAGAAATAGAGAGAATTGATTGGTTCAAGTTTAAGGCCTTGAGTCAGCCCAATTAAATTGGAAGATGTAGAAACCCAGATTTAAGATGAGTAGAATGAATTTTACTTTCTAGAATTGATTTAGCTGGTTAATATAAAAACTCAAGTTCCACTTGGCCCTTAACACAATATAAATATGAAGTTATTTAAGAGATTAATTCATGTGATGAATCAGTCGGTCAAGCTTGAACATCATCAAAATCATGCTTATTGAGATTGAATTTCGGAGCTTATTATGTCTAAACGAGAACTAAAAGTGAAAATTTTATATTTATCTATTTTTAGCTTATAGTATTTTATATAATTATTCTTCTTGAATTCTAACGAGGAAGGTACATTAGCAAGTATAGTATAGTATAGTATAGTATGGAGGTTTTATACAATATTACTGACATTATGATCAAGAGAATGAGAGATGATGATTTTGTTTACAGTTTATACCAAACCCCACTACAAGTTGTCGTGATCAGGTTCAGGTTCAGGTTCAGGTTAAGGTTATATCTACTCATATATCTTCTACAGGTCAAATAGGCTTCACCCGGAGAATTTGTCAACTTGACTCTTCAATGTAGCAGGAGATGGAATAGTAAGTGTATTATTTTGCCAACTTCTGTGGCAGCAGATATGCTGCATTGCAACTATACTAGCAATTTTTCAGCTATAATGAAATCAAACATCCAAATCCTAACCTTAACAGAATGAATATCATCCAACTCCTAACCATAACTCTTACGCATGTAACTGAAATGGAAAATAGCTAGATGTTAAAACTCGGGCATATTTTACTAATTTCACTCTACCTCCAACTTTTTGAAACATATACACTGACTATGCTATATATATATATATATATATATATATATATATATATATATATATATATAAAAGATACAACAAGGTTGGTGTGGGATCACAAGTTAAAAAGAACAAAAAAGAAAGCAACTTTAGAAATTTTGCCTCAAAATCTCAGACTCCAGTTGTTCTCCTGTGCCTTTGGATTCTTTTGCAAACATATCCTCCTCATTCTGTAAACATGCATCTAGAGTGGCACTCCTTATGTCACAGATTTTTGGAAGCCCGGGTGGTACTGCACACCGTATCAGAGCCCAGTTCAAGCCATCAAAAAACGAATGCTGCTTAATCTCTGCTGCTCCTTTCACAGAACCTAGCCTACTCTTGGGTTCCTTTATTAGCAGCCGTCTCATCAAATCTCTAGCCTGTGAACTCACCATGGGGCTTTCTGGGAACTTGACACCCTGAGATACCACATTGGATAATGTATCCTCATTTCTGAGACCTTTGAAAGGTGTCTTACCGTATAAAAGCTCGTATAGAAAGATACCGAAGGTCCACCAATCCACAGGACTCCCGTGACCTTCCCCTTTGATGATCTCTGGAGCCAGGTATTCATGGGTTCCAACAAAGGAATTGGATCGGGCGCTTGTTGGCTCCACTACAACCTGTGGCAGTGGCCTAACCTGGGCAGCTAGATCAGATTTTAGCTTTCGGGTTTTTGTTGCCGCAGATTGAAGCCTAGGGGTGAAGCATGGAACTTGCCATGCTGGTTGGAGGCAGAAAGGATCTATGCAGCTATAGGCTGTGCATGGTCTTGAAACACTTTTTGGAGGCTCGACACGGGGAGACAATTTGAGTAGGTTTGGTGTAGCAGCACATCTGAGTGACAAGTCAAAATCAGAAAGCATGATGTGACCATCTTCGCGGACCAATATATTTTCTGGTTTCAAGTCACGGTACACAACTCCAATCAAGTGAAGGTACTCCAGTGCAAGGAGAACCTCAGCAACATAAAATCTGCATATATGACAGGCATGAAATCAGACCAACACAAGTTTAGAAGCCAAATGTCCCAAGTTTAAAGCAGTTTTATTGAGTAATATTAAGCTCAAATTTTAATGACACTTGAGAAGCTGTGATAAGTACAGGTCTCAGACAAAAACTCAACATGGTAGTGGTTACTTGATATGAGATGATCACACATCCATACATCCAAAATCATACCAGAGAGGCCTTGCAACATAAAATAGGACGTAATTATAATCTCGTTGCAGTGGTAAATTTTCTGTAGGCTAGGTCAAATTTATCTCAAATGAAACAATTACTGTCATTTCAGATTCTGATCATATTTGATATACAAATAAAAAGTGGAAGCTGATAAACCAGACATGTCCATATCAGACTATTTTAACTGTAGATGGATCCGGCACTTATTCGCAGAGCCTTACTAATACATGAAAAGATCAAGCACTAAAAGAATCACCCAAGCTGATCAAAACATTAATTCAACCAATTCCCCAGATAGGAGGCCTGAAAGGCTACCGGTTATCCTATTTGTAGTTGCTGCTTTAGAAGTTAAGCAAGGAAAACCACAAACACATGGAAGGCATAACAGTGGGTTTTTAGTATCTGCTCTTCGCCGTTTTAGTGCTAGTTTGATAACTGTTTTGCTTTCATTTTGCTTGAAATTAGCAACAAAGAACATTGTTTGGCATCTATTTTTGCTTTCTAGTTATTGGAAGCAAAAATCCTTTTGGCAAAATGAGAAAGCATATAAAAGGTGTTTCTTCAAAATTGGCAACTCTCAGGCTTAACCCAATAGTGACCTCCTTTTAACTCGCCCAACAAAAAACACTCCTCCCATCATTATTTTTTCCCTAAAATTTCTCTCCTCTCTTCCCACACATAATTATCAAACAATTTTTTCTATTTTTGTTTTTATTAGTTAAAGCAGAAACATATGAAAGCAACAATAAAAGGCAAAAAGTAAAAACATATAAAAGCAATTAAAAAACGAGTCCATAGCTTCCATATCTTAGCTCCAGATTTATTAGTAGTGGTTAACAATTAGAGTTTAGCCTTTCTTTTCTCTTCCACAATTTTTTGCAGCTTAAATTCATTTATACCATCAGTGACACAAATGTATTATCAACTAAAAAGGTTCCCTATCATCACTTAACATCAGAAATATACTACCTCTACAACCCAAAATTGAACAAATGGTTTTTGGTCTTTCCCCAGCTATGGTATAAATCTACCCTAGCAATTTCCACTACAGAAGCAAAACCATTATATGAATCTTCTTTTTTTTAAAACGTTTTGACCTCTCTTAGAATAAGGTTTGGAAGCACGTTTTTTTTTTGGCAAGTACTTATATTATAAAAAACACGTCAATGAGGATGACCCAACTACACCAGGAGTGTGAACTACTCTATGAGCACAATCCCAAATAACCTTCAGGAAAGGTGCCCCTACAAAAGACAGCCAAAAGTTACTCATCAAGTATCAACAAGGTAGAACCTTTACAGAAACCTATACATCCCAAGACACTAGGATGCCATAAAATTAACCAAGTGACAATTCCTCCAGAGAAAGGTTTGGATGTTCATTCTTCTGAATATGATTATAACTTGATCAATAAAGAATCAGGCGAGGGGCAATGAAAAACACATGGCACAATATAGCCAAATAGATCTTTCAGAAGAAAATTTTAAAGTGTTAATCTGATGGGGAAAAATATATGTGATGCACATGAAAACAATTTAATTTAATCAGATATCACAAGAGGTATTTTAGCATGCAGCTCGTCATATGTCAAGTATATTGGATAATAAACTCAAAACAAAAAATATCAACATGAAAATTCCTACCCCACTGCTTGTTCAGAGAAACTTTTACTTGGTTGCTTTTGCCGAAGAACATGCAGATCTCCACCTGGACAATACTCCATAACCAAGCACGAGAACTTATTTGTTGTGAAATGCGCATAAAGTGTAGGAAGAAATGGGTGGTCCAGCATTTGCAATATCTCTCTTTCAGTTTGAGCTCTGGGCATCTTCTTCTTGATAGCCAGGAACTCATTGTCCATCACTTTCAGAGCGAACAGACAGTTTGTACCAGTAAGCTTTCCCAGGTAAACAGTTCCAATATCCCCACCACCAAGTTTCCTGAGCAACTTGAAATGCCTCAAACCTAAGCTCCCGTGCTGATCCTGAACACAGCGAATGGCATCCCATCTCAAGTCTTTTGACATGTGAGGCCGACAGAAACTACGACTAGACCCACTTAAATTGCTTTCTTCGCTAAAGCTTGTAGAACTGCTATACTCACAATTGCTACTCTTTGAGCTTTGAGATAACTCCCCCCTTGATCTTGATTTTTCATCAGCTTTTGTTACAACAGGATTAGGTCTGTTACTAGACTCAGACGTAAAACCTGATTTATTAGCGCTAGAGTCTACAGAACTTAAACTGAATTTAATGCTATTGTTTGTACTACTTGAAGCAGGAGATGCTTTCTCATTTGCTTTGCTTACGCTCTTCAAAGCAAAGCCTGGTGTGTGATTAACCATTTTACTTGTACTAGGACCCAAATCATCATCAACAACTTTAAAACTCTGACTGGAACTGCTTTTGACAGAAGCTGAATCCAGCTTCATTTTCCTTTTAACAAAGTTCTTGTTCCTGAAAGCAGGCATGATTAATTTGGGGCCAAAGCTTGCAGATTTGGTAACCTTACTGTCAGCTTTAGAGTCAGATAATGAAATTGCAGAATGCAACTTGACTTTCTGCCCCTTTCCTTTCCCTAGTGATTGAATCAAACCTTCAACTGAGGCAGGAATAATCTCATCTAGCACTGGGAGTTTCTTACTTCTTTGAGTGGCCAATGAAGAATGTCTTGATTTCAGTTTTCCATTCTGCCCCAACTCTGGAGGTGAAATCTTACAATCAACACCAGCTGGTAAAGGAACAATCTCTGGTTGCAGGGGTATCTTGGTGGCTTTTGTTTTTTGCGATGATGCATCTGCCAAAAGACCAGAAGAATTAGCACTCTGGTTGGATAGTTCCACTTTGGATGAAGGTCCGGATTTAGGTAACTTCTCAGATACATTTGATTTGCTTGTTTCTGGAATAAGGGAGATCTCCAACAAATTCCCTTTACCTTCATTAAGGGGATGACCAGATGCACTGGCCTCAACTACCACTGCCCTGTACAAATTTTTGATAGTCCCTGCCTCTGAAATCCGTGACGAGCCTGCCAATTTTGACAATCGCTTTGTAGCAGCCATTTCTGATGCCTGAGAGATGCATAATCCTCTAAGTGCCTGCTTCAAAGTCACAGGCTCTGAAATTCCGATTCCCAATGCTTGAGAGGAACTAACTCTAACTGGTCTTTTCATATATTTCTTCTGTAAATTCTCTCTAAAAACTTGTGAAGGAACCGAACCCCTACCCGACGCCCTGATGTCTATTGCTTCAAAAAGTCGATTAATATCATCCTCAATGGAATATTTTTGTCCAGGTTTCGGTACGTGATTCTTTCCAGCATTATCATCTAGACATGCTTCAGAATCTAATTCTTCGATTGATTCAATTTCACTGGTACCACCCATAATACCCATCATTCTGAAATTGCACTCAAACTTAAAAATGGTGAATGAAGCCCTCTTGCTTGTCTGAAATATTATATTGAAGACAGAGAAAGATCAAAACAGGAACCAAATTTCCTCTAATGTTATCTTCAATCATATTCTGTTGCAAATCTAAAGGACACTTGGAGATCCCAGGACTCTTCACAAAGTGAAGCACTCAGATCCTGCCACGAATGTTGAAATTCAGAAATATACAATCCACAAATCATATACTAGATTGCAATGAAAACAGTTATAAAATGAAGCGAAACAGAAGTTGAGTGTTAAACATTAGACTGACCAGCTCTCAGTCAAGCACATGATTTACTCTATATTCTACTTACATTGTGCTAGATTTTCTTGGATAATTACCATTTTGGCGGGTAGAATGCATCTACTTTTAGTTTGCTAAAGCCTTATCGCAGAGTAAAGGGTTTAATAAATCATAAATGAGGTTTGGGAAGGTGTCCTTTTTGTATCCCCTTTGCTTCTGCTTGTGTATTTAGTATGTACACAGGTTTCATCCTCTTTTTCGCACTTTAATTGATATACTTGTCAAAAATAAAATTTAACGCAGACAATTTCTCAGTTTTCACCTTGAGGCCTTTTCAAAATTTTACAGGATTAGGATTTAACCATAGCTTCATTTTCAGGTATTATATAGATCATCGGCAAACACCTGTGATGGAAAGAACAAACCAAAATAGATACATGTACATATTATACCACATACAAACAGTTCCAAAAAAGAAGATCCCAAAATTGAGGGAACGGTAATGTACAAGCAAGCAAACAGAAGCCAAAAATTACACTTTATTTGAATTAGGGATCAAACTCTAAAAAAGCCGTATAAAATAAGGCTCACATACTAGAAATTAGAAAAGAAATGAAATATAAGAACTTGAAACAAAAAAAAAAAAGTGAAAAAACTGAGCGTAAACAACTTCAAGAGGAGAGAGAGTAAACAGAAAATGAACACCCACCTGGAAAAAATTGGAACCCGAATAACTTGAGACTTGAGAGAGAGAGAACAGGAGAAATTGGAGATTTTAGGGAGACTTGAGAGAGAAAAAGGGGGGATGGTTGAGATTTTTGAGAATGAAAATCGGGGGGGTGAGAGAGAAAAACATAGGGGGGGAAATTTTGATGGAAATCACGAGAAATGTCGCTGTTTGTTTCCTGTGGTCTGGTGTGGTGTGGTGTGGTGTATTGATGGAGTAATATTAAGGGTGTAAATTGGCGGAAGGAAAATAAAAATGTAGTAGTAGTAGCAGTAGGGTCTGGTGTGGTGTGGTGTGGTGTATTGATGGAGTAATATTAAGGGTGTAAATTGGCGGAAGGAAAATAAAGTTGAAGTCTTGAGGAGAGAGAAAGAGAGTAGTAGTAGTAGTAGTAGCAGTAGTATTAGTATAGGCGTAGCTAAGCCGCCTGACATACACAGGATACTTGCTGCCCAGGGCCAGGAGTTGATTGATATTCATCTCTGATCTCCGTCACATTATTATTTATTATTATGGAACCCCTCCCTCCCTCCCTCCGTCCGCTCGAGAGCCCAAATTCTATGTTCTTCTTATGTTCCTCACTTATTTTCCTGCATAAATATCAATTTTTGTGTTTTATTTTGAAAAAGATTTCGAAAAACCAGTTATAAAAATATTGGGGTATTAAAAGTGCATACCAAGTATTTGGCGTTTGAAATGCATGCCTATAGAGCTTAGGGTTTTACAAGTATTATTCAACTCCAAATTTCAAACATCGGCTCTTTATTTATTACTACTACACTATAACTTTTAATCAAATTCAAGTCGGTAAAATAAATAAATATAGTAATTTTTTGGGTACAAAGTCGGTGAAAAATATAAATTAACCTACGAGTCTTTCTTTGACCCGACCCCATGCCACAAGGGAGCTTATAAGTGACAAAGAGATGATGACTGACGAATGGTGGGTTCTGGAGAACAAACCCATTGGCCTAGGCCGGCCTTAAACATATCCACTTACTGTGGAGAATCTTAGTCCAATTTCATTGAAGGGCCCATTTTACAATCTTTAGTTTGAAACTCAAACTTGAAATATTCAAATGCTTTTTTGTAGTCTAGTCGTACTCATCATGTCTGTCTATAAGCCCAATTAGATTTTCTATTGGTTGTCAAGTCCAAAACAAAGATTTTACTTTTGTCACATCTCAAATGGAATTCTTCCTGCTTGAAATTTAGCGTGGATAAACTTATACTACCACTTCAATAATCTTACACTATTTTTTTATAAATGGATTATTTTTATGAAATAAAATTTTAAGAGTAGAGTGACACCTAATATTAGGATATATATATATATATATATATATATGTCCGATAATTTGTACTATATAATTTATGACTGACCGATAATTTGTAACAACTTATTAATAATTGTCTAGACAAAAATTGTTTAGTTACATACCTAATATTACTCAAAAAGTCTTATTAGTTATAATCTTGTTTATAATTTTAAATGAATTTTTCAAATTAAAATATTTAAAATTAATAATCGTCTTATATTTTATATATAAAAGAGTTAAATCTCAATTCTTAAACACAAGTGTTAGAAATATATATTTAGTTATATTGCATAAAATTTTAACATTCAAAGTAAGAAAAGCAAGGTTATCGTTCTCAAATGAAAAGAGCATTACGATTTATTTATTTATTTATTTGAACAGTTTATAATCTAGTGGTAAGGGCTCTCTTTTTTTCACATAATTTTTTAATATTTTTATATAAAAATCGCCATTATGAATCTTATAATGACCGTCGTTATTTTATCAATTGTAACTATTTTTCATTAAATACCAATAAAAATAAAAGCAGGAAAAATATTAATAATAAGTGAACCTCCCTCACTCTAGCCAAAAGCCCAAAACACCCCACCCGGCCTCAACCCAACCCATCATAAACAGATGTTAATTTGTATTCTGACCAATCACAACATAAAAAAATAAAAAATAAAAAATAAAAAATAAAATCAAAAGTCCGAAAAACCCAATTAAATTAAATGTCTCACTAACAAACCGCCCTCAAACTCAATCGCCCGACTCCCCAATCAAATCCACTTCTCTCTCTTTTTATATTATCTATCGCTCTCTATATTATACTACTACTACTACTACTACTACTACTACTTACGTACTTACATATATAAGATACATATTTCATACACCGACTGCAACACACAAGTGATGGAGCCACCATGGGTTGACGATCTGACCGACGACCTCGAAAGCCTGAGTTTCAACTCCACAGCCACCACCACCACCACCACCACCACCACCACCACTGCTACAGACATCAACCGTAGCATAAGCTCCTCCTCATCCTCCACCACCACCACCAAACCCCACCCGCCGCCCTCCGGTGACCCCTGCTGGGACGCCATCCGCCACCCCAGATCTTCCTCCTTCGGCCAGCCGCAACCTCCGCTCTCCCTCTCCGACCTCAAGTTCCTCCACCGCCTCGGCGCCGGAGACATCGGCTCCGTCTACCTAGCCGAGCTCAAGTCGTCGTCGTCTTCTTCCCCCAACGACGACGCCGTGTTCGCGGCAAAAGTGATGGACAAGAAGGAACTGGCGAGCCGTAATAAGGAAGGGAGGGCGAGGACAGAAAGGGAAATACTGGAAATGCTGGATCACCCGTTTTTGCCCACGCTATACGCGTTTTTGGACTCGCCGAAATGGTCGTGCCTGTTGACGGAGTTTTGCCCCGGCGGCGACCTCCACGTCCTCCGCCAGCGTCAGCCGGCTAAACGCTTCCACGAATCCGCCGTCAGGTGCGCACGTTAGCTTGAATGTTTTTGTGCATATGCATTTTAGATATGATTCACTGCTTCGCATGTGTTGCTTACTTGATAGAGTTTCCAAAGTAGTATTCCCTCACCTCCAAATAAGTGGTTTAAGGTTTTTACACATTAAAATATCTGTAAAATTTTATCACTGCCTTTATTAAAGTTGAAAATATGAGATTTTTTTGTTATAATGAGATAAAGTAGGAGTAATATAAAAAAATAAATAATTTATTTTCTTAAAAAATTCTAAACGACAAATAAATTAAACAATTTTTTTTTAAAAAAAAAATCACTTATTTAGATAAAATTTTAGAATGATCAAGTTATATAACCCTTTAAAAATAAATCTTCTTTATATATATATATATGTATATACAATAATTTTATAAGTACGTTTATTCTTTTATTAAAAAATTAGAAAATGCATGTATGTATTAATTTTATAAGAAAATTGATATTTCCACGCAACTTTTTGATATTTACACACGTATGACTCAGGTATTAATTAATAAAAATTCGATACATCAATTTAATATGTAATTTCTACGTATAAAAAAAAATATAAAAAAATAATATAAAAATATCAATTTTTATTTTATATTAAGTTAATGATAAAATAAAACCTTAATATGTGTGTTATTTTTTATACATTTTTATTCTATGTATTTATACAAGTTGGTTTTTAAAGTTTATGTATGGCTATAGCAACACTTAAAAATATATTAATAATAATAAAATTATACTAATTGGAAAGAAAAATGTCAAAATAAAACTATAAAATTAAGAAAAATGCCATAATTTGTGCTGGTGCTTAATCATGGGTTTATGATGGAGTAGATATGTGATCTTAATCATTGTGATGATAGTGGTTATGGGTCCATTACACCTGGCAGGAATCAGTTGTTGTCATATATAGGACCCACTTGTTGTTAAGTTGGTCATTGTCCGGCTGAGTTGAACAGGACAGGGTCTGTTGTGTTTCAGTAGACTGTCGTACACAGGATCATTATTTTCTGAATTTTTTGTGCGGTAAAGTAAAAAAGTAAGATTGTGTGTGATGTGATCACGCGCGTGCTCAAGTGCACGTGACTTTAAGATTGTTTTTAATAGCAAAGTCAAATATGTTTTCTCAACTTTTTTTTCTCTCTCTTTGGACCAGTTCCTTAATTGTGGCCACATGCAACTCACGTGTATTTGCCTATTTGGTGCCCCATGTTGATCATTTTACAGTATTATTATTATTTTTGCAAAATTTTCGAAATTGAAGAATATATATTTATTTCTAAATTTAATTTATTCAGTAAACTCGACAATAGAAATCTTATTTTTTTTTGAATTTTTTTTAACAAGTAAGACTCTTTTCGTAAAACGTAGAGAATACTACTGTCATATTAGTTCAAAGTTATTAGTTCATTTTGCAATGAACTGGCATAAATATTCTTAACAAAATAAAAGAAAAACATGCTCTCTGCACATATAAGTTTTTGTTGGTTGGAAAAAAAAATCAAGTATTTATGTAAATCTTAACGTTAAGAGGGAAAAAGAGAGAAGATTTACTTTTTAGGATAGGAGTATATATATTAGTCAAAGACAATGGAACCTTTCTGAATTAGAAGACCCACTAGTACAATGGTAAAACCAGTTACAGACATTTATGGGTGACCTACTCTTTCACGAGTTAGATTGGCAGCATTGATTGAACAAAAGATAAAAGATGGTTTTACCCCAATGGTATTGTGGTCAAAATACAATTAGATAAAATTATAAATTACTTTTATGTGGAATGCTTAAAGTTTAAACATTTATTTGTGTGCATGTGATTGAAAACACCTCAATCACATGGATCACCTTATTTAGTGTTTGATTATTGGGATGGGAATTGGGAGGGCATAAATTATGGGAATATGGGATTTTTCTATTCTACCCAAAAATGGGTACCATGAAATGCCAATATCAACTTATGCCAGGATTTATGGGATTTGAAAAAAATTTCAACTTACCTCTCTATCTATCTATGATGATATGATATCTGGTCCCTATAACTTAGCCGTATTTGTTGTTGGTCCTTCTCTATTTGATTCTCTTCTCTTTTTTAACAACTGACTAAATTTGGATAGCCATAATATTGGAGATTTACTCGAATAATCTGAAAATTCTTTGATTTAACGTTTTCATTTAATTTTTCTTTTTATCAGGTTAAGTGAAGAATAATTCTATATAATAAAATGTATTATTCAGGCACTCGATCTCTTTAGAGTATCAGAACTGTAAAGTAGCAAAACTTGAAATAAAATCCTAAAGAATGGAACAGAGAAAAATAAGCATAAGATAGATCAGTCAGAATAGTCCATTGTATGTATAGAAGACAAAAAGCAAGCACCTGCTTCTCCTCATTGCATGGTTGGGATATTATTAGATACTAGACATCATCCCATATAATAAAGTTTATCCATGAGGCCCCCACACCATTTGGTAGATTTATTTCAATCTTTTTAGTTTCTTGGTCAAGTACACTTGAGTAGTAGTAGTAGTAGTAGTAGTAGTTTAATTCATATACATGTTTTGTTTTATTAGTTATAATAATAATCTCGAGTGCTTTTAGTTAACAACTTAATTAATGTCACAACTTAGGGGAAAGGGCTTGGTTAAACTAATCTTCATTTATTGGTGTTTCCAGGTTTTACGCATCAGAGGTGATAGTAGCTATAGAATATGTTCACATGATGGGAATTGTTTACCGTGATCTCAAGCCTGAAAATGTTTTAGTCCGATCAGACGGTCACATTATGCTCACTGACTTTGACCTCTCATTAAAATGTGACCACTCTTCATCAACTCCGGCCCAGATTTTCTCCGATCAAAATCCCCCCAAAAAGCCTTTAAGTGAGTATCACATTGATCCACCACCATTTACTTCATCCTCCTGCATTCTCCCCAATTGTATAGTCCCTGCAGTTTCCTGTTTCCACCCTAAGCGTAAGCGCAAGAAGAAGCCTAGCCATCATGATGGGCCCGAATTCGTGGCTGAGCCAATCGATGTCCGGTCAATGTCTTTTGTTGGGACCCACGAGTATTTGGCACCGGAGATTGTGTCTGGCGAGGGCCATGGCAGCGCGGTGGATTGGTGGACATTAGGGATATTTATATTTGAATTATTTTATGGCGTGACACCCTTTAGGGGAATGGACAATGAGCTTACCTTGGCTAATATTATGGCCCGAGCCCTAGAGTTCCCGAAAGAGCCGACCGTGCCGGCCGCGGCTAAGGACCTAATCTCACAGCTATTGGTTAAGGATCGGACGAGGCGAATGGGGTCCACAATGGGTGCATCAGCCATCAAACACCATCCATTCTTCCAAGGGGTCAATTGGGCACTTTTGAGATGTACATCCCCACCTTTCATTCCTCCTCCTTTTACTCGAGATTTTCTATCCTGCCTTGACACGCCATTGGACTACTACTAGTGTCGATAGATAAATCTTAGAACAGTTACACAATTGGTGGGTTGGTTTCTAAATTATGATACATCCTCCGGCAAGCACATTTTGATAATGGCTAATTTTGTTTTTGGCACGGCACATATATGCATTTATCTTACTATGTACGTTATGAATCTATTGCGAGGTAAAGAAAATATTCCACTTGGAGATAAATTTAGAACACCCATTTTTTATTTAACTCACTTGCAAGAGATTAATGGCTAGCAAGCAAACAATACGATTAAAGTTGTTCTTTTGAAAGTGACCATAATTATGTTGTGCTTACAAAATGTTGTTTGTTAGCCAATAGTCTGTTGCAGTACCAGCCAAGAGGTGGTAGAAGCTTCCTTCTTGTTCTCAATGTGCATACAAATCAAATGCCTGCCACATTGATTTAAAGAATGGTACCGATAGAGAAGGCGGTGGCGTGGTAGGTGTTGATGGGTGGCCGGGGTGCCGTGGGAAGGGTCAAGGAATGATGGGAGTTAGGCAGGCTGGCGAGTGTTTGCTTGCGGAAAACCATGCCCCCACCCATGTGAATTTGTTTGTTGCTATGGAGGAATGGTGAGGTTGGAGTGAACTTATTCATGAATATGAAGGTATGAATCTTATAATTATAATTCATTTTATGTAGGAAAAAATATATATAAAAAAAAAAGAAGAAAGATAAGTGATCGCTAAAAGATTTGTTTTTTTATTGTAAGTTGTGATTGCTAATAAAAAATAGTCAAATAATCAAATGAATGACATATACCATGAATTATTATTTAAATTTCAAATTTAAATATGTATGAATTATTATTTAAATCAAATTTAAATTTAAATATGTATGAATTATTATTTAAATTTCATACATATTTCATCTTAAGTAATGACTTTTTTATTTACTTTTGTAGTTTTGTTTTATCAATAATTGTATTGATAATAGTACTAATATTTTAGTCAGAAACGTGGCTTTCTTTGTGGGGTTGTGTTGGGGTTGGGGTCGGCCGGTGGGGGGGTATCAAATTGTCAATAGGAAGCTACTTATATCAAGACAACAAAATCACTGAAGTCTAGGAATCGTTACATTTTGGGATAGTAGCAAATAGGACTATGCAATCAAAAACTCATTTGCGCCTAACAACCTTGAGGATAGGATGCACTTAACTAAGAATGTTACTTTAGATATATTGGATCCTTTTTATTATTATTATTTTCTAAAAATAATCTTCTGTTATTGTGACAATATTTTCGTTTAACTAAAAAGAATAGATTTTTTTGTATTTAGGCTATATTTGAAATTTCAAAATTTTGAGGGGAAGGAGAAAGAAAATGGAAATAAAATCTAAAATTTAATTGAAGTTTTATATAATTTTTATTACAATGTTGTTTAACATCATACGTGACTTAGATTTGTTATTACTAGTACTTTTAGATAATTTAAAATTTCAAAATTATAATGATTAAATCAAATAAATTTATATTACTTTTTGAATTCGACAAATGTCATGACTCAAGTCAAAATAAGACACCCTTTTTCTTGAAATGGAGCACTTTATTTATGTTTTCTTTTGGAAAAGAGTCATCTGATAAATTTATATCTATCGAAATTTGTTAATACATGATATTGGTAAAAATTATAAGGGGCTATATATTTATTACACATCCCTCCAAAAAAATACCATTAATATTTATTCACGTAACTAACAACTAAAAAATTAACATAAACATTCACAATGTAATACCATTTTCCTTTAAAAATACAACGATGTTAAAACATTGGCATGCTATCAGCATAATGTAATTCTAACCAATCTCCTCCCAAATTGATAAAAATATTAAAGCATTCAACTCAAAATCAAATCAATTGGTAATTAATGGAGCAGCCTCTCAACTGAGTCTCAAGTTCTTAGAAAATATAACCATTCTAACCAATCTCCTCCCAAATTAATAAAAATATTGAAGCATCCAACTCAAAACCGTATAAAGTGGAGTAGTCTCTCAAGTTATATATATTGAATATTAAAAAGTATTGAAGTATCTAATTTAAAACCAATTGGTAATGAGTGAAGTAGTCTCAAGTTTTATATATTGAGTCTTAAAAAGTATTGAAACATTCAACTCAAAACTAATTGGGAATGAATGAAGTAGGTATATATTGAGTCTCAAGGTTTCCGAACACACCTTGAGTCAAACATATGAACAATTTTAATTGGGTGACGTGGAGAATGTGGATTGTTGGGTCTGCACATGAATGGTGTATACTCTAATACTAGATTAAAGTATATCCAATTCAAAACTAATTGGTAATGAATGGAATAATCTCTTAAGTGATAAAACTAGCTTAAATGCTTGAACAACAAAATCTGTAATCAATAAGGATGTTGGCCCAACCCACTAAAAAAACATAAAATGGGTCAACAAAATACACCCAAATGTTAGGTGAGACTTTGAGAGGTGCCCGCTTCAAAAAGGCAACTTTTAATTTGTTAGAAATTTCAAGTTGTTTTATGTCAAATTGATAATTTCACAATCATCTTTAGGGGAGAGTAAGAACGATTTCACAAATCCAAATCCTCACCAATGGTTGCAATGGCATATTGTAATTTTTTTGGAATTGCATAATTTAAGACTTTTAAATTTGAAACAATCATAGTAGTAATATATGTATGCATATTTCAATTTGAGGAATTAAAAGTTTTAAATTAACTTGATTAATTTTCAAGAATTTAAGTTTTTATAATTCATTTTTTTGTTATATTTGACTAAAATTTAACATTCTTGGTAACTTTTTCTAATTGTGAATTACTTACAGTAGGTTGAATTTTTTTTTGAAAATTGAAAAGTATAACATGTAAATTATTATTTTTTAAATTAGTTTTCATTATTTGGCAAGCAAAGATGGTTTTGGTGCAAATCATTTAAGAGAAAAATGCCAGAATCAAATACCATATTAAAGGATAAATGTTTGTATGGAGCCCTTCATTTAAACAGCCACAATTCAACAACTTGAACCAAGATACTGAAGCCACTCTATTTCAACAAAATTTAATCAAAAGAGACTCAAGACACTGTTCACCAACTTAACTGAAGTGACTGAAAGATGCTGGAAACAATATTCAACTACAGAATGAAAAACAAAACCGATTCAACTACTTAATCTGAGAGACTGAAGCCACAATATTCAACAACTTAATCAAAGAGGCTGAAGCCCATATCCTGCAACAAAATTGAACAGCAAGTCAGATTATAAATACTATGTTCTACTGTTCTAAAATGTACAAATGCAAGGGATTTCTGTTTCAAGGTGAAGATAGAAAGGCTTACATCATCGGACTCCTCTTTCTCTTCCACTTTCTCCTCTTTCTTTACCTCAGCAGCAGTTGCAGCAGCACCGCCACCTCCAGAAACTGCTGCTGCAGCAACAGCAACACCACCACCGCCACCAGAAGGAACTGAGGCTAACTTCTCCCTACCGGATGCAATCAGTTCTGTGATATCCTTTCCTTTAACCTCACAAAGTAGTAACTCAATCCTATCATCGTCAGCATCTGCTCCAACTGCAATCCATCAAAAGTTTTTCATTTTGTCAAACACAAGTTTGTTTATCTTCATATTTTATACAGGGAAAAAAATGGTGAAAGTAAAATCGAGTCCAATAAACCAGCATGTAAGAATATACATGAATTCAACCAGCTAACATAAGACTTAACACATTTAAAACTAGCATCCCCCACATTAAAAACTAGCATCCCCCAATAAACCAGCATTTAAGAATATACATGAATTCAACCAGCTAACATAAGACTTAACACATTTAAAACTAGCATCCCCCACATTAAAAACTAGCATCCCCCAAACAGCAAGAAAGTATCTTTCTCATGCAACTATCTTTCTAAGCAGAGCATAGTAAATGTGCAAAATCACAGCAAGTAAAAAAGTATCAACATCCTAATAATTGTTAAGCAGAAAAAATGCTGAAAAACATATTAAAAACACAAACAACTATATTTAAATGATACTTTGACTACAATTATTTATTACACCCTACAACAAATAATAGAACTAGTGAATCAACTCTATAATATATACAAATGACATGACAAAAAACACAACAAAAACTCAAGTCTCAGACATCCAAGGAAGGATTAAAGCAGCATAATCTCTCAAGCCTGGCGAAGGCGAAAGATCTTAGGCGGCTACTGCGAATGTTTCTGAGAAACAAGCCTTTGGATCTATCATCATTGACCATTAAGCAGAATTTGAGAACAAAAATAGAAAGTATCATTAAAATAAGTAAAATAGTAATACAGAAAACTGATATCATTTGTTCCATCAACTGATGATCAGCAATAAATAAAATAAGGAGAGTTGACTGTGAAAAGATTGGAGAAAAATTGCAATTCAGGGCTTTTTCATTCCCCCAAGCAATTGGAAATTTTGCAAGGGGGCATTAAATCCGGTAACAATCAATAAAAGTAAAATTACATTTTCACCATACACAATAAATTCATATACATCTTCAAGTGTAAACTATGTTCTTCAAATTTGAAGATAGATCTCAAAATCAACATCTCAAAGAGAAATACATCAGCTAAACAACACACGCGCACGCACACACACAGAGGCATGCTAGGGGTGGGGGGAGGATTGAAGCTGGGGAGTCTCAGACATCCAATAAAGGATAAAGGCAGCACAATCTCTCATGCCTGGCAAAGACAAAAGATCTCAGGCGGCCACTGCAAATGTTTCTAAGAAACAAACCCTTAAAAATTATCATCACAAAACCCAGTACTACTATATTCATACATACATACACAAATATACACACGCATGCACATATATAAATCACAAAACAGATTAACCAGATACCAAGCATCTAAAAAAGTAAAATATAACTACTATAAACACATATATGTATATATATACACACACAAACATGGATGCATGCACATTTATAAATCAGACAGTGTCTTGACAACAAACCAGATGAACCAGATACCAAACATCTAAAAAAGCAATATATAACAAACAATTCATATAAAAAAACACACGAAATTCTTGAGTTTAACATCACCCAGAAACCATAACCAAAAACTAACTTCACACAACTGATAATCTTAGAAATACATTACCTCATAGTTTTCAACGTCTTAGGGAAAAATTAACCTCGTCTATAATCTGTACTCATCATATTTAGCTTAATTGTGTCTACATTCATTTTCCTCTCGTATCTATCCCTATAAAAATAGATTCACAAATAAACAATGATCTACTTTTTAGATAAGTCATTCAATTTCCAAACAATTCATTAATCAACCTCCAACTACAAAGCATAAACAAAAATCACCTAAATCTAAACACACACAAGCATATATTCATTTATAGAACCTAAACATGAACTCAATACAATAAACACAGGACAATGCTACCCATAAATAATTGATAGCAAATTTAAAAATGTATACATTACAAATATTTGAAGAAACTGTAGTACCTGAACCGAGAATACGCTTCAGATCTTCAGCGGTTGGGCTGGTGTTGCCACCCAATACAGCCAACAAATATGCAGCAATCACCTTCATTCTGATTTCTGCCCCAACAAAATTAAAATCAATTGGAATGAAATCACTAACTATATTATCATAGTTATACGTAAAGAGAGATTACTTACGGGGAGATTTGGATTCCGAAAGAAAATTTTCCAACGACGCCTGCTAGGGTTCTAAAGAGGATGAAAGAGAACTCTAGAATCTGCTATATATAGAAGATGTGTATATTTCTAGGGTTTTACATTTCCTTAGCTTGGGCCCAAACCTTATAAAACCGTATACAAGTCTGGGCCGGTTTGTGCTTGGGTCAACTAGCGAAAAAAAATTAGACCCATTTTTACACCATGTTTTATACCGACCCAAAGAAAGAAAAAAAATGGTTATTCAAAATTTTGTAAAATCCTGAATTGCATAATTTTCCATTACAAAAAATAATATATGGAGGACATGGTTGACATAATAAATAGTCAAAATGGACTTTTGATTTTTTGCAACATGGAGTTTACAATGCATTAAAGTCTTAATGTAATGATAATGTCTTATTTCAGAGCGTTATTTTATGTCAAGTTATGTATTGCGATAAATTTACGTCGAATTATAATTATAAAATTTATTAATAAATTGGATTGATAGAAATTATAGGAAAATCCCACTTATTAAAAAGAATTATCATTAAATGACATTCAAAAAAATTGACCTAAACAATTCGCAATATATATTATTTATATTTGAGAATTGTGTAGTATGTAATGGTAATGTGTTTCTTCTTTTTTAAAGAATGATTTTTAATCTTTTCTAATTATTGTTTTAGATTTTAAAAAGAAAGAATTGCTTAATTTTCAATATTATCCCTCAACATTAAACACAAATTTGTTTCTCTCATCTCTTGATCAAATAATTTTAATAGGTTAATATTAATATTTTCAAATAATTTTAAAAGGTTATTATTAATATTTTATACCCGGTTCAATCAATTAGTCACAACATTAATTATATTTTTTGATCTATGACTTGCTCAGTTGCTCCTAAAATATCACTTTGAATATTACAACTTATTCCTAATAACTAATATTAATAGTCTTGGTAATAACTTTCTAAAAGACAAGACTAGTGTTAATTTAATTGATAAGCAAATGGTATATTAGTATTGAGAGTATGAGATTTTAGTTTCAACACCACCACACCACACGGGTGAGTTTCCAATCCAAATTTTTAGATTCCTTTTGCATTGTGACCAAAAAACAAAGGTCTTACTCCAAATATTATTTGTGCCACTGCTTGTTCATTCTATACCTAATTTGACTCCAAAACCATCAAAATTTAATCACAAAGAAGAGCCAAAATGTGAATTTGTACTTGTAAAATTTGATGTTTGTAAAGTACAGGCTTCACCAACCAACGGCCTTATGCACGTCTGTATTCATCTCCACAATCACCAATTACTCTAAGCAGATCTTTCCCTTTCTTTGAAACTTCTTGAATGCTATTAACATCTTCTTCATCTAGAACAAGAGAAAACACGGCATTTGTATCCTTCACATGCTCCGCAAGGCCAAGTCTAGCACCTATCATCGATCCTGCTACTGCTGGCTGAAATTCCGCAAATAGAGTAGATAAAACTGAAAGGGAAATTATTTTTTGGTATCTAACAAAAGGACACAATCAACTAACGACTTTACCGCATCTAGTATGTATCTAACAGCAACTGTTGGAATTGAGACCCCATGTTTTGAAGCCACTTTTTTAAGAGTCTGAAGTAGAACTTGGAATTGACTCCATCCTCCCCATGCATCAACCATCTGCATAATATTTTGTTGGGAATTCATTAGATTCATTACCAGAATATGAATATTTCGGATAGCTGTTAGCATGAAAAGATTCGACCTGCATGTGCATACTTGATACTAGTATAATATACTGGTATTCTTCATTGAAAGAAATTCATTTTTTTAATTTTGTGCAACTGATTCAAAAATTTGTCACAATCTTTGAAATTCCTCTATAATGTTTAGGTTCTTGATTATTGACTATTCCTGAGGCTGAGACAATATATAGGCCCAAATTTTTGTACTCTAATCGTGTGAAATTCCTGTTACCTTGTGTTCTTTTC
This sequence comes from Panax quinquefolius, assembly GCA_020205615.1. Lineage (NCBI taxonomy): Eukaryota > Viridiplantae > Streptophyta > Magnoliopsida > Apiales > Araliaceae > Panax > Panax quinquefolius. The sequence goes on from CM035155.1 coordinate 20,116,449, forward strand.
TCCACTATAATTATGATTGCAAAATAATAAACGTAAAGATGAATTCAAACCCAGCCGAATCCCCACTCGTACCCCAGTCTGCGCAGCTCTCATTATTATTAAATGTTCATGAAAAGAATACATACTCGCTTGTACTTCTGAAGGGAAGGAGTATTTAGTGGAGGACCGGCAAATGGAATAGACAAGTTGGTGTCGAGGAACTTTTCAGATAACAGACCACCCATTACAGTCCCATACCTGCACATAAAACTATATCAGATTTAGAAAGAATAATATGGAGAATGTTAAGGGCAAAGACACTAAAATTCTATTATCTGAAGGCTGTGTTGTATCATCAACTTTTGCAATACTCATAAATAAATTAGAGTCCCTGACAGGAACAAAATGAAGAAGTTACACTGATAAGCTACCCATTCGGTTCATTTAAGAGCTAGTCAGCTAGAAAGATGTTGGTTTCATATAAAGAAAATGAAAGTGATCAAGTGAAATATACAATACTTAATAAAGGCTATACTGGGTTGCTGTGGTTCATAGTCCACTAATGTGGTGGACTAAGAAAGACATTACCACACACTAAGAAAGATAATTTGTAACCGCTCAGTGTCAAAGTTTGTTAAAGTAACAGTCTTAATCTTACCTGCATGCCAAACACTGAAGTTGTCCAGTCCAATCAAGAAATCTGCGCTAATCTTTGAAGCATAAAAGACAACTGAAAAACTAACCTTCTTCTTTGAGATCTGTGAGATGTTTTAGAGCATCAAGGTAGCCAGAATTGGAGTAATCCCACCTGGTTCAAGAAGAAATACAAGAAAGCCATTTTCTAATTGTTATTGCACTTTGAGTTTCATTATATATGCTTCAAAGAACAAGAGAGATAATTCAATACCAATGAAATTGCAGCATGTCCAAGGATGCAACATCCATTCTCTTTCTTGAAACATCAATGCTATCACGGACATATTTACTTGTCATCTTGACTGGTGGCGGTACCCATTTGGTGAGACTGCATTGCAAAATGAAAAGCCGAGATTAATTTAATAAAGTTTCTTATTGCATTCATGATTTTTTGCCAAAACTTTCTACCCTCTTGTTATGAATGTCACCTTGACACCTATAACGATCTAAAGCTCATTTTGTTTCAATTCCACGAGCTAAGATGCATACTAAACTGGTGCTTCATGTTCAGAAGAGCAATGCCAACTACAGATATTTTATAGTACACCGATGCAACATCAAATATGAATAAATGTAGCCCACCCTCTGATATTTTCTAAAAACTCTGGTGGGCGCTCTCTACGGACTCGATTGATGAAATTTCCGTAAAGATCTTCTGCAGGACCATCTGAGAAATTAAATAAGTTCATTAAAAACTGAACAGCTAAACATAATGCTGAATATATGTAGTGTAATATAATCTGAAATATATCATGAATATTAGTTTTGTAACTTTGTTAACATCTGAATAATCACTGTCACGGTTTTTCTCATTTAGGAGCAGCGAGACTACAAGCTGCGCAGAGTGTAACGAGATTGCTACAACTCTTCAATACTACTATATAATTGCTCATATTTATTACTTTACCATCACAATAATAATTTTGCTATAGGCAACATAAATTCATAAAATTATCAAAGGGGGTCGTTAAGATTCAACAAAAAGCGTACAAAATTTATATATCCTCCCCTTTGTCTTGCATATATAGTCCAGCATCAGCATATCGAAGCATAGCATCAACTGCACTGCTTCGTTCAATCTTGCCCCCATCCACCACTAGTCAGCCACATCCCATTAACAACACCGCATATATCCAATGAATCTTTCCCATTCTTAACTACTGCCTGCCTTTTTCCTTCAGTTAAAACACATTGGATTGGTCTTAAAGGAGTTTTTGCGTTTCAGCTCCTTTAATAGATGTTGTTATGATTGAGTGAAGGTAAATTGGCTGAAGGAGTGACTCAACATCTCTGCCATTAAAGGGATTAAGTACCAAAATTTGCACACACATGCAGAAAGGCAGAAAGAGAGAGTTAGAGAGAGAGAGAGAGAGAGATGCCAAGTCCTAAAGTTAGTGATGGAATTGGAAATCAGTCCAGGAAAATCAGTCGGGGAGTAGCTTTATCCTATGCCAAGTCCTAAAGTTTGTTTTGGACGCTTTCTAAATATTTCACATATTTATATTTTTCCATTCACAAATTTGTTAAACATTTTTTGTGAGAGAAAAAATTTCATTTGACCAAAATACCCCAACTGATATAGCAATTTATTTCTAAAAAGTAAAAACTGCAACATTCACAGTAAAAAACATAGGAAAATAATCAACTTAGTGAAATTCAAATATGCTTTCTAAATTTAGCAACAAAAAAAAAGCTTTCTAAAAAATGAGAATCAATAGTATAAAATATTTCTCAACCATAAAATTCTTAAAACCAAAAGGGTATTTTATTTTACTTTTGTGCGTTTTCTTTAAAAAAAAAACAAAAAACTAAAAGGGTGGTATATTTAGAATTGGGGCTTCCATGAAACAAGTGAAAGACCCAGAAAATGCCGCATCCCCAATTCAATTGGTTTAATTAGCATCTAAAATAGTTCACATTCCAAATTCCCAGTAAATCAGGAAACATAACCCAACAAAAAAAAACATAATCAAATTTGATTAGAGAAGAATTTGATTAGAGAAGAGAAGAGAAGAGAATTTGGAATTACAGTGATCGGCCATGTCGAAGGTGGAGAGACCAGCATCAGCGTACTTTAGCATACACTCAACGGCGTCGTCTCGGTCAATTCTTCCCCACCCACCACTGGTCTGCCACATACCATTGAGAACTCGGCATATCTGAAGAGAATCATTGCCATTCTTCAGGGTCACCTGCCGGTTTTTCTCGGCTACTCCGACCTCGCACCAGACCTATCTCCGTGCCTCAGGCTTGGCCTTGGGTTTGGGATAGCTGATGAAGCTAAATTGGTGAAAGAACGTTGTAGGGTTATAGCCATTTCTTTTCTCCCGACAAGTGTTTGATTTCCTAGCAGCAGATAAAGTGGTAGAAGGAGAAGATAAGGTTTTACTGTATTTATTTCTCGCGCCCTTTTGGTGGGTGCTGTGCACTTGTATCATGTAAAATGCAAAAGAATCTTATTTAAAACTTTAAAAATAAATTACTCCTTTACCACGAATTTAATTTAATAACAATAATACATTATTGTTAGCTCTTAGTTATACTCCACTCCTCTCGCTTAAATATAAATTAATATTGTGTTTTTTTACTCAATTGTTTTAACTTTGATGACCTTTCTTTTAACTTTTTTAATCAGATTTAGATTGTCACGTTATAAATTAATAATATGACATATTGACATGACATTTTAATGTGGTTAAATATAATTTTTTCATTCTATTCGATTTTAATGAATTGAAATTTTTTACGGTTATTAAACTATAATTTTTTTATAAAATTAAAATTTCTATTTAGAAGTGTTAAAAAGTGTTAAATATATATGAAATATATATGTGGCAATGCATCAGATACTTAGGTGGATATTCAACAATTAAAAAATACAATAATTATCAATTCTATAACAAATAGTTAAACAAAATATAAATCAAATTAACGTACATAACAAATAATTAAATAAATTAATAATAAAATATATTAATGTATAAGTTTGACAAATATATTTATATAAAATTAATGAATTCATATTATTTTTTTTTTATTTTTAAATATTTTAAACTCACTTTAAAAATATAAATTATCTAATATTTTGAAATGGAGGGATTATTATTATTATTATTATTATTATTATTATATTTAAAAACAAATTATTACCAAAATAGCTATTATATTTTACAAAACAAATTAAACTAAAAGAACAAATTAAAGCTTAATGTAAAAACATAAAAAAAAATAAAAATTGGGCAACTAAACGAACAAATTAAAGCTTATTATTCAGTAGGTACAGGGAGTGCAGAACCATCAAATTCATCATTTGACTGAACCAAAACTAAATGAAAATTTAGATATGATAAAAGAATAAACTAGATTTGAAGCAAAACCATCATTCAGACTATTATCTGATCAGATGAATCAATGAATTCAATTGAACCAAAACATATTATCCGATCCGAAGCAAAACTATCATTCAAAACATATTATCCGATCGATACATAAATATCCGCATAGAATAGAAGACCACAAAATCAAAAAGAAGAATTGGTTTGCACCGAACAAACCCAAATTTCAACGAAATCAAAAGCAGTCGTCTTTGTTGTCGGCAAGATGGGGGCAGAAGTTTAAATAAAATTAACAACAAATCAATCAATCAATTTCAAAATAATAATAATAAAACGTGATAAATTGGAACACACCCCAAGATGACACGTCTAAGGCAATATCAAATCAATAACCAGACTCTGTTCTTGGATTAAGAAAAATCAAACATGATAACCCTGATCGGTACCATCAATGAGAAATCAAAAGACATTAAACCAAACTGGTATCATTAAATACTAAAACAAGGATCCCAAATCAAAGCATCGAGTATTAAACAAATATGAAATTCAAGAATCAAAAAGCACATGGATTAAAAGCAAGACAAAGAGCCCATCCGAGAATACAAAGAATAATCGAAAAATAGGACCAGGAACCCAAAAACCGGCGATAGCAGTTCAATACCTGAATAATGAAGAGAATGAAACAAAGTCCATAAACTCATATCTGAACATATCCATCTTCCAAAAGCCCCAAATACCAGTAAACCGTCAAGATCCAAACCCCAAGTCAAGCTCCAAATCCACCAAGATCAAACCCCCCTGCTAATCTCACAAAGATTTTATTTGGTTGCTTTTTTTCTATTGTTTTATTTGGTTAACTTGCTTTGTTGATTTTTTAATATTTTATTAATTTTTTTCATCATAACATGTCACGTGACATATATATAACATGTACAAAGTCTATCTGTCATGTGCTACTCAATTTGTTAAAAATCAAACAATTTAACAAATTTTATAACTGTTTGTAAAAAAATATAGTTAAGTGAGTCAAATGAAAAAAAATTATTCTAATGATGCATTTGTAAACCGAGATCGAGCAGAATAGAGATTAGAAACCTTTTTTGTGTTATAAACAAGTAATACGTTTAACATAAAATTTAAATGTGTTAGACGCATGTTATCAACGGTTATATTTATTTAAAATAATTAAAAAATAAATATGATATGGAGTAAATAGTGTTGTTATTCAATAAATAAGTAAATGAGGTTGTATTTTTTATTAAAAAATTATACTCTTTCCGTTTCAGATAAAAGTCTTGGTAGACTTTACATGCATATTAAGAAAAGGAACGAAATGACAAAATTACTCATAATAATATGTCATTAATTATTTTCAATGTAGGTGAGAGAATGACTTTCTAGCTATTCAATTCAAAATATTTTCTCCATACTTATTAAATATGAAAAGAGAATTAGAATAAAAAAAATATGAGATATTTAATGCTACTGGCATAATAAGAAAAAATGTATAAAATTTTGGTTATTAAAAGAAAGTGAACATTTACTATGGGACTACCCAAAATAGTAATAAGAACTTTTATCATAAGACGGAGGGAGTAATTTATACACTGTTTAACATTAATAGGTTAGTGTTAGCGTTGAGTATCTCGCACGATTAACTAAATGGATGGAGTTAGTGTTAATACTTGGGCTTAACTAAGGGTAAAAATTCTTGCAAAATGGTAACAATAACAATTTTCAAAACTTCATTTATAAATGATAAAATTTTCATTTCATCATTGAAAAAAAATACACAGAATAAGCAATAATTATCACATCTTTTGTTTAAAAATACATAATTCATACTTCCACAAGCTTTTTTGATATTTCAACAAACTCCCCCACATGATTAGTCCCACCGTCGTGGAAATATCAAAATATACTAGTGACACAATCAAAAAATAAATAATCAGTCACACAGCATTCTAAATATTAAAATTAGGAACAGCAGCTGATATAGCAAATAGAAAAGGTTGGTTGGCGCATATATATAGTATTCTAAAGATCCAAAACATTAGGTAATAATAATATCAGCAGTCACAATAACCACAGCAGAAATAGTAAATAGAAACAAAGATTCACTCTGGAAAATCAACATGACAACCACCACCATTAAATGGAAATTATCCAACCATTGTTTCACTTGTATCCACAAACAGAAGACTATAAATTAATCTCCATTCCTGTTCTCCAACTCGAGCTTGATCACATCTAGTTCCATCTGCAAGTGTCACAACAAGTAAACTGGAATTAAGTTATTGCACTTTTGCAAGTATTGGACAGAAGTGGAGAAGTAACAACAGCGCTTCCCCAAGGGACGGGTGGATCCAGGAATTTGAGTCAACAATGACAACATATAGCACAAAAAAATTAACATAATAACATTGATTCAATTGGCATGACATAATAGGAATATTTTGTCATTTAAGGATTCCATGAATACCCAAGAACTTTGCTTGGTCAAGGAAGAACTCTGAATCAACCCTCAACTCAGAATCATGAGAAGCAGAACTAGTTCAAGATTTCTTGCTTATCTGGAGTCAACTTAGTGATTAAGGAATCTCCTATACTTTAGAACTTGAAGACAAGTTTTTTCAATGGAGAAGAGAATGGTGTGGATCAAGAAAAGAGGTTGACTATTATTAATTATTAAATATTTCATAGTATATTTAGATATAAAGAAATTTAATCAGTAATTATCTTTTATTTATACTAGGTAGATTATTACCTATTTTAGAACTTTCGATTATAGTAGTAGTGTTAAATGCATCTCTTTTTTTTTATGAGTTTTAATCAATTTTGGATTTAATTTAAGCCCATTAATTGGTTGAATTTATATAAAATTACAAGTGCGTTTGATAGTCTATAATAAGAAGATTTAGAAAGAATATATATGAATCAAGTAATAATTATATATTGTATTTTAATTGTATCCAAAACGGGGTATATGAAAAGGTGCATTGTTGTTAAAAAAAAACTTTTTTCCTTTAAGTCCCACATTGGTAAGGAGTTAAACTATTTAATGCTTTATAAATATAAGGAGAATAGTTTAATTTACTTGAAGTACTAAAGGAAAATCTGGTCACAATGACGTGGTGCCCGCCCGCGTCTCGCGACCCGGGTGCGGGTTCGCGTCGCATTGGCGCTTTAGGACCTAATTCATTATTAAACCGTTTGTGCTTAACCACTGTGTATACAAAAGGGAATAACATAATTTATTTTGTAAACTGATGTATTATCACAGTTCAGCTTTTATCAGCTTTGAGCAGTCTTTATCTTCTTCTTTCATCAACCTTTACAAAGCATTATATTTTTTGAGATTCATATGTGAATTGCTATCACTGTGAATATATAAACTTGACATATATCCTGGAGGTATATTGCTAGTAGTCTTTAACAAACTTTTGTAGTAAGAGGCAATAAACATCTTAAGGACATGTACTACCCGTGTCAATTCCTTGTTAAAGTTGTTTTGTACCTTTCTATAACTTTCAAGTAGGATATTATTAGATGTTTTTTTAAATTAAATTAGGTTACTTAGTTAATAATAGATTTAGGGTTTCCTGTAGGCGATATAAACAGAAGTTAACTCAGTTCTTAATCAGAGTTCAGTATATTATTTTCTTGAAATTAAAGCTTTGTGCTTTTATTGTGTCTCTATTGAATCCCTGTGTAGAAATGTCCTTCACCATTCATCTTTATTTTAAACCTTTTCTGAACCCTGTCCTGCATCAGTCTTAACAGTATTGTGTTTTTATACAACTTTGAAAAAAGATAATACGTTACACATCCTAAATAAGAAACGAGGAAATGCAGAATATACAAAGTTTCTTCATAAACATTTATAATGGAATTTAACTAGAGTGGCGGTGATGACAAATACCTGAACGAAGTTGTCAAATATTCTCTTCGTATTTGAATATTCATTCTTCAGGCAACTCAGGTCTTGAGAGACGCTGCGACAATTAGATTTCCACAAAATAAGAGAAAGATTTTACTGATTAAGATATACAGATATGAAAGTTTAAAATAGGGAAACAATTAATACCATTGTCTCACATAACAATATTCATTACAGAGCTGGCTCAAATTAACAGATCAAGGGAAGAGAAAGAGAAGATTTAAAACTTCAAAGAAACAAAAATATGAGTAATTATTGAGTACACATTGTTAGTGAATGGAAACAAGAATCATCGTCTCTTTATTCATTGTCCGCTGGCAAGGCAGCTCTGGTGCTCAGTTAAGGGAGAGCTGGGTTTGTCCAATTAGTGTGGACTTTTGGAGGCAACAAGGATGGAAAAGTTTTGTGGAGAAGTGCATGGTTCACAGTATTATGGAGTATTTGCTCAAAGAGAAATGCAAGGATCTTTCATGGCCGGTTTTCAGGCTTTCGCATGCTTGGGTTTGTGGTTTCTTTCTTTTGGCATCCTTGGGGGATCTAGCAATGGGTGCTCTCCACGTGGTGTCATTTTATATGAATTTATAAAGATTGGATGGCTGTTTTCTGCTAATGTTTGTGTCGTTTTCCACTTGTCATGTATTCTTTCGTTTTTGTTCCGGAGGACATCTTGTCTTTCACCTGCTTTGTAATTTCTGTATCTTTCTAGTAAAATTTCTTTTATCATGAAAAATAACTGAATTCAGCATAAGAAGAAAACACTGTACAATCACCACTAGATGGCTAAAACAGTCGGCTCCTTGATTAAAAAAAAACATTAATGATAATTTTAGTGTAATGATATTTCCAGCAAAATTTAGCATTTCCAGCGAGCGCAATGTACAGTTTTTAATACCCATAGAATAACTGGCATCATTTGATCTGGAAATGGAACTTTGCATTAAAAATATAAGCTCCCTAATTTTAGCATGAATTTTAACCTGCGTGATTACACATTACTTAAGATTATACCAACTACAAAGTTCAGCAAAAGAGCTTTGGATTTAAAATAAAAATCACAGCAGAATTGCTTTTCATAAAAAAAATTCACCTCACTACACTCATCTGACTTGACACTGGTGCATTAAGGGGAGAAACAAAACCTTCAAACACATTATAAAAAATGGGCGTCTTACGTTTGCTTGTGCCTTGTTTTGCAGGCCTGTATCAGGAGATTAGCTCCATATTGGACATGAGCAGCTCCAATACTGCAACATCAATAACAAAATAAAGACCATGTATGATACATTGTTAACAAGATATTCAATAAATATAATACAGCATGGATTAATTTCGTATAACAAGGTGAGACAGAGACAATCAAGTCATACAGACATATGTAATGAAATTCAAACCTTGACCAACTTTGACCAAACAGAAAATAACAATGTAGGAGCTGGGCACAATTCTTAAATAACTAACCTGCTGCTGATGCAAAAATGTTCATACTCTGCAAATTAACAATTTTTCGACTCACTCTACATCTGATACCCAACTTTAATCTTTCGGAATGAAAAGTTTGGAGAAGAGAGAAGCAGTAAATGCTGATATAGGTGTTCCATATTCAAATTTGTAAAAGAAACACTATTATGTGCTGCAGTTCATTCTTTGGTCTGAACTTCTTCCTTAAGTAAATGGACCTTGATAGCAAATGATAACAGGAGTAGAGTATTCATTCTAAAGACTTCATAGAATATGCATTGTTTTACATAACAATCCTTTTCTTAATAGTTCTAGATATATTCAGAAAATCTAAAATAACGAAAAAGAGAATGAAAACACAGAAAAGAGGAAAGAAGAAAGAGAAATAAATGAGCCAAGAAGACAAAACAAGAAACAATATCTTTGTTGCTAGTTAATTAGGAATTGACCACGAGAGGTGAAAGTAATGGGTATGTAAAAAGTAGCTTAGGCATCCAAATACTATTTAGAATGCCATCTCCTAAAATAAATTACCTATTACTTTCAGAAATCCGATATTACAATAATGCGCTAATATAAAATACTTGTATGTAATTTCAAGAGACCAATAGCATGTCCATTAAGAAAACATGGACAGAATCACCAAATATATTTTGAAGGAAATAAAACAGTACAGCAATATGATCTGCATAGAGGCAAACACAAAATGAAATTTCAATACTCCACACCAAATCCAAGATGGATACTGAAGAAAATTATGATACTCATTTTAAAAATATTATTATGGCGGGTAGAGGAGGCATAAAATTTAATTTGAAACTCTAGAGGAAAAGTAGTCCACATTGACCAGAAAATAATGCCTCCACTGTGGTCAGATCATATAAGGACTCCACTAAGACTCTAAACCTAACCACTCCCACGTAAGGGAGAGACTGATACCACTCTAGTTAGATCTCGTTGGTTTGACAATCATGAAATAATTCAACTTACAACGACAGAAAAAGAAGGTGCACAACATTTAGAAAAGTAAGACCAGAAACACATGATATATAGCCTCTAATATACTAAAGTAGGCACAACCAATTTAAGAAAGCATTTAGAAAGAACATACACGGTGCTGCCTTAAAAGTAGCTTCATACAAGTCAAAATAGTTATAATCTACAGAAAAGGTTACCAAAAACTTTCTCAAGAATCAAATCATTATCCTTCATCAGTTCCCAAAATCTCTCCTAGTCAACCTCCCTTAAATATTTCTACACATCATAGTATTAATCTATTAGTATTAAATAAATCCGGGAGAGTTATTTGGTGTTACCTCTTATTTGAAGTTGCATCATGCTTTGTGTATCGAGAATTATAAAACAAGATCTTCATAGAGAGGGGAGAGAAAGAGGGAAAAAATATACAATTATTCTCCAAATAATATCCATTGATGCTACACAATTGCAATCACTGGTCAAAGTACAAGAGGCATAAAGCCTTTTATATAGACTCCTACAACCCTAACCTAATATTCCAAGGCCTCATTGCGCGCAATCCAAGACTGTCCAAACTATTTTAATCTCTTTTAATACTTTTTATAAAAACTATCTTATTCTTATGCATATCTCCTCTCACTACTTTTAAGATAAACTGCTCATACTACTAATATGGTCACTTTATGCACACCAAAAAAACAATAGTAGTAAAAAGATTAAATGTTTATTTATTTATCGACAAGTAAAAGGAGTAAATTCACATGTTAAAGAAGAAAATTGCACAGCCATGGTGTGCTCCATAATTGCTAGTGTCATATTACTAACCCAAGCAATGTTGTAACTTTTCGTCTGGATAATCATTTCTTGGAATACATATGTGGTAGTTTTGTCAATGTGTCCTTTTCCGATGCATGGACTGTTATGAATTAAAATCATATTCACATATATCTAATATCTCAATGTCATTAATAATTTTGTGAGTTATTTGTGGAAAGGATATAACACTATCTTCACTGACTTTCACATTCCTTTTCTGCCTTCCCAGAACTACATTTAAGTTCCCAGCCCTACCATAGCATATAACAGTCTCTTTCAAATATCATTACATATTTAATTGTGACTTTGCCTTGTGATAAATCGTAAACAAAAGCAACTCTATATCTCCCACTGAACCTATTCAACCTTCAAGAATTAATCTTCTCCCCTCCCATTAGTTCTCTCGATGATTTAAAGGCCCTTTTAATCAGCACATCTAATTTATTTTTTTCCACTGCTTATGAGTTTTTGTGCATTCAGACAGCAGAAAAGTGACCGCAGAACTTTGTGTCTTGTATAATGATTGTGATATATTCATCAGACTTTACCTATAAATGGCTGGATAATTATTCTTTTCTGCAAATTGTTATGACAAGCTAGGAATCTCTTTAATATAATTCTTCAACACCCAACCTGTCTGCGTTAGCTAGCTCACATATTACACATACCAACTAGAACAGAATTCAAATGATTACTTCAAGTACTATAGATGAGACAAGGACAAGCCAAGTTAGTTACAGGTACCACAGCTGGGAAAAAAAATTGCTGATTACCATAAGCGTTCAGATTCAATCCTGCGAGCCCTGGCAGCCAGCGTGAAGTAATTAACCCGTGGCAGATTACTGCAGATAAATTGTCAGTCAGAAGTAAACAAAGTATATAAAAAAATTACTTTTTGAAATTGAATTTCATTTGTTAGTTTTCAACAATGTACATGGCACTTTCAAGTTCTGCCAGAGCCCATTCAACTTGATTGCAGTATTGATCTATTGCTTGCACAATGTAATATGGATTTTGTTCATCCTTGCAAGCTTGAGAATGTAGAAATTCCTCATTAACATAACCCTACAACAAGACATAAAATCCCATTAGTAGAAACTATGAAGTCTCTTTCAAAAAGTGTCTAAGAGAGTACAGGAACAATTCCATCTATCGTCAAACTGTGTTCATGCTGAAATACAACTGCATGACATGCTTAAACAGAAGTCATATAATAACTACAATAAGGTTTTTCAACTTGAGAGATTACAAAACAAAAAAGGAAATATCCAACAGTATGGTAGAGTAGTAAAGTACAATTATTTACATATTTAAGACTCTCAGACTACCGAGACAGGTCATGTAGCATTCTAGTGAGCCTAAAACCAATTATCCTGGATTCTAACACAACAATAACCAGGAAAAAAAAACTACAAAGGATTAAGAATGTTTTCTTTCTTACATTAAAGAACAAATTTTGTATATCAAAAAGAGAGAATACAATAAATGGGGACAAGAAGTCCCCCTTACCATACACAAGAACATCAAAATCAAAAGAGCACTGGAAAAGACTGCAACCCTCCAATATCTGCACAAATCAATCACAGAAGTACCCCTAAATTCCCTAATAGAAACCCTACAAACCCCAACAGAATTAAGTAACCTAATTGTCACAAAGAACTAAGAATGTAAAGCTACAAGAGTGACAAAAAGCCACAACCAAGACCTTAAATTCAGTATAAAAGAAATTAATTTACCTCATCAAGCATTACATGATACACGAATCCTTGGAGGAGTCTCTTGCGAATAAGCAATGCCATTAGAGTAAATTTTGAATACAGGAAAAAAAGACTTGGAATGAGACAAAACCACCTAATGGCATGTTTATAGGCAAGATGAGAAGAAAACAATTGTGACCGACAACTAGTGTGATATAAATGTTGATCATGTTTGGATCGACTTTTTAGAATCAAAAAATAACTTTCAAACTTTTGCATTCTCCAAGGTGCGAAGGAAGAGTGGGGGATGATTAATGTAAGCTTTTGAGCTACGGACAAAAGATAACTTAGTATGAGATACAACAACCTAAATAAGAAGAGAACAAATTTGTGACAGACTGCTAACATGATTATCATGGTGATCATGTTTTGATTGGCTTTATAGACACTTATTATTGCTGTATAGAATCAAAAAAAAAAACTTTGACTCATAAATTGTTTTTTTTTGGGCCCAACACTATCAGATTTAGGGGGAGGGGGGGGGGACATTTGTACTTTATGCTTTCATTTAAAAGTTGCAAGCCACCCAAACAAACATATATGTTAAGTCCAAATCTCCAGCTCCCTAAGTTCCTCAAATACAAACACTCAATAGTTTAACATGTATGCCACTGTTACAACAAGTTTTAATCACTAATGATAAAATGCTATAAAAATAGAAAAGTTCTGAAAACTTTCAAGTCTTAAGCTATGAAGCTACCTTTATTAACTGATGTATGCTAGGTACGAGTACCCTTTATTTCAATTAGTTGGACATGGGGATAACCAGATAAGTTTTTAAGTTTTAAACACAAAAGGTCATATAAATGCTTTTATTGACAAATATATCGTATTGGTATGTTATTCCTAAAATGTAATGTGTAATTTAGTATCTTGTTGTGATAAATTGATTCTCCAATTAATTAAGACACCACAATTTGGTCAACCTAGTCAATAGATGATAGAAACAGCAAATAATGAATAACAATCTGTTGTTACCTACAAGAAACCATCAAACTTCTAAAACAATATCAAAGTATACTTTTCCCTTTCCGGAAACCGGAATTATTTCACCAAGGATGTAAGAGCCAAAACAATTGCAAGCCCATTTCAATCCAAATTTCGTGATTACTAAGGTAAATGCATAACAAGTAATCCTCCGTCCCCCAAAAGGATAATGAAAGTACACATTTCACACAAAATAAGAAAAGTAAAGTAGAGGAGAGAGTATTAAACAAGTACCAAGTATACCCATAGTGGACCCATGGAAGTACACAAATGAAGTTTTGTCTTATTTAAAACTAATGGACCCCACTTTTGTGGGTCATTAGTATTTGTTCATATTTTATATACAACTTTTGATATTATTAACATCCTTTGGGGTGCGGAGGGAGTGATATAAGTTGATTGTATTGAATATGATGTTCTTTTTTTATATATATTGTGCCTGTTTGGTTTCACTTCCTTTTTTTGCTTATTTGTATTATTCAAATTATCGAAATAATCTGATTATTGTAATTGTTGAAATACATTAAAAAGTTGTCGGGTTTGAATTATTTGGGGACACTTTTGCCTTAAAGAGCGTAATCAAATCTGATTATCTGGACCAAATAAGTTGACCTAAAATCTAAAGTTTAGTTCTTGATTCTAAAAAGCAATAATCAGATTTTAAAAATCAAAGCAAACAGGCTTATTAGCAAGCTGCATTGCTATAATTAATGGAGTTAAGACTAGATTAATTGCCCACAACTTGAATTTAAGATACTAGCAACATCTTTGATATTTAAAAATTCTACAGTATTGGAGTGGACCCACAACCTAACCAACTACTTTAGGGATAAAAGGTATAGATGAGTTGATTATTGACGTGGGTCCACACCGCGCTGTTTGATAGCAGTCATATGGGGCTTACCGCACTCCATTGGAAGTATTATGGAATAGTGGGGATAATGCACCTGGTTTCGTAGGATAATACAACCCATAAGCTGACCTCGTCCAATTGAGGAGTATATTAACTTACATTAATAATTCTTTGGTCACTAAAGAATGGCAATAGAAAATCAGATACAAAAAGATGTGTCTGATTGTGGTTGGTTATAACCATTAGGCTCACTCATGTATGGTGGAGCATTTACTAGTTACAATTTTACGCATCATTATCTATTTTTTTGTAAACGCCTTTTCTAATATTACTATGTGATACTGGAAGGCCCCAATGTTTAAAATCCCTCTATAAAATGAGTGGCAGTACTGTAGAATACTTACCACCAGAAGGAACCAATGGTGTCATCATGGTTCTAGGTATAATGATATCAAACAACAAATATAGGGCAAAACCTAGGAATCAACTCTATACCTGAGTGATAAGAATCATAATCTTGATACAAACTATTACTAAGCTTTAGGAAATGTTTAATTGAAAGCTCTTCATAAATTCAACAAACATTTAAATTACAGCTGACAACAAAGAACATTTTACTAGGATTACAATATGAAAGTCAACCTTACTATATTGAAGTTGTTTGATTGCCTTTTAATGAATTGAATTGACCCTAAATCTAAATCAGTCAGATTTGAAGGCTGTTTTATAAAAATCTAATTGACATTTAATGGTTGGTAAGGCTCACACACCCGACTTATTTAGTCAGACCTACCTTTTAATGGATTTTTTTTACTTCAATGTCCTTCCTATATTCAATTAATTACTGTTAGAAGCTTAGGGAGTACATAACGAAGATCTTAATATCATTTTTTTGAACACAACTTGACTCAAAATTTAAGCTCATAAGTCTTAGGCTAACCTAGTATATTAAAAACTTCAACTTCACACTCGAACAACCGATGTGGGAATGAGCCAATTCACATGTTAACTTCCGTCAGGATCTTTGCATCATGGTTCTGATACCAATTTGTTAGGGAGTTAGGGCAGTCCATAATGAAGGCCTTAATATGATTGTTGAACCCAACTAGACCCAAAAGTTTAAGCTAATAGGTATTACACCAACCTTATACATTAAACCATCAACTTCACTCTCGAACGCTCGATATGGGAATTAGTCGATTCACATATTGCATTAACAACTACATTCCACATCCTAAAATACGGTGATGTCATCCCTCTTTCCTCACTCTCCGTACCAACTATCTCACATTCTCCTATAACCACCTTTTTGGATCCTTAACCGGTGATATATTGAAACTCTTGCCGGAATCTTGAAAGGTCACATGAGTAGAAGAATTGAACCCACGTTAACAAAATATTCCCCCAGGACAAAGGCACCGTAGCATTAGAAAGAAGACTACAACCAATTGCCTATTAGAGACTAGAGAAAAGAGAAATAGCCAACTACAATGACTATAATTATTAATAATTTTTATATTATTCAAAGGAGTAAAATAAAATCAAGGAGGAAATGGAGGAATAGATTAGTAGTAACATCAGCAAGTGGAAGACCAGAGTTGGGTCTTCATTTTCTCCTTTTTTTCACTCCACACCTACAAATGAAGACACAATTATTTTAATTTTTAATTTTTTTTTAGGGGGGGACTTATTTATTTAAAATTACTTTTGTGGTCATTTTTCTTTTGGAAATGATTATAAACTTGTGAACAATAGAGAACCAGAAAAAAAATATGTTGATACTGTATCTAAAAAAAAACTTTATATAAGGTTAGACTTATAGCTATACAAGGAAAAGAGATTAGTAATTACCAATGGTACAATTATGCACCACTAATTACTAGTACAATAATGAGAATAATCCCTCGAATCCATAAGATTTCTCTAAAACTCCCTCTCAAGTTGAAAGTCTTGTGTCACAACTTGATTCAAAACATCAGTGTTCTAAAAATCATTAGGCGGACTAAGGCGGAGCCTAGGCGTTCTCCTAGGAGGACTAGAAGTTTTCTCAAGCGATCTCATTTATATATTTTTCTATTTTACATACTTGTTATACTATACAAAGCATACAATAGATGTAATTTTTTTAATTTTACACGAAACATTACAAAAAAAATAATGTTTTAAGGCTTAACAAATTCATTTTAAGTATTGTAGAGCTTTAAAGAAGAGGCCTGATTATGCCTAGGCAGGGGCCTAGGCGCCCAACCAAATTGAGGCAGTAGAGGATCGCCTAGTGCCTTGGCGGGATTAATCGGATCTAGGCGGGGATTTTTATAACACAACAAAACATATCCTAGAGTTGAAAATAAAATGGTATAACACAATTAAACATAGCACGAATTAGATTAAGTTCCCTCTTCAATTTGCATTAACTAAAAGGGCTTGATGTTCATGTCCAAAGTTAATTTATCACCTAAAATACATAATTCCACACATCCAAACTCCAAGGATATTAACTACTGTTCGAAATGAAAATAAGTAACAACAACAAAAGCAGAAAATGAAATGAAACAATGAATAACAATGGAAATTAGCTAGGGATTGGAAAAAATTTAGGAAAGAAAAGTTGAGAGCAACGTGCCATTTTCTCGGCCTATTTTCCCACCAATGTGAGCCCATTATCCCAGCTTTTTTCGCAGTAGATTTTTAGATATTTCATCCTTGGTGGAATTCATTCTGGCACCACCTTTCGACACACACTAATGGGATGCCCCCATTATGATTGGTATATCATGATAAAAGAAAATCAATTGCACCAGGCGTACCGACCGAATATGATAAAGCCTATAAAACAACAATTGCTTATTAGGTAGCAAACAAGAAAAGCAAACAAAAAGGGGCCATTAGAATTCCGACTCAATTATGTGAATTAAAGCCCATCTTGAACAATAGCCAACATGTAGTGTCTTGTTGTAAAACAACATTCGGGCTGAGGCAGCCCCGAGGGCCTGTATGGCGCAACAACCTAACCACAAAGTTCTAAGTAATCTACTGATCAAAGACTGTAAGGGCAGACCCCCTTCGGCTTCAGCTCTCGCTCTGTCCGATATGGAAGGCCCACTTTCATAGAGGACCAAAAGGGAGAAGGTGGTGATTGAATCATACATCTACCCATCTTTGTTTAGAACTTCAGAACATGCTATAGAGTACCAAAATGTACAATATGGTACTAAGTATCCATGTGCAATATCATTTATAGAAACCTAGTTGCCAACTACAACTCTTTAACTTCTACTTAAGCTTTTGTTCTTTATTGTATTGAAAAATTCCTTATGTCTATCAAAGAAAAAGACATGTTCAGACTTCACATCAATGATTCTGAACCAGGGTCAAATCCTATGACAAAGAAATTTGGCTCAAAGCTTCCCGCGGTGATGACTTTGTTGTGCCTTGTATACTTGTATTCCCTTTCCTAAAAAAGTAGCAATAATTGACTTTAATAACCATATAGGTGTAGTTTATAAACATAGGTTACTTTCGTGGCCTCTTGCACTTGAGTTAAAGGACTTGTATCATAAGTTTGATAAATGAAGCAGAAGTACTATTGAAAATTTTACTAACATGAGACCTATAATAACGAAACAAATCTATGGCAGTAAACTATGCAACAGATAAGCAAAAGAATCATGTTATATCATGCAAATAATCAAAAAAAAAAAGTACCAAGACATAAAGATATATATATATTGGCTGTATACATCAGTAGTTTATGTATATATTATATGAAGAAATAACAATTAGTTATATTGGCTGTATTTGTTGCATCAAAAAAATGAAATGCTTGAATACTAAGAGGTTTTGCATATCCCTTAGTTCAATTTAATACTTCTACTAAGCACCTCAATGGTGGATCCGTGATGGATATTAATGATTATCTTATTTATGAAAGCACGCGTACAGCAAAAAGGGGCAGCGAAACGGAAAAGGAAAAGTACGTGAATAAAGAAAAACAGTAATTAAATAATAAATCATTGCTTAAATGGTTTTCACTGTCAAAAGGCTGCGCCAATTAATTAATCTGTCAGTCTTGAATTAATTCAATGCCAAAAGTTATATGAAACCTCCAAATGTGAAGGAGCTGTATCATACATGGAAACAGATATTCTTGACAATGCCACTCCATTAAAAGATGCAAAAAACAAAATTTATAAATGTTTTTAGGATGACAAGTAATAGCAAACTTTGCAATTCAGAAAGAAGGACCTAGATGTTGATAGCTAAGCAAATCTAGTCAAGTATGAGAGCATATCTAAAGAAATTACAGAGTACCAGCCAAAATATAAATCTCACTATGTAAACCCAAAAACCATGTAGATGTTCAAAATAATACCTTGGAAAGAAACATCAGATTGTCACGTTCACTCTGAGAACTTGCAGCCAACAGGTGAAGCCATCCTTTTGATTGCTTAGTATCTCCCCTTCCCCTACTCTTCTGGAACAAAAGACTTGGACTGATAATTTGGTATATAAAGAATAGTGTTGTCTTTCTTCAAAAAATTAAAATAGTTCATTAATTAGAAGCCTCTGCGTAAAGGGTGCTTTTTGAAATCTGGTCACCAGTAGGCTAAGAACCTGTCTATAATCGACACTGCATATAAAATAAAACAAAACGAAAATAAATTAAACATACATATTCAAAAGCTGGTATGCAAATTAAAAATTGCCATAAATGTTTATGAGTGAGAAGTAAATGCTTTTTTTCAATTGAGATGAGAACAATTATGCACCAGTCTAATTTAGAGAGGCCATTTGTGTAAACTGAATGAGAGGCTTGAATATATGAAAACCAGAAGGCGAACAACTCAAAAAAGCACAGCACTGCATATAAAGACACAGTATTAATGAGGTAAACAATGACTTCAAAACCGTATCACAGCAGAAAATTGGAACCCTCATTTATGCATGTAATTGCAGTTATATTGACAACAGTATTAAAATAAGAAAATGGAAAAAGGAAAAAGGAATTAAAAAAATGACAGGAATTCATAAAAAAATACTCAAGGAGAACAATTTTTCAACATCAAATGACTTCAAAGTGATACTAATAAAGATGCTTAATAATTGTTTTATCCCAGCAAAGGATATGATCTCCGGAACTCTGAGTCAAAAAGTGCAAATAAATTCAGTAAACAAGATTAAAATCCTACAGAAACAGCACAGATAAAAGAATCTCTACAGAAAACAGCATTGAAAGTTTCAAGACCAATAATAGATGGAGGAACAAATAATGAACCACCACCAAACTCTCTAGATTCTAGAACTGTATACACAAGTCTGCATCAGATAATAGTACCAATGTTCATGAAAAAAAATAGTACTCCCTCCGTTCTAAAATTAGAGATACATTTTTCTTTTTACACCGTTCCGAAAAAAGAGATAAATTTCTATTTTAGGACTATAAAGTTACATGATATCCCTAATTTGCCATTACTATGTTACTATCATTCTAGAATCACACCACCACTACTAAATACTTGGACAATACTATGGGTACATTTGGGAACATAAAATTATTCTTAAAGTTGTCGTTTTAGAAATATATCTTTAATTTTGGAGTGGATGGAGCACTAACTAGCATGACAACACAGAAAAACACAACTACCAGAACTGCAAGTTGATCTATTCCAAAAGTAAAATTGACTGCGCCTACAGAGCACTTGCTACCTTTCCTGCTACACTTCTCAACATGTTTAAGATTAACCAACAATTTAAATATTCCTTTGGTCGATCAACCGTTAGAAACAAAAAGTTCCAAAAATTTCAGTTGGACCTTTTTGTTCTCAACTTTGACCAATGCCTTCTCCCACAACCCACAAAACAAACTATTTGGTATCTGATGCAAATTGTCTCTTTTACCCACCTTATTATCAATTAGGTTGTTTAAATTCCAGAGTAATCAACAAAACATCATCACCGAACAAGTTCACCCCTTCTCAAGAAAGAAAAAAAGAAAAAAAAATACAGAAGAAATGAATGATATATTCGGTAAAGATCCCAAGCAAAACCAATATGAAACCCAATTTCTCACGTACAAATATAAATATACTTAAACTATTACTTGAGAAAGATTGAGTTCTGACAAAAGTTGTCGATACATTTACTCATCTAATGGCATAAGAAGATAAAGTTAGGTGCCTTAATGATGACGGGTCAAACTGTTTGTTCTCCAAAGAAAACAGTTAAAAGTTATTCTCACTGAAACAACTTTTATGATTTACCAAATCTGTGACAAAACAGGCTCAGAGTGTATTTCTTATAAGTTGATGACGAATGAAGTGGGGCTAAAATCACTACCAGTGTCCAACCTAAGTACATACATAGTAAATGAAGCAAAAGGAAACCATCACATACCCCTATCAGTAAACTATTGATTGGGTTCTAATAAATAACATGTTCTTTCTATCAGATTTTGTTGCATTCAGTTCCCATGAAAAAGAAATAATGTGTAACAAAGTCCTAGACTTCATTCGGAACTTGGAAAAGGAAAACAAAAATAAATTATCTAGATAAATCTGGCAATCCATACTTTATAAAAATCTAATATTAGAACAATGCTATAATTTAGTGTAAAAAATAATTAAAAATGGTCCAATAAACTTTTAGATTTCATTTCTCAAGTTTTCCGAGCTCCAAACTGAGAATGAAGAGCAATCCAAGCCAAATAACAAACAATTGACAGAGAAATGCTATAAATTGAAACAAACACCACCATCTCATAAATGGTAAACAATATTTAACTGTAATTGCTAAAAACATAATTGAAAAAACAACAACAGTTAACATTATTTGTAAAAGAAGCACACAATGCAGGGGAATACCCTCCTTGTCATCAGTGTCAAAGATCTTCGTAAATATCAGTCCTCCTCCCCTCAATCGAAGCACCAAGTGCGTGAATCAAAATACCGATTGCTTGGCATCTGCTGGTCAGAGGTAATTATTCCCTCCTTGTCCTGAAATTTTCCCCACTTATATTGTCTACTGCAATCAGATTGATGAATTTTACCAGTCGGGCTCTTCGCGAAGAAGGCTCGAATCCTTTTGAGTATATAATTGTAAAGAAAATAATAGTATATTGTAATTTTAGATATCTAATTTTTTATTGCTAGATAAATTAGTAATTTTTTTATAATGTATCTGGTGGATCAATATTATAATCTTATTTAATTTTAAATAATTTAATTTTTATAATAATTTAACTATACTACTCTTACGCTTTGTTTCTGAGTTTTAAAATAGACAAAAAAAAAAAATTAAAATGGACCGCGGAAAATTTAAGTTTTCTTTCCGACTATATTTTCTTATGTTACAGTTTTTTAAAAAAATAGAAAATAAAAGAAATGGATAGAAAACTTACCACTTTTCTCAAAAAATTTTCCATAAAATTACTATTTTTATTTGGACGGAAACAAAATTGGAATAAGTAATATTTTTATAATTTCATATTATCCTCAACTTTTAATATAATAAATTTTTAAATTTTTGTTTCGTGAATCGCTCAATTTTAAATTTTTATTTTTTCTATTAGTAAAACTCAAAAAAAAAACACAAAAGAATCTTGAGTTTTTCTATTCTTTTCTTTTCTGATTAATTAAATTTAATTTTTCTATTCTTTTTTTTTTTTTTTACATTTAAAATTCATAAAATTTAGTGTTAGTATTAATTGTTACATTTTTTATCATACTTATTAATATGCGTATTTTTTATTTTGTAACGAAGATAATAATTTATAATAAATTATCTTTATTTTGAATTTAAAAAACTTGACTAATAATTTAAAATTTAAAAAAAAATATATGTGTATTTTCTAAAATTAGAAGCCAAAATAAAATGGATGTGTAACATTCCCGTGACCTAAATTTATTAGAAGAAACCTCCTATATACCCCATAATTACTTTTAAAATGGTGTAATCCTTCCTCCAAGTCTTCAAAACAATTAATGTTTATTTTACAGTACAAAATGTTGAATGACCAAAAACTTTGTGGTCCTAGAATACTAATATTTTATCAAACATATAAATTGTTTGATGTTCAAAGGTCAATGAAATTATTAATATACGATTATCAAAAAAAAAAAAGTCAATGACCATATATACTTATTATCCCATTACCAGTATTTTTAAATTTGAGAACCATGTGAAAATTTTAATAATTAATGAGAATGTGAGCAAACACATGCATGCATGGATAATATATAATAATAATATCTTCAATATTTAATTTTAGGATAAACCAAAGAGAAAAATATATATATATATATATATATATATATATATATCTAATTAATCTTCAAATCAAAATTTTAATTTTTTTCTAAAGTTGTAAACTACTTAAATTATATATCTAAAAATTGCGTTCCATTTCATGGATCACTATTTTTATTTTAGAGTTTTGTTTTCCATTTCGATCACAAGAACCCAAGGAATTAATTAATTACTAATCACTCTTAATTAATTACATATACAAATGATAATGTTCACTCGTAGATAAACAATGACCATGCATGTTTAAAGTATTTCATAAAATAATAATAATTGTATCTAGAAAATTAATTACTTTACTATATATATATATATATATATATATATATATATATATATATAATCAAAATAACTTATATAATATTATCACATAATATTCACATATCGTATATACATCTATTATATGTGGTAACATGATATACATTGTTTTGTGAAAGTGGTTAACGTGAAATTTATTTTTAGAGTAAGTTATATTTAATTGACTAATAGAGTCTTGACACGTATGCTGAATTACGAGAATCTATATGTATCAATATTTTATTAATGATTTATTAACTTACCAAAAATCTAACCGCTGCTTGAACCCACATGGCATTCCGTGATCTCCCTACCATTTCTTATGCAAATAGTAATTCATGTATGTTCAACTATATACGGAATCTCATTTCATTTTTTATGTGATAATAACATTATTATTTTGGCCGAAATCTCCAGGAAATCAATATATTGGACTGGACCGCTGCTGGGTTGTCGTGTTACCTTATGAACCCACATGGCATTCCGTGATCTCCCTACCATTTCTTATGCAAACTAGTAATTCAGCTGTTCAACTATGACTCCATCACGGAATCTCATTTTCATTTTAATTGATTTAGGCGAAAAAGTATATCAACGGTTCAGATCTATTATAATTTTTAAAATATTCAAACGGAGAGAGAGGTAGCGAGCAAATATTTTATTATATAAATATACGAAAACAAAAAAAAAAAATTATTTATAATTTTTTTTAACAAACATATTATAAAATCTTAATAACAAATGTTTTATATAACATTTTATAACAAAAATAAAAACATTTGTTTAACTTATAATTAACCATTATAAATTATGCATGTATAGGTTGTGGTCAACTATACATTGTATTGACTATATTTTTTTGGGTCAATGATATACTTAATTTAGATTTATTTATTTTTTTTAAAACCGACACTGCAAGATAATATATATATATATATATATATATATATATATATCCTTGATGAAGAATTTAAAGCTATACAACTCACGAGGGCGGCTATGCCTACATTATCCATTGTATATGGGCATCTAGTTAGCTATAGGGTGGATACTTCTAGATTTATGAAGTAGTTTCCCATTTTCTCATCAAACGCGTAAGCAACTCGTTATTACAAATTCCGGATCTAGCACTAGCAGCCCACAACCAGTTTTTGGGTCTCACGTCTTCAAAACATAAGTACTTATTTGCAATTAATCTTAACAGAATTGATTAGCATGAAATTTATTTTTGGGTAAATTGATCAATTAATCAATAGAGTGCTGACACGCAGACGAGACTCTATGTGTATCAACATTTTATTGCTCAAAAAATAAATTTCATACTAACCGGATCCAATCATAACACATAGGTGGGAACATTTATGAATCTCCAGCCGACTACATTGCATGAGCATGCTCTAGTTTGGTGTAATTGGAAGTTTAAACCCTAAGTAAAATTGTTTGGGTGTAATTTAATAATTCTAATTAAAATTGCATATGATATTACTTGTAATTAGTACGGTGCGATTTTTAAATTTTGCAGTACGATTTCATTTGGTTCGGTTTCAGTTCTAAAACCAATTGACATAGTTAACAATAATATTCAATAAATTAAATTCATCTTTATATATAAGAAACCACACATAACATTAACAAAATAACATTAAGCAACAAGTTTTAGGTTTAAAATATGCTACTCATTAATGTTTTAACATTAGTCAAGCTATTACAATTCAATTAGAAATATTTCTAGCCAAAAACAAAATATTTTAAAAGTGCATAACATAATTAAAATTGTCTATTATATTTTTAAGAATACTATATAACTTCTAAAATTTTTTATATAATATATAAGTGCGGTACGGTACTGCAATGCGATTTGAGCTGTGTGGGAGCCTCCCAAAACCGCATATGCTAGTTTTTAGTCATTCTAAAACCGTCAAAATAGTCGGAACAGTTAGTGCGCCCAGGATACACACAAATTTGTGTGTCTCCCTTTTCCCTTCCCTTACTTGACCGAACAAAAAAAATGTCAGTTATTACAACTACATCGATTTTTCGATTTGATCAAGATTTTTTAGTTTATGGCCAGCTCTCTATGGTCTCAATTATTACTTTATTGAATTTGCTTCATATACCTAACTTTTAAAAAGTAAAATAAAACTCACTTTTAACTTTAGGACAAAGAAATTACTTTTAAAGTGCTGGTATAACATTAGCCATTTAATTTTGACTACTGAAACACAGATTGTCCATATTGCAAATTAAAGAGAGGATGTATATGTATATATTAGTATTCATTTCTGTGTATAAATTAATAGGGCCTAATTAATTTACATAAGTAAGCCTACATAAAGCAGCACAAACCTATTTTAGTGAATTTGCACATATTCGTATTTTAATTAAATTCTTCTTTCTCGAATCGTCACTGGAAAACCACCCCTCATGGTGGCCGTTAAACCGGGTGCGAACAGCATTGTACTAGACGGCGCCACCGCTTGGATATCGAACCGTTGGATCAACGCCACCGCAACACTTTTCATCTCCATCAATGCCATTTCCTTCCCCAAACAAACCCTAAGACCAGCTTGAAAAACCGGGTACTTATAAGGGCTCTCGGGTTGAAAAACCCCATTTTCCAACCATCTTTGGGGCTTGAATTGGAGACAATCAGAGCCCCAAATGCTCTCCATCCGACCCATGGCATACGGGTGGTAAGTAAGCCTAGTACCTTTCCTAACAAAGGTACCATCCGGAAGCACATCATCTTGTTGACAAAACTTTGAATCAAATTGAACAGGCGGATATAATCTCATACTTTCATATAATGCCGCTTGTAAGTAATGAAATTCTCTGAGCTGATCAACGCCGGCGAGTTTGTGCTGCTGTCCTCCCGGTGGGCTACTCAATTCGTCCCGAATTGAAGTCACAACCCCAGGGTGCTGATCCAACAGCCAGAAAAAACTTGTGAGCGCGGATGCCACCGTGTCACGACCCGCCAACAAGAAACTAATCACAATGTCCCTCAGGTACTTATCGTCGTTAATGGATCCCATGAATCTAGAAAGAAGATCATCGTGTGTGGAAAAGCCCATTAGCCTCTTTTGCCTAATTACTTCCTCAGCTAAAACATCCACGTTCTTGATAGCTTCTCGAAGCTTCTTTTCCGACCCCAAATTCAACAACCTTTTCACCTTCCAAACCACGGGAGACGCCGTCAGCGCCCGTTGCGCTGATAATTTGGAGGCCAGATCAAACGCCTCCGCAAATTCCGACAGGGGCAATGACAATTTTAAACATCCTGGGTCCACTCCAAAAGAAAATTTGCAAATATTATCAAAAGAGAATCTTCGGAAAATGTCTTGTAAATCAACAACTCCTACACTTTTTTTACAACCAAGTGCAGAGGAAGATAGTAGCGGAATCAACCTGTTATTAATCTCCCATGTAACCGTCTCAAAAGCATACGATCTTATCGATAAACTTCCCACCTCCAAGCTCGCCATTTTCCTTTGAAATTTCCATTTCTCGCCGTCCACGTTGAAAATGCCTTTCCCCAAAAGATCACCCAATATTGTATAAAAGGGTTTCCCTTTGGGGTAATTATCGAAATTTGTCTTCAGCATATACTCCACATTTTCGGGGTTTGAAGTAATAATATTGTCAAGAACATGAACATGAATTGTTCCCGTGGGTGATTCTTGAAGCAGATGAGTGTACCAATCGCATAAATTTTTGTACTTGAGATTCCAGCCGGCGGACAGAAAAGTCCGGCTGGTTTCACAGCCGCAATACGGCTTTAGCAGCCGGAGAACAAAGATGATAATTATTGAGAGGAGAAAAGAAGAAAAGAAGATGAAATAAAAGAAGTCCATAGGGATTTTAATTAAGAGATTTTAGAAAGAGAGGTAGTGAGAGAAAGTGAGGTGGGATGGTGATGAGAGAGATAAGGTGGTGATGTACGTGGGTTGGGTTGGGATAGATTATATACAGAATAGAAAAATGAATGGTTGGTTAGTTGGTAGTTAAAATAGGTGTAGAGTGTGGACAAGTGGGGGCGCGCAGACAGAAGATCTGCTCTCAGTGAAAAGTGGAGACGAGGGTCGACCTAGAAATATGCATTAATAACGCGTGCGCTAAATAGTAGATTCGAATTTGATCATGGGTTATTCGATTTCCAAATAGTTTTCCAACCACGTGTTCTCTTGCTTTTTGTCTGGTTCTAATCTATGACAAATGTGGGGTAATGTGTGTAGACTTTTTATACTACTACTACTTAGTACTAGTTAGATGCTAACAAAAATCATTAATTAAATTAAGAATAATGATACACAAATAAATTATTTTATAAATTATTAATGTGATACACTCGTAAAATAATTTGTTAATCAATATATTATAATAAAATATGTCACATTAACCGTTTATAAAATATTTATAACATAATTTTATCTATAGCATTACTCTTAAATTAATGGGATATTTAGGTTTCTCATATTAATAAAATTATTATCAGCAGTATCTCTCCCACTCAAAAATATTTCTACTCACAAAAAGTTAAAAGAGTAGAAAGAGATTTGAAACTGAAAGTTTCATTAATTTTGGAGAGGCTTAGCTTCAAAAAGCTGTAACACCATCACTTTCATGCCGTCTTAGATTATACAACTTGTGCATGGCCGTAGTCTTGATAGTTATATTAAACGTTTCCCACGTTTCAAAAATTAAAAAAAAAACCTACTAGCTAGCTAATTGAAGAATCAGTAAAGTGGTCCACTAGTTAACAACACATGTATGTATAGTCACTGTAGGCTGTAGCTGATGAGGTTTAATGGACCACACTTCTTAGCCATGTGCCATTACGTACCGGTCTGATAAGAATTACCTGTCTCAGATATACGCATCCACTAACTTTATCATAACCTCATATAATTTTTCATTCTATAATAAGTTACACAAAATGATGCATTTATCAATGTAATAAAAAATTATAAAATTTATTAATATAATATTATGATTAATTATATTATAAAGTTTAATTTTGTGTATTTCATGCATAGCACATTAATTATTTAAGACAAAAAATTTAATACTCATACATAATTATCTATTTAAACTTAAAACTATCAATATCACAATCTCCTCTAGTTCTCCTTAATTAATTTTTGTTATGGATATTATATAATTCCATGAAGTGCTGTAGAGAAACTTTATGGCCAATTTTCTACGGTAAAAAATGAAAGCTTTTTCGGTCTATTTTATTATAACCCCAAATCCCAATGCTATGTTTGAATCATGCACACTAAAAAAAGGACTAAATAGAATGATGTATTTATATGAAATCAAAAAATTATGTTTAATTGTTTTATTAGAATGAAATAAATTATTTATATTTTTATCAAATTTATAAATTTTATTTTTTTAAGAGGGTATAAAATAATTCATTCTAATTAAAATTAAATAAATTATTTTATTTAAATACCAATTTCATTCTCTCGATCCGAGCATAAAGTTTACCGACTAAGGTGGACAAGAAACTAGGGAAGTTGTCAATATAATATTCTTAATTATGCACAAATTAATTAATTTTTAAGATGAAAGGGGAATATTAAACAATGCATATATTAAATTCTTAACACACACTTCCTCATGCATGTGATGTGAGTATGTGACACAACAAAACATACCTTAAATATACTACCTCCGTTCTTAAAAAATTGTCATTTAAAGTTTTTATACATAAATTTAAAAAGTATCATTTATCAAGTAAGATTTATTTAAAATTTCATCACTACCCCTTTATGAAAAGTTAAAAACTATTAATACAAGAGATGGAATTTATTGGGACAATGAGAAAAGGTAGGGATAATATAGGAAAGTAAATAATCTATTCTCCTCAAAAGTTATAAACGATAAACATTTTGGAATAAATTTTTTCTTTTAAAACGACAATCTTTTAAAAACGGAGGGAGTATTACTTATTACTCCCTCCGTTCCTTAATATAGGTCGTTTTAGAGTTGTGCACAAGTATTAAAGAAATGATTATAAAGCATTAAATATACTATCAATTGTCTATATTGTCCTTGTATTGAAAAAAAGAGAGTGTTATTTATTGGACAAAAAATAGTGAGAGAGAACCAAAGTTACATTTAATACTTAAGGTAATATTAAAAATTAAGCAATTAATATTTACTTGAAATTCTCAAACGACTTATATTAAAGAACAAAAAAAAATCTTTAAAATAATTTATATTAAAGAACGGAGGTAATACAGAATTTTTTCGCCAAATACTGTCTTTTTTTATGGTTCGTCTTTTTACTATTGAAGGAATTAGTTAAGTTTGTACAATATTCTTGAGAGATGGCCATGGGGAGTAAGTAATAAGAGTCTTTAACTCCACCCACTGGGCAGTGGCCACTGCCATTCAGTGTTGCGACTTTAGAAGTCTGCGTGTTGTTACGTGCATGCATGACAGCTTCGGCTTGAGCTTCAGATAGAGATACGGAATAAGTACAAACTAAGACAAGTCTGCACTTATCTTATCCATTCATGGCGTATGTACATTCTAATGCTACATGCATACGTTCGAATTGAAAAAATGAAATGTACATTCGAGTTATTTCATATTCTCCCTCCTCTCTTAAGGTAACAAAATTCACTTAAAAGATTTTATATACATATTAAATTCACTCACATGTTTTTTTTTTTTTATCTTAATTCAATAACATAAAAAACATGAACTTTGAAAAAAATGAGAAACTTAGTTTTCATTAAAAAACAAAACAATTTATAATTAATTATGAATTAAAAAGTTGAATACATACTTCCATTAAATACCAACACTTGTTAAAGACCGCAATCTCAGTCAAGTGCCATCACCACCTGTCTCTGTCTCTGTCTCTGTCTCTGTCTGATAACAACATTATGTTGTCACTAGTCACGTAATATTTTCTGTTGGTAAAAACCAAATAAAATTATTATCCCTATTTCAAAATAAAAGTTTTTAAATTAATGTGAATTCATTTTCAGATTTTCTGTTTATCATCATGACATCTCATAATGCCGAGGAACCAGTTCTTGATTGTTTCTTTAATTTTTTTTAATCAAAACCACTCGCCTGAAACTAATGACCATGAGTTTTTAAGAAAAAATAATATTGATCTAATCCTCCTATATATATTGTCAAAGTTTTTTACCGAATTATAATTATAATTATGATCGATATATGTGCATACTTGAGATAACTAAGAATTAAAAAGTCTCATTTTAATATATTCTATCTAATTTATATATTTTCACGTTGGTTGCAATTCAATTTTATTAAATATAGGTCGATATGTATATCATTTTCATAATGATCAAGAAAATAAATTTTTTATTTTTGTGACGATTAAATTAATATTATTTTAAAGTAGTTTTATTTGTAATTTATATTTCATCCTCTTCTATATTTAATCACGACCTTTTTTCTGAAAATTTAAACTGGTTTACTGCAAATCGTGATTAAGAAAATGAATGTATATACATATATTGTAAGACCCTAATTTTTAATGAATAAGATTTAATTTTAGTAAGGTGTTGGTTTAATAAATATTATAGTTATGGGTGATATATATGTGTAAATTATACGAAGTAATTAACAGTTTGTCAGGAAATATTCGTTTTGTCTGGTAATAATCTTTTTGTCGGAGAATATATTCGTATGACAGCACCGAAATAACCAATCATTGGTGGGCCCCACAACGAAATAACTGTCGAATATAGAAATTAAAGCGACAAAAATGACTTTTTAAAAAATTGACGACATAACTTTTATCGTTAACTGTTGAAATACCTGGTGATAAAAGTACAGTAATACACATTATTTCACAGTAGCACGTGGTACTCCACAGTAGTATATGGTATTGCACAATATTTCTGATTATTAATTCAATAATTACTACATGCAGTAATATATGCACACTATTTTATATTATTAAATCAATAATACGACACAATAACTCATATTATTTGATATGATATTATTAAATCAGTTAGCATTATTGACAATGTTTATAAGTTATGTCGAGAAAAATATTTAGTTAATTGCGCGTCGTTTATATGAAAGATCCTCTTTATCGGAAACGATCTAGTTGCCAATATTGTGAGTTTATTCTTTTATGACCCACACCTTTTAAAAAACCAACCATTATTTTCTAAGTTGGTGAATATTTTTGGCGAATCGTTAATTCTTTTGCAATGGATGGTATCCCAATTACCAAACTTTCCAAATTGATGTACTATTGGGTTTGAAACCCGTGACTAAATTTCGTAATTAACGGACGCATGTCTCCCAAACCTTGACTATAAATTAAAAGGAATATGTATCTTCAGAAGATGAGATACACTAAAAGTATAAAAAATTTCTACTTCAATTTTGTTAGTATTTCTTTCGTGTAAAAGTATACTTTGAGTGTAGCTAATATTGTTAGAATTCCTCAAAATAATCTCCTTTATACTAGTAAGATCTAGTCTCCTACTAAGGTAATGATATTTTTTTCTTTCATATTTATAAATGATATCATTTTCTTTCATACTCCATAATAGTTGTTGTGATGTCCCCAAAATAGGTCCACACAACCCATTCTGAGTCGCCAAATATATGTTAAAGAATTCAAACACAAACTTCAATTATACAACTATTAATTGTCATATAAAATATGTGACGCCCCCAAAAATAGGTATACATCACCCATCTTGAGTCGCCAAATACATGGTACAAAATACAAATACAACTTAATTATACAAATGTCGTGTAAACAATACGACAAAACATAGCCGAGAGTTTTAATAAGAATATTGTCATCTAGACAATATCCACACTCAAATGAGTCATCATTACATTTATTTTCACACTATTTAACAGAATAGTAAGGACTACTAATGCTATCATCTGTATCGTCACTCCGTTTCCGGACTCTTCCCAGCTATATTATCATTTTCTGAAGAGAACAGTGAAAGAAAGGGTGAGCTCAACTAGCCCAGTAAGAAATATTATGACTAAGATAATGCAGAATAAATTATTATTAGTCTTCAACAATGTTAAACTGATAAAATACAATATACATCAAGTTTAACTGCAGCGGAACAAACAATCCATTAGAAGAGTCAAGTAAAGAATAAAATCTACTATCTTCTATGATTTAAAAGATTTTTTCATCACTTTTATCTTCGAGAATCGACAATAAATAATTCAAATCATCCCACGCACTACTGTGCCGAGGATCTTATTTAGTATCACAACCACGAATTATCCATGACTACACGCCAAAGATAATTGTGTTTTCATCAACGGTCACGATCATGCCATAAAATAATTCATCTTTGCACCCTTGGCCGAAGAGAATCCATAGCCATAATCATACCAAAAACTGTCCATCAATGCACTACGGAATGATGAGGATTTTTTACATCATTTGTAACATTACTATTGGCCATGATTATAAGAATAATCCACGGTTATAATCATACCAAGTCCATCTATGCACTACAGGCCACAGATGACTTTCAACATAATATAAACACGAGGATGATGATAATGACATAATAATTCAATAAAACAAGTTCAAGAATTAATTTATCCAGGAATCAATAATGTCCAAACTGTTAACATGATACTTCTTTGTAGAGTAAAATTCAAGAATGCTCAAAAGAATATTTTCATGAAAAGATACTGGATGAAGCACAAATATCAAGGATATTCCACTAATTTCATGGAGTATAGAAGTAAAAACTTTAACCAACTGAGTATAATAGAGAATGAAATAACAAAAGAAATCACCGGGCATGCGATAGATCGACGCATGCATTATTCTAACGAATAATAAATAATGAGAACAGAAGTGTCATGCATAAATGCATGAGGCAGGATATTCCAATGAATAATAAATAACGGAACCGAAGTCGAGGCAAAATTGCACCAAGCGGGATGTTCCAAAAGAATAATAAATAACGGAATTCGTGTCGTGCGTAAGCATGGCGTACGAGGATGTTCCAACAGAATAATAAATAATGGAACCGTGTCGGTGAAATTACGACAAGCGGGATGTTCCAATGAATAATAAAGAATAGAATAATGAAGAATTTCACCAAGTATAGGGGTGGCAGCGTATATAGGTTATTCCAACAGAATAATAAAGAATGGAATAACAGAAGTTCTCTTTATAAATACAAAAGAAATAATACCCCTTACAGATATAACAAATAATATCCCTTACCTTAGAACAAACTGGATATAGGAGTAGTGAAGTAGCAGAATACTTTTCTTCTTTCTCTTTATATTTTCTCTATCTAGAGTTTCAGTGAATTTGTAAGAAATAATGAAGGAATGAGCTTCTATTTATAGGAGAATGGGTGAATAGTAACTCAATTCTGAAGCGGTCAGATTGATTTACTTTTAAATGGGCCGGTCAGATTGGTTTACTATAAAATATTCTAATAAAACAAAATCTTTTAAATAAAATATAATATATTCTATTTATAATCTAATAAAACGAATAACTTTATAAAAGTATTCTATTTTATATAAAAAGATTTTTACTATCTGAAAACACTCTGCGAGCCTTTATGCAAATACTATCGTAATAAAATATAATATATTCTAATTATAGTCTAATAAAAGCGAATAACTTTATAAAATTATTACATTTTTTATATAAATAACTTTTTTTGTTTTATTACATTAATAATACTAATAAAACAAAACTTCATCATCATTATTATAATTCACACTATTAATCGACCGAGGTTGTTTCGAGGAAGAGGGCTTTCGATAAAGATTTCTCCTATTGGGCGCCGCAATTAGGTGACCAAACCTCTCCTTGGTAGAACTTCTAGACATCGTTAATATTGTAAATAATAATATTAATAACTCTGTCATCTCAATTATTGATTTAATAATATATAAAATATCGACAATAATTGAATCAATTAACGTGAGATCTTATGCAACAATTCTTTGAAGCGATAATTGAACAAAACCGAGTGACTTCTCACGTAAACATCAATAATTAATATCTTGTGCTACTTATGCAACTAACGCCAGACAGCGTATTCTTTGTCTTTTACTACTGCAAAGTAGTTCAACAAGATTAGCGGTAAAACTTCCGCCATTATTTTCATAAAAAATATTTTTGTCGTTTTCTCAATCAAATGAATAATTACATTGTGGGGTCCACCAATGATTGTGCCGTCGTCACGAATATTCCCTTCTAAAAGCGAATATTCTCACCAATCGAATATTATATAACAACTTGCATACTTTGCAAAATTTATAAATACTACCCAAAACTATAATATTATCTCAAATTCACACCATAATATTCAAAAAATATTTTGAGAAAATTAAATCTTTATTAAGTAAAATTTAGAATTTTACAATCTCCCTCCTTATGAAATTTAAGCCTCGAAATTTACGTCACTTACTGTCTGTAGAAACGAATGATGAGTACACTTCGTCAGATTCTAACTCTTGAGCTATAACCTTTAAGTGTAGAATATATTTCAGAATTTTAACAGGTACATCATCATACGTTAAATTATCCGCCATCTCGTTCTGTTCTAAATCAATAATGTGGTTCGGGTCGTCCACATATTTACGTAACATCGATACATAAAAAATGTTATGAACACGCGACATACTTGGCGGTAAAACGAGTCTATAGGCCACAGTTCCTACTCGATCAAGGATTTCAAATGGGCCAATAAAATCGAGGGTTAAGATTTCCTCTCTTCATCTATTCTTGCTTCTAGAATATCGCCCTCTTGAACCTTCTTCTTCACATTTATCAGCTCTGAGTATTTAGCTTGAGCGGATTTAACTTTATCAATTAAAGTCGATTCTACTCGTATATTCGTTATCTTCATGTGGGTTCAGTATATTCGCATCTAAACGCAGCACGATCTTTCTACTCTTTCGGCGTCGCCACTACCGTTCGCTTTTCCACGATGGTATTGAATGGTACGATCGTAATCTTCAACAGCTCGAGCCAACGTCTTTGGCGCATGTTACGTTCGTTTTAGTTAAAAAAATATTTAAGGGTTTTAGAAATGGGGTTTTGTACTGGGGTCAGTACAAAATTCGATTTCACTCTCTAGGGGTAGACTAAAAAGTCTTCAGAATACGCCAGGAAATTTATTAACGATAGAAATATCATTCAAAACTGTGACCCTCATCCAAGACTTGGATAGCACGTCACATTGATACCTATCAACTTGTCATCGTTATTCATGACGTCCCCTACGGATAGTCTGGCTTTGGTGCATTCCACACAAGGAAGTCAACAACGAAAGGATCGGGGCTCATTAATTATGGCTTGATATAACAGTGTTTGACTTTAGTGGTTTGGTTGCTTGAATTCGCATAACAGGTTGGTTAGGAATATAAAAGCTAACAAAAATAATAATTGAGTGGTTAACCAATCGATTCCTAAAATTACATCAAAGACAAGTATTTTCAAAGAGATCAGATCGAAAGGTAACGTGAAAGTGTCGACTTAAATCAAACAAGATTTATAAATAATGGATGTAACAAAGGTTTCTCCTAACAGAGTTTTAACAGATAAGTCAAAGTCTAATTTCTCAATAGCCAAGTTCAAACATTGAACACAACTAGGTGAAATACAAGAGTAGGTAGAACCGGTATCGAATAAGGTATAGACTTCGTAAGCATTTATGATTAACTTACCCGTGACTACTTCGTTCGGGTTCCTCGACAAACACTCTCACTTAAACTCTGGCTTTGACATGCGGGACATCCTTTGGCGTCACCATCCCGGTGGACTTGACTTCACTACACGACAAAATCGAGCTAGGTGACCTTTCTTCTTAAAGTAATTGAAACACGCTTTGGATTTTTTGCGAGACAGGTTTGGACGGATGTGTCCCTCCCGTCCACATTTGAAACATCTGACCAGGTGGTCGTTCTTCTTCCTTTGAAACAGTCTTGATCTTCTTTGTCTTTCCATCATTATTGAACCTTCTCTTCTTGAAATTTCCACTTCTATTATCTTGGCCATGATTACCACCGAAGTGGTTACCATTCTTGGCATGATAATTTCCCCCACGATGGTTATCATTGTTCCGATGGCCGTTGCCACCAGTACAATTATTATCGTGTTGTTGGTTGTTGCCTTTTGGTTGTGCTGACTCATTATCGCGCTTCAATAACTGAGCCCTATTCACAACATCTGAATATAAACAAAGTTTGTGAGAAATAAGGTATTGACGTATATCGGGTTTCAAACCTCGCAGAAACATTCGCGTCATTTGCTCCTCATTATCGACCAAATGGGATGCAAACCGGGATAATTCCGCAAACTTAGCCTCATACTGTGATACGATCATATTGTTTTGCTCCAGCTTGATAAATTCCACCTCATTCATGTGACGAATACTTTCAGGAAAGTACTTGTCGTTGAACAATTCTTGAAATTTCTCCCAAGACATCTTGAGTGCATCAGGCTTGGTACGTTTTACAGATTCCCACCAATGATCTGCTTTTTCACGCAACATAAAGGTGGCGAATGGAACTTTTTGCTCCTCTGGGAATTCCAAGACATCAAATATCTTGGTGATCTGCTTAATCCACGTCTCTACCTTAAGCGGGTCTGGCTTTCCCAAGAACTCCGGTGGTCCCAGCTCCTTGAACTGCTTAGCGGTGACCAACCGTGGATTACCATTGTTTCCATCTGCATTATGAACAGGATTCTCTCTCGTTTGGTGTTGTATGAATTCTAAAAAGCTCCTAAACGTACCGTCGTTCATCATTTAATCAGTGTTGTTATTTACAGGAGGATTATCGCCTTCCTGTTGCATATTATTCGGGTATTGATCAGCGGTACCTCAACGGTCTCATGTGCTCCATTGCTTACCTCAACATTTTTAGATGTCATTTTCAAATACTGTCACAAAACAAGGGTTAATTAACAAATCACATATTATCCCTGTACTCTGACCGACCAATTAAATACCAAGTAAACTTAGGTAGGTCATACTAGCGAAAGAATTCCCCGTCTCTCCCCTCCTAGTTCTTGTCTCACATCTCAGCCATTGATCATATCCCTAAGCTTTGATACCAACTGTGACGCCCCCAAAAATAGGTATACATCACCCATCTTGAGTCGCCAAATACATGGTACAAAATACAAATACAAATTAATTATACAAATGTCGTGTAAACAATATGACAAAACATAGCCGAGAGTTTTAATAAGAATATTGTCATCTAGACAATATCCACACTCAAATGAGTCCTCATTATATTTATTGTCACACTATTTAACAGAATAGTGAGGACTACTAATGCTTATCATCTGGACCGCCAGTCCGCTCCCCGACTCGGCTCGTCCCGACTATATTATCATTTTACGAGCGAGCGGTTGAAAGAAAGGGTGAGCTCAACTAGCCCAGTAAGAAATATTATGACTAAGATAATGCAGAATAAATTATCATTAGTCTTCAACAATGTTAAACTGATAAAATGCAATATACATCAAGTTTAACTGCAGCGGAACAAACAATCCATTAGAAGAGTCAAGTAGAGAATAAAATCTACTATCTTCTATGATTTAAAAGATTTTTCATCACTTTTATCACTGAGACTCAACTTAATAAATAATCCACATCATCAAATCATCCCTGCACTACAGGCCAAGGATATTATTTAGTATCACAATGACATACTAATTCAATAAAATAAGTTCAAGAATTAATTTATCCAGGAACCAATAATGTCCAAACTGTCAACATGATACTTCTTTATAGAGTAAAATTCAAGAATGCTCAAAAGAATATTTTCATGAAAAGATACTGGATGAAGCGGAAATATCAAGGATATTTCACTAATTTAATGGATTATAGAAGTCAAAACTTTAACCAACTGAGTATAATAAAGAATGGAATAACAAAAGAAATCACCAGGCAAGCTATAGACCGCACTGACAGATTATTCCAACAAAATAATAAATAATGGAACCAGGTCATGCATAAACGCACAGACAGGATATTTCAACAGAATAATAAATAATAGAACCAGGTCAGGCAAAATTCGCATCGACAGGATGTTCCAACAGAATAATAAATAACGGAACCAGGTCATTCGTAAACGCACAGACAGGATGTTCCAACAGAATAATAAATAACGAAACCAGGTCAGGCGAAATTCGCACCGACATGATGTTCCAACAGAATAATAAAGAATGAAATAACAGAAGAATTTCACCAAGTATAAGGTAGCCCGCGTATACAGGTTATTCCAACAGAATAATAAAGAATGGAATAACAGAAGTTCTCTTCGTGAATACAAAAAAAATAATACCTGTAAGACTCCAACTTATTATGAATAAAATTAAATTTTCTCTATATATTATCTTGAAATAATTAGGAGTTAATTTGATATAATACTTTGGTTATGGGTGAAATGTGCAAATTTTACAAAATAAGCATGTGTTTGTAAAATATTCATTTTTTGTCGGGGAATATTCGTTTGGTCGTGGGATATTCTTGTTGTCGGGGAATATTCGTACGACGGCACAACCATTCGTGGGCCTCATTACGAGAATAAGCTGCCGGATGAAGAAAAGCGACAAGTTTGAGTTTTTATAAATAACGGCGTAGTTATTACTATTAACTTTGTTGGAATACCCGGTGGTTAAAATACGATGTCTGGCGTGGTTTGCGATGTAGCACACGGTATTGCACAATATTTTGAATTATTGATTCTTACGTAAGAAGGCACTACTCAATAATTATTACGATAATTACTTTTTAATATTTTATTTTATTGATTCAATAATTGTGTTGATATTTTATATTATTGTTGTTTCAATAATTATCCTTTGCATGAAGATTTCCCATTATCGGATCAATAATTCATATTATTTGAATAATATTATTAGATAGCATTATTGACAATGTCCGAGAAAGTTACATCTCAAGGAGAGGTTTGGTCACCTAATTGCGGCCATAGTAAGGAGAAATCCTTATCGAAAAGCCCCCTCTTTCCTGGGAATGGTCTGGTTGTCATAATTGTGATTCTGTAATATTATTTGTGAATAATTAATTATTGATTTATATGATAAGAAAATATTTATTTTATGTGGATATAATTGATGGATATATCTATTTTATGTGGTTATTATTGAAGGGATTAATGTTGAGGTGTTTTTATCGGAATGGAGGTATTAAAAATCAAATCAGTGTTCTTGAGATATATTGCGTGAGTTATAATTTTTAATCCGACCGTTGGATTGTGGTGATTTTTAGATATGTTATACATATATTAGTTGAGTATATGCCCATAAATTTTGAACCGTAAAAAATGAACATATGATTTGTTATGAATTTTAAAAGGTGACTGGTTCAGAAATTATTGAAGTTTTTAAATTTATCATTTTGGTAGAAAATTCTAGAATGAGTGGGCCCCACCTATGGTTGGTGAAGAAATGTGCTAAAATTTTATTTTAAATATGGTGGGTGGCAATAGTAGTAGGTAAAGCCATCAGTTAGCAGGTCAAGTCTGCTTCGGCGTGCTAGCATTTTCCTATAAATAGGTGCTTAGGTTAGAATTGAAAATCACACTAGAAACATAAGCTTTCTCTCTCTCTCTCTCTCTCTCTCTATTATCGAGCGTATTTTGTGAGTATTTAAATACTTTGAGAGTTGCTATTCAGTACAAGTTTCATTCAGCAACATATCCGACCTTTCATTCTGAAGTACTATTTCTTTGAGGTAAGGGATGTTATTTTCTTCTTAAATGATATTATTTTCTTCAATATCATTATGTTGAGATATTTTTATGAATTTTATTGTGGAATTTCTACCTTTTTGTGTCGGGGTTACTATTCACGATACTATGACCTTTATTCACGAATCTGATTAATTATTCACCAAAAAATGAAATTTTCTTTTTTTTTAAATCAGATGTCTTTTATGGTTACTATATTTGATTGTATTCATGTTTTGATCTTTATTTTTTTGAATTCTACATCACACTTGGTTATTATGGAGTATTATTGAATTTGGATAACCCGAAATACGAATCCCTAATATTTGTCCTACATGCCATTTGGATTCGTTCTCTAAAATGTTTTTCATCATCCTCGGGCCTTAATGGTGATATTTGATGAATATCTTTGGCTGTGTAGTGCAAAGATGAATGATTACACGATGAATATCTTTGGCTGTAGTGCAAAGATGAATAGGTGTTGAGATGAACATGACCATTTGGTGATACAAATGAATATCTTTGGCCCGTAGTGCAAAGATGAATATTTGATTCAAGATATATATTGATTGATGTTCTGAGGATAAAATATTGATGATAAACTTTTAAATTCATAGATGATAGTAGATTTCATTCTCTACTTAACTATTTTAATGAATTGTTGTTTCCGCTGCAGTTGTTAATCTAAAACTTGTTATCTATTGTATTCTATCAGATTTTTCCCTGTTGAAGACGAAGGATAATTTGTTGTATATTATCTTAGTCATAATATTCTTTACTGGGCTAGTTGAGCTCACCTTTTTCCTTTTTGTTCCATTTTTCTTCTCAAGAAGCGAGAACATAGCAGGAACCAGTCGGGGTATAGAGTGATGGTCCTAGATAGCTGTTTTAGTAGTTCTCACTATTTTGTAAAATAGTGCATCAATAATTGTAATGAGGACTTTATTTGAGTGTTGGTATTGTCTAGAAGATAATATTTGTTTTTAAACTCGCAGTATGTGTTGTCGTATTTTGCACGACAATTGTAATAATAAAGTTGTAGTTGTTTTCTGTACCATGTATTTGGCGACTCAGAATGGGTGATGTATACCTATTTTGGGAGCGTCACAGTTGGTATCAGAGCTTAGGGATATGGTCTCTGGCAGAGATCGGGGAATAGAACTAGGAGGGGAGAGATGAGTAAATCCTTCACTAGTGTATCCTACCTAAGCTTATTTGTTGACCAGTCATAATATAAGGATATTATGTGATATGTTGATTTGTTTAATTAACCCTTGTTTTATGGCAGTTTTTTTTAAGAATGGCAGCTGAGAACGTTAACAATGGAGTGAATGAGATCGTGGAGACACCTCTAATCACCAACCAGGATAATGTGATGTCAGGCAAAAAAGGAATTAGAGATATCCATGTGGTGAGTGAAGAATTGATAGTTGCACCCGAGATAGTCGCAGAGGTAGTAGCTGAGAGTGAGGAAGAAGAGGAACCTGAGGAAAATTTATTAGAAGAATTTTATAATCGAAATTTAGAATTGCAAAATCGTATTCATGAGTTAGAAGAGTAGTAAATTTGAAGAACCAAGGTGATGCCGTGGAGCAAAAAGGATGCAACTATTCAAGCTTGTGTTACCCGATATGTGATGATCTTGAGCGAAGCACTCTTTGGCGAGTATAAGATGATAAAGATGGAATCTGAAAAAAAAAGAAGAAAAAAACCGAATGAGTAAGAATGAGTGATGCGTGGGTAAAAAGCCACGACGCGTTGATATTGTGGAAAGAGATGTCCGATCTAAAAAGGCTAAAATAGATGATATGTATTTCTCTTTTTGGACAATGACAATTGAGAGAACCCAACATCGAGTTTTGAATTACACCGCATATCATTGCGGTCAAACCCCAATTAGATATGGATCGAAGATTAATGATTGAGATCATAAAAGCGGAAATCTGATGAAGCGGTTGAAGGTGGAATATGCCCTATAGAAAAGTCGATTTCAACGGTAGTGATGACACCAAATGACATTGAACACGAAGTCAAAATAAAGTAGTTCGAGGAGCGGTTGTCATGACTTCCCAACAAGTGAGGAACCCAAATGAAGTTATCACGGGTTAGTTAATCATAAATTTTTGCGAAGTCTATATCCTGTTAGATACCGGTTCTATCCATTCTTTTATTTTTCTTGCTTGTGCTAAACGTTTAAACTTGACTC
The DNA here is from genome assembly GCA_020205615.1 of Panax quinquefolius. Taxonomy (NCBI): domain Eukaryota; kingdom Viridiplantae; phylum Streptophyta; class Magnoliopsida; order Apiales; family Araliaceae; genus Panax; species Panax quinquefolius. The sequence continues at coordinate 20,158,792 of CM035155.1, forward strand.
CGGAGAAATTAGACTTTGACTTATCTGTGGAGACTCCGTTAGGAGAAACTTTTATCATATCCACTGTTTATAAATTTTGTTTGATCTAAGTTGGCACAATCACATTACCTGTTGATCTTATCTTTTTAAAGATACTTGCATTTGATGTGATTTTAGGGATTGATTGGTTAACTACTCATTATGCCAAAATTGATTATTTTCGTAAGGTTATTAGTTTTCATATTCCTAACCAACCTGTTATGCGAATTCAAGCAACCAAACCATTTAAGTTAAACACTTTCATATCAAGCCATAAAGCCATTCGTTTATTGAAAAATGGATGTCAAGCTTTCTTAGCCCATTTCATGGATTTAAACAAAAATACGTCAGATTTGAATGATATTTCTGCTGTTAGTGATTTTTCTGTCGTATTTCATGAAGAATTTCCTGGCCTATCCCCAGAGCGTGATATTGATTTTTGTATCGACTTTGAACTCAATACAAAACCCATTTCTAAAATCTCATATCGAATGACTCCTATTGAACTTCAGGAGTTAAAAACCCAAGTACAAAAGTTGGTACCCGAGCATCTATCTGGTGACTTCCTTTGTGGAATTCACCAAAGCCAGACTCTCCGTAGGGAACTCTATATTTGTGTGGTGGTAAAACGATAGGTGTCATTATGACGTGCTTTCTAAGATTGGGATATGAGTCACAGTTGAGAGCAACCTAAGTTAGTAATCAAAATATCTAGCTTTCTAGGCTTAGCTGGTTATTATCGGAGATTCGTGGAAGGATTTTCTCGAATCGCTACTCCGTTAACTTAGCTGACTCAGAAAGATACAAAATTCGTATGGAGCAAGGAATGCGAGAAGAGTTTCCAAGAGCTCAAAAGGATACTCATTTTAAGATTTTTGTTACAACAATACCATCTGGTTCGGATGGATTTGTTATCTCTGGCGATGCTTCGTGCAAAGGGTTAGGATGTGTTCTCATGCAACATGGGAAAGTCATAGCCTATGCCTCGTAACAACTCAAAGAATATGAGAGGAATTATCCTACTCATGATCTGGAGTTGGCAGCAGTCGTTTTTGCGTTGAAAATCTGGAGACACTACCTATATGGGGAGAAAGTGGAGATTTATACGGATCATAAAAGCCTCAAATATTGCTTCACCCAAAAGGAACTCAACATGCGATAACGACGTTAGCTCGAGCTGTTGAAAGATTACGACCATAACATTCGATATTATCCTGGAAAAGCAAACGTTGAGGCGGCGCATTGAGTAGAAGATCATATGCGGGTACGAGTGCAATGTTGTTAACATAAAGGCCCCTTTTGTACGATTTACAAAGGATGGAGATAGAGTAAAAGGTTCCAAGTACCCATGTGATGATATCAAACATACTAGTAGAACCGACTTTAATCGATAAAGTTAAAGCTGCTCAAGCTACGGACACAGAACGATGATCGTATGAAGAAGAAAGTGCAAGAAGGTCTTATTCGAAGTAGGAATCGATGAAGAAGGAATACTTGAGTCAACTCCGGACTTTGCGTTCTAACGATTTCGACTTGAAGCATAGAATCATGATGGAGGCACACAACACACCATTTGCAATCCATCCTGGGAGTACCAAAATGTATCATGATCTTAAACATACATTTTGGTGGAATAATATGAAGAGAGAGATCGCGAAGTTTATCTCAAGGTGTTTAACCTGTCAACGTGTAAAGGCAGAGCATCAAATGCCAAAGGGTCCATTGCAACCACTTGAGATTCCAAAATGGAAGTGGGAACACATTACTATAGATTTTGTTACGGGTCTTCCTAAGGTTTCTCAAGGTATAGATGCGATTTGGGTTATTGTTGATAGATTAACCAAGTCTACTCATTTCTTGCCTATACGTGAGGCTTATTCCCTTGAACATCTTGCTCATATGTATGTGAATGAGATTGTGAGATTGCATGGCATGCCAGTATCCATAGTTTCAGATCGTGACCCAAGATTCACTTCACGATTTTGGGTTAACTTGCAGAAAGCTATGGGCACAGATTTACGATTTAGTTCGGCATACCATCCTCAAACGGACGGGCAATCGGAAAGGACTATACAAACTGTTGAAGATCTATTAAGACTTTGTGTCCTAGACTTCAAAGGGAGTTGAGATAAGTATTTACAATTGGTGGAATTCTCCTACAACAACAGTTATCAGACAAGTATAGGTATGGCTCCATTTGAAGCCTTGTATGGATGAAAATGTCGCTCTCCAGTATGTTGGGATGAGGTGGGTGAAGCAACATTGTTGGGACCAGAGTTGGTACGTATGACTACGGGAAAGATCCAAACGATTCGACAACATATACAAATGGCACAGGATCGACAAAAGAGTTATGCGGATCTTCATCGAAAGGACGTGAAATTTGGTATTGGGGATCATGTACTGTTACGTATTGCTCCATGGAAGGGAGTTACAAGATTCGGGAAGAGAGAAAAGCTCAATCCACGATTTGTTGGTCCATTTGAGATTCTTGACCGAATAGGAAATATGGCCTATAGACTCGCGTTACCTCCAAGCATGTCTCGTGTTCATAATGTTTTTCATATATCTATGTTTTGTAAATATGTGAAAGATCCAAACCACATTAATGCGTTAGAACCAGACGAGATAGCCAAAGATTTAACGTACGAGGAGGTACCTGTTAACATATTGGATAGGAAAAAGCATGTCCTGCGCACCAAGGTTATACCACAAGTTAAGGTTTTGTGGAGGAACCATGCTATTGAAGAAATGACCTGGGAGTTGGAATCAGAAATGAAAGTGAGGTACCCTCATGTAAGACCCCGAAATTTTTTTTAAATAAAAAGGAATTTCCTTTATTTATTATTTTGAAATAGTAAGGGTTGATTTGATTAATGTGGATAGTTAGGGGTAAAATACGCAAATATTTCAAAATAAGCAAGTGGTTATAAAATATTCATTGTTGTCGGGGGAATATTCGTTTGGTCGTGGAATATTAAACGTCTTGTCGGAGAATATTAAATGCGACGGTAGCGATGCCATATGTGTGAGCCCCAACGGAAAGCGATTGGATGAGGAAAGCGACAAATATCGGTTGTTTAAAAATAGCAGGCGTAATTATTACAATTATCTTTGTTGGAATACCCGGTGGTTAAAACACACTAATCTGGCGTTGTTGACAAGAGTAGCGCGCGGTATTGCATCAATTATTGATCCTTACGTGAAGAAGGCACTACTCGATAATTATTACGATGAAATTCTTATTCGTTATTTTATTTTATTGATTCAATAATTCTTTGCGTTGGTATTTTATATTATTCTTTGTTTTGATAATTGTCCTTTGCGATATTTCCATTATCTACTTAACTCTTCTAATGAATTATTATTTCATTGCGAATATTGATTTAAAATTTGTTGTCTATTGTATTCTATTAAATTTTTCCTGTTGAAGACTAACGATAATTTGTTGTATATTATCTTAGTTAAATATTCTTTCTTGAGCTAGTTGAGCTCACCCTTTTCCTTTTGTTCCATTCTTCTCGGGAGGCGAGAATATAGCGAAGTACGAGTCGGGGTATGGAATGAAGGTTTTAGAAAAGGATTGTTTAGTAGTCCTCACCATTTTGTAAAATAATGTATCGATAAATGTGATGAGGATTTATTTGAGTATAGATATTATCTAGAAGATAATATTTGTATTTAAACTCACAGTTTTCTTGTTGTAATAATAAAGTTGTAGTTGTTTACGTACCATGTATTGACAACTCGGAATGGGTGATGTATACCTATTTTGAGGCGTCGCGGTTGGTATCGAGCTTAGGGATATGATCTCTGGCGGAGATCGGGGGAATAGAACTAGGAGGGGAGAGGCGGTAAATCCTTCGCTAGTGTGTCCTACTAAGCTTATTTGTTAGTTGGTCAAGATATAGGGATATTATGTGATATATTGATTTTCTTAATTAACCTTTGTTTTATGGCGGTATTTGAGAATGTCGTGAGAATATTAACAATGGAAATGAGACCGAGGAGACGCTTTGTGTACTCACCAACGAGGAGAAGCGTAACAGACGGTGGCAATGTTCCTCTGTGAACAACACCATTGAAAGCGAGATGATGAGCGAGGGGATGTTTAGAAGCTTTTTGCGGTTCATGCAAAATCGAGACGAGGAGACTTCGTGTTCAAAATCTGAGGAGAAATGATAGCAATTCACGGGTTGTCTGTTGAAGCGATTCAAAGAGTTGGGACCACGAATTTAAGGAAAGCGAGATCCGATCATGGCGAAACATGGGTCAAGCAAATTACCAAGATATTCGATGTCTTGGGATGCGGAGGAAACGAAGGTTCCATTCGCCACCTTTATGTTCCGTGGCGAGGCGGACTCTTGGTGGGAGATGCGTGAAGCGTACCCATCCGGCCTTTTCGGCGTATGTCTTGGGAGAGCGTTTGAGAGACTATTTAATGACAAATACTTTCGAAAGTGTTACGTCGTATGAAGGAAGTGGAGTTCATCGATTAGAGCAAAACAACATGGCGGTGTCTCGATGCGAGGCAAAGTTTGCGAGTTATCGAGTTTGCACCTCATTTGGTGGAGAATGAGGAGCATATATGGCGGATGTTTCTTAGAGGTTTGAAACCCGGCGTACGTCGATATCTCATTTCTCATAAATTTTCTCTTTATTCGGATGTTGTAAGCAGGGCTCAATTATTAGAAGCGAGATACTTGAAATACGGTCGTTGAGGACCCAACCGAGGATCGTACCGGAGATAGCGATCAGCAGAATAATGATAACCGGCGGAGAAAAGCAGACGGACAAAATGGTTACCACTCTGGTGGTAATCATGGAGTCGAAAAACGAAAAGCGAAGTCGGGAGGAGATTTTAAAAGAGGAGATTTAACAACGACTATGTGAAGGCAGCGGTCTTGCAAAGAATCGGTTCTAAGGGAGGAGAAACGACCACCGGTCGTATATCTACTAAATCACGGAAAAGAGGACATATCGGTCAAGCGCCCACATGATTCAAGGTATGCTATAGTTGTGGAAAGGAAGGACATATCGCTTCGAGATTATACGAGAAGCGAAACCTAGTTCAGTGAGACGGTGACTCAAAAGATTGTCCCGGAAAAGTCAAAGTCAGCGATTAGGAAGAAGGCGTTTGTTGTATTTGGTCATAATCGAGGAACCAACGAGGTGATCACGGGTAAGCTATTTATAAATTCTTGCGAAGTTTATACCTTACTTAATCTACGGTCTTTACCCATTCAATTATCTCTCCTGCGTGTGCTCAGCGTTTAAACTTGACTCAGGAGAAATTAGACTTTGATCTATCTGTGGAAACTCAGTTAGGAGAAACTTTCATCACATCCATTGTTTATAAATCTTGTTTGATTGAGTTGGCACCATTACCTTACATTGACCTTATCTCTTTAAAGATACTTGCTTTTGATGTGATTTTAGGAATTGATTGGTTAACTACTCATCATGCCAAAATTGATTGTTTTCGTAAGGTTGTTAGTTTTCATATTTCTAACTTGACTGTTATGCAATTCAAGCAACTAAACCATTAAAATCAATCACTATCATATCTAATCATAAAGCTATTCGTTTATTGAAAAAGCGGATGTCAAGCTTTCTTAGCCCATGTTATGGATTTGAATAAAGACACGTCAAATTTGAATAATATTCACATTGTTATTGACTTTCCGACGTATTTCGAAGAACTTCACAATTACACCCCGAGCGTGAAGTTGAATTCTTTATTGATCTTGAACTGGTACAAAGCCCATTTCTAAAACCCCATATCGAATGGCTCTATTGAACTTGAGGAGTTAAAGGTCCAACTACGAGGAATTGTTGGACATCGGTTTCATTAAATCTAGTACATCTCCTTGGGGTGCTCTGTTTTATTAAGTAAAGAATAAAAAGGCGGGAGTATGCGACTTTAATATTGACTATCGGGAATTGAACCATGTCACCATCAAGAATAGGTATCCTCTACCTCGTATTGATGACTTGTTTGACCCGATTTGCAGAGGGCATAATTCTTTTTCAAAATCGATCTTCGATTACGGATATCATCGGTGAAGATTAGGCGAGGATATTCAAAGAGCGCCTTGAGAACTTCGGTATGGGCATTATGAATTCTTAGTCATGTCTTTCGGACTAACTAATGCTCCTGCTGACTTTCATGGATATAATGAACCGAGTATTCAAGGAATATTTGGATCGGTTTGTTGTTGTCTTTATTGATGACATCCTTATATATTCAAAAGTCGTGAAGATCATGAGCACCATTTGAAAATTTGGTACTCAAAGGCCGTGAAAACCAACTATATGCCAAATTGAAGAAATCGAGTTACGCTTGAAGAAGTAGCCTTTCTTGGGCATGTGGTGTCAAAACATGGAGTATCTGTTGATCCGTGAAGATTGAAGCAATCAAAGTTGGAGCAACCGAAGTCGATTATTTGAAATCACGTAGCTTTTTGGGCTTATTTGGTTATTATTATCGGAGATTCGTGGAAGGGTTTTCTCGAATCGCTACTCCATTAACTTTCACTAACTCGGAAGGATACCAAATTCGTTTGGAATGAAGAATCGCGAGAAGAGTTTCAAGAGCTTAAGAGGAGACTTATTTCTAAGCGCTGTTTAACAATACCATCTGGTTCGGATGGATTTGTTATCTACAAATGATGCTTGAGCAAAAGGTTAGGATGTGTTCTCATGCAGCGTGGGAAAGTCATAGCTATGCCTCATGACAACTTAAAGAGTATGAGAGGAATTATCCTACTCATGATCTAGAGTTAGCGGTGATCGTTTTTCTTATTAAAGATATGGAGCCTTATCTATATGAGGAAAAAGTGGAGATATATTAGGACCATAAAAGCCTTAAATATTTCTTCACTCAAAAAAAGAACTCAACATGCGGCGTGACGTTGGCTCGAACTATTGAAGACTACGACCACACTATTGATACCATCACGGTAAAGCGAGCGTGGTAGGTGGCGCATTGAGTAGAAGATCATATGCGAGGAGCGAGTGCGATGATGTCAAGTATACGCATGAGAGCTAACTTTAATAGAAAAAGTTAAGGTTGCTCGAGCCAGCTGGCCGGGTGATGATGTATGAAGAAGAAAGTACAAGAAGGAGCTATTAGGGCGAGAATTGATGAAGAAGGAATACTTGAGTCCACTCTGAGACTTTGTGTTCTAACGACTACGATTTGAAGAACAAGATTATGATGGAGGCACCTGATACACCATTTGAAATCCATCACGGAAGTACTAAAATGTATCGTGATCTTTGACATACATTTTGGTGGAACAATATGAAGAGAGAGATTGCAAAGTTTATCTCGATGTGTTTAACTTGTCGGCGTGTAAAGGCGGAGCATCTAGTACCTAAGGGTCCGTTGCAACCACTTGAGATTCCGGAATGGAAGTGGGAACACATTACCATGGATTTCGTTACGGGTCTTCCTACGGTTTCTCAAGGCATCAATCTTATTTGGGTTATTGTTGATAGATTAACCAAATCTGCTCATTTTTCTTGCCGAAATCGGAGACTTATTCCTTGAGCGTCTTGCTAGTATATACGTAAATGAGATTGTGAGGTTGCATGGCATGCTGTATCCATAGTTTGGATCGTGACCCAAGATTCACTTCAAGATTTTGGGTTAGCTTGCAAAAAGCTATGGAGCGCAGTTTGCGATTTAGTTGACATACCATCCCCAAGCAGAGACGGACAATCGAGAGGACTATTCAAACTCTTGAAGATTTATTAAGACTACGTGTGTCCTAGACTTCAAGGCGGTTAGGATAAGTATTTACCATTGGTGGAATTCTCCTACAACAACAAGTTATTATTAAGCAAGTATAGGTGTGGCTCCATTGAAGCATTATATGGGCCGAAAATGTCGTTCTCGATATGTTGGGATGAGGTGGGTGAAGCAACATTGTTGGGACCAGGAGTTAAATACGTATGACTAGAAAAGATCCAAATGATTCGACAAGCGTATACAAACAAGCACAAGATCGACAAAAGAGTTATGCGGATCTTCATCGAAAGGGCGTGGAATTTAGTGTAGGGGATCATGTATTATTGCGAGTTGCTCCGTGGAAGGAGTTACAAGATTTGGGAAGAGGAAAGCTCGATCCACGATTTATTGGTCCATTTCAAATTCTTGAATAGGAAGTAGGAAATGTAGCCTATAGACTTGCGTTACCTCCAAGTATGTCTCGTGTTCATAATGTGTTTCACATATCGTACTGCCGTAAATATGTGAAAGACCGAACCACGTTATAGAGTTAGAAGCAGGACGAGATAGTAGAAGACTTAGCGTATGAGGAGGTACTGTCAAGATTTTGGATAGGAAGGAGCATGTCCTACTGCATGAAAGGTCATACCTGAGTTAAAGTTTTGTGGAGGAATCATGCTATAGAGGAAATGACACAGGAATTGGAAGCGGAAATGAAAGCGAGGTATCCTCACCTTTTGAAACACCGAGTGCGTCGTCGATTTCGAGGATGAAATTTCATAAGGAGGGAGGTTGTAAGACCGAAATTTTTTTTAAATAAAAAGAATTTCCTTTATTTATTATTTTGAAATAGTAAGGGTTGATTTGATTAATGTGGATAGTTAGGGGTAAAATCATAAATATTTCAAAATAAGCAAGTGGTTATAAAATATTCATTGTTGTCGGGGAATATTCGTTTGGTCGTGGAATATTAAATGCTTGTCGGGGAATATTAAATGCAATGACAATGACCCGTGTGTTAGCTCCATGTGAAAGCGATTGGATGAGAAAAGCGACAAATATAAGTTGTTTAAAAATAACGGCGTAATTATTACGAATTATCTTTGTTGGAATACCCGGTGGTTAAAAACACACTAATCTGGCGTTGTTGAGCGATGGCTTTGCGGTATTGCATCGATTATTGATCCTTACGTGAAAAGCCTTTACTCGATAATTATTACGATAATTCTTATTCGATATTTTATTTTATTGATTCAATAATTCTTTGCGTTGGTATTTTATATTATTCTTTGTTTTGATAATTGTCCTTTGCGAGTATTTCCCATTATCGGATCGATAATTCATATTATTTGAATAATATTATTAGATAACATTATTGGCAATGTCTAGAAAGTTACATCTAAGGAGAGGTTTGGTCACCTAATTGCGCGCCCGATGAGGAGAGATCCTTATTGGAAAGCCCCTCTTTCTGAGGAGCACTGGTTGTCATAATTGTGATTACGTAATATTATTTGGGAATAATTAATTATTGATTTATATGATAAGAAAATATTTATTTGATATGGATATAAATGATGGATTTATTTATTATATGTGGTTATAATTGAAGGATTTAATGTTGAGGTGTTTATCGATATTTTTGTCGGAATGGAGGTATTAAAAATCAAATCGGTATTTTTACGATATATTGCGTGAGTTATAATTTTTAATCGTAGATTGGATCGTTGCGATTTTTGGATATGTTATACATATATAAGTTGAGTATATGTCTACAAATTTTGAGCGAATTAAAATGAGCGAATGATTTGTTATAAATTTTAAGAGGTGTTTGATTAGGAAAGTAGGGTTATAATTGATTTTGGTGGAAAATTCTAGAATTGAGTGGGCCCCACTTGTGGTTGGTGAAAAATGTGCTGAATTTTATTTCAAATGTGGTGGGTGGCAATAGTAGCGAGTAAAGCCATCGGTGGCAAGTGAAATGCTTGCTTGGGCTAACATTTTCTATAAATAGAGGCTAAGTTAGAATTGAAAATCACACGAAACAAAGTTTTCTCTCTTTCTCTCTCTATATTATTGGCGTATTTTGTGAGTATTTAGATACTTTGAGAGTTCTTTATTGGTACAAGTTTCATTCAAACATCACTTAGATCTTTCCTTAGAAATCTTGATTCTTTGAGGTAAGGGATGTTATTTTCTTCTCGAATGATATTATTTCTTGATATCATTATCTTTGAAATATTGGTTGGAACTTTTTATCAAATTTGGAACTTTTTCATGTCGGGGTTACTATTCATGAGTTTCTTATTCACGAGTTACTTATTCATGAGTTCTTATTCACGAGTTCTTATTCACAAAGTACTATTAAATGAAGCGTGAAAAATATTTTTTTTGTGGAATTTCTATCTTTTGGTGTCGAGATTCTTATTCACATATACGGCCTTTATTCACGATATCTGACTTTATTCACGTATCGGCACTATTCATCGAAAAATAAAATTTCTTCTTTTCGTCCAAAATATCTATACGGATACTAGCTTTGATTGTATCCATGTTTTGATCATTCTTGAATTTTACATCACTATGATTATTTTGAGGTATTTTTGAACATGGATAAAACAAAATACTGAATCCTTAATCCTTAATCCTTGTCATTTTGTTTCCTTTGGATTCGTTTCTTTAAAAATATTTTCATCATCCTCGGTCTTAAATGATGATATTATTGAATATCTTTGGCTGTAGTGCGAAGATGAATGATTTCTGAAGAATATCTTTGGCACGTAGTGTAGTGCAAAGATGAGCAGTGTTTAAATGAACATGATTAGTGATGAATATCTTTGGCACAAGGTGATGTAGTGCAAAGATGAATATTTGATTCGAGATGTTTATGGATTGTTGTTCTGGGGATAAAAGATGAGCGATGAACTTTTAAATTCATACATAGAAGATAGTAATTTGCATTCTCTACTTAACTCTTCTAATGAATTATTATTTCATTGCGAATATTGATTTAAAATTTGTTGTCTATTGTATTCTATTAAATTTTTTCCTGTTGAAGACTAACGATAATTTGTTGTATATTATCTTAGTCATAATATTCTTTTCTTGAGCTAGTTGAGCTCACCCTTTTCCTTTTGTTCCATTCTTCTCGGGGAGGCGAGAATATAGCGAGATGCGAGTCGGGGTATGGAATGAAGGTTTTAGAAAGGATTGTTTAGTAGTCCTCACCATTTTTGTAAAATAATGTATCAATAAATGTGATGAGGATTTATTTGAGTATAGATATTGTCAGAAGATAATATTTGTATTTAAACTCACAGATTTCTTTGTTGTAATAATAAAGTTGTAGTTGTTTACATACCATGTATTGACAACTCGGAATGGGTGATGTATACCTATTTTGGGGCGTCACACCTCACCTTTTCAAACACTGGCGTATCGTCAATTTCGAGGACGAAATTTCATAAGGAGGAGGTTGTAAGACCCCAACTTATTATGAATAAAATTAAATTTTCTATTTATTATCTTAAAATAATAAGGAGTTAATTTGATATAATACTTTGGTTATGGGTGAAATGTGCAAATTTTACAAAATAAGCAAGTGGTAATAAAATATTCATTTTTATTAGGAGAATATTCGTTTGGTCGTGGAATATTCTTGTTGTCGGGGAATATTAAATGCGGACATAGCCTTGCGGTCATTAATGGGGCCTCATAACAAAATAACTATCGGATGAAGAAAATGACAAGTTTAAGTTTTTATAATAAATACAGTAGTAGTTTTCTGAATTAACACTCTTTGTTGGAATACTCGTTGGTTAAAATACGATAATACACTGCGTGATTAAAGAAGATACTTTACGGTATTACGCGATATTTTTGAATTATTGATTCTTACGTAAAAAGGCACTACTCAATAATTGTTACAGTAATTACTTTTTAATATTTTATTTTATTGATTCAATAATTGCTGCGTTGATATTTTATATTATTGTTGTTTCAATAATTGTCACTGCACAGTATTTCCCATTATCAAATCAATAATTTATATTATTTGAATAATATTATTAGATAGCATTATTGGCAATGTCTAGAAATTTCTGTCTAAGGAGAGGTTTGGTTACCTAATTGCGCGCCAGTAAAGAGAAATCCTTATTGGAAAGCCCCCTCTTTCCTAGTAACGGTCTGGTTGTCATAATTGTAATTCTGTAATATTATTTGTGAATAATTAATTATTGATTTATATGATAAGAAATATTTATTTTATGTGGATATAAATGATGGTTATATTTTATGTGATTGTAATTGAAGGAATTAATGTTGAGGTGTTTATCAGTATTTTTGTTGGAATGGAGGTATTAAAAATCAAATCAGTGTTCTTGAGATATATTGCGTGAGTTATAATTTTTAATCCGACCGTTGGATCGTGGTGATTTTTGGATATTTTATGCATATATAAGTTGAGTATATGCCCACAAATTTTGAACCGTTAAAAATGAATGTATGATTTGTTATGAATTTTAAGAGGTGACTGGTTCAGAAATTATTGAAGTTTTTAAATTTATTATTTTGGTGGAAAATTCTAGAATGAGTGGGCCCCACCTATGGTTGGTGAAGAAATGTGCTGAAATTTTATTTCAAATGTGGTGAGTGGAAATAGTAGCAGGTAAAACCATCAGGTAGCATGTAAGAACCCAACTTTTATGAATAAAGATAATTTTTCTTTAAATATCATTTTTGAATATTATGGAATGAATTTATTATAATGTTATTGTTGTGGGAAGTATTTATAAATTTTGCAAAGCATGCAAGTTGTTATATTATATTAAGTCATTGGTCGGGAATATTCGTTTTAGCGAGGGAATATTATGATAACCACAAGCAATCATTGGTGGACTCCTAGCGGAATTATTATCATTTTGAAAGCGACAAAAATATTTTTATGAAAATAATGGCGGAAGTTTTACGATTAATATTGTTGAACTACTCGGTAGTAAAAAGTGCGATGTCTGGCGTGATTGCATAGTTACACACGGTATTGATTATTGATGCTTTTGTGAGAAGTCACTCAATTTTGTTCAATTATTGCCACAGTAATTGCTGCATAATATCTCACGTTATTTGATTCAATTATTGTCGATATTTTATATATTATTAAATCAATAATTGAGATGACAAGTTGTTAATATTATTATTTACACTATTAACGATGTCTAGAAGTTCTGCCAAGGAGAGGTTTGGTCACCTAATTGCGCGCCAATAGGGAGAAATCCTTATTGGAAATCTCCCTCTTTTCTGGGAACGACCTGGTCGATTAATATTGTGAATTATAATATTGATGATAAATATTGTTAAAAATATTGAGAGAATTTTTATGAAGTATTTGTTGTAGATTTTGGCGTATTATTTGGACCCCCATTTACCCATTTATCAAAATAATCGGTAGAAAAATTATTCGGTATATATATATATATATATTTATAAACATGTGTGGGTGCATGTAAAGTTGACAAATGGGGAAAGAAAAAGGATTGTCGGGTGGTTTATTTTTCAACCAACTTGTGGTTATATATATATATATATATATATATATATATATATATATATATATAATGTAACATGTGGGTGGTGGTGGTCTTGGTGGATATTTTGGCAGGTTTTGGAATGATTTTTTAAGCTTGGTCATTATTGGCCAAAACTTTTCAATCATGCAGTATTATTGTTAGCTTGTTATTAAGGGAGCTTTTTAATTGGTCAAGGTTTTTAAATTGACATGTATTCATTGGACAACGCTTTAAAAAAGATTACTGATGCGTTGGATCAGTGAAGCTGTAATATTCGCCCGTGACTCTGCAAATTATTTCGTCTGAAAAAAAAAATTGTTGCGTCCGTGATATTTTTCTAAACAGTACCCCTTCTATTCTCCTATAAATAGGATGCTTAGTTAGAATTGAAATCACACCAAAAATTCAGAGAAATTCTCTTCTATAATCTTGAGCGTATTTCTTTAGAGTTTTAAGAAGCTTTGAGCGTAGTGCAAGTTTTCTTCGAGAATATCCTCGCCTTACCAGTCGAAATACTCTTCTTTTACGGTAAGGGGTATTATTTCTTTTGTATTCATGAAGAGAACTTCTGTTATTCCATTTTTTTTATTCTGTTGGAATAACCTGTATACGCGGACTACCCTATATTTGGTAAAATTCTTCTGTTATTCCATTCTTTATTATTATGTTTGAATAACCTGTCTATGCGAAGTACCGCATACATGGTGAAATTCTTCTGTTATTCCATTCTTTATTATTCTGTTGGAACATCCTATCTATGCGTTTACACATCCTTATTTATTCTAAAAGCCGAGATACTCCAAAAGCTTCGTGAATATAAGTTTTATGAAAAGTTGAAGAAATGCGAGTTCTAGCTTGAGGAAGTAGCATTCCCTGGGCACGTGGTATCAAGTCATGGAATATCTGTTGACCCAGCAAAGATTGAAGCTATTCAAAGCTGGGAGCAACCTAAATCAGTGACCGAAGTACGTATCTTTCTCGGCTTTGCTAGTTATTATCGGAGATTCGTTGAAGGGTTTTCTCGAATCGCTACTTCCTTAACTCAGCTGACTCGAAAAGATACAAAATTCGGTTAGAACGAAAAATGTGAGAAGAGTTTTCAAGAACTCAAGATAAGACTCATTTCAAGACTGTTACGGACAACCACCATCTCGGCTCGGAGGATTTTATCATCTGAGTTATGCTTCGGGCAAAGGGTTAGGATGTGTTCTCATGCAACATGGGAAAGTCATAGCCTATATCTCTTGACAACTCAAAGAATATGAGAGAAATTATCCTACTCATGATCTAGAGTTGGCAGCTGTTGTCTTCGCACTTAAAATTTGGAGGCATTACTTGTATGGGGAGAAAGTGGAGATCTTTACGGATCATAAAAGCCTCAAATATTTCTTCAAGCAAAACGAACTTAACATGCGACAACGACGTTGGCTTGAACTATTGAAAGATTATGATCATATCATCCAATACTTTCCTGGAAAAGCAAACGTGGTAGGCGGCGATTGAGTAGAAGATAAGATATATGGTGCACGAGTGCGATATTGTCAATGCAGAGGCCCATTTTGTATGACTTGCAAATGATGGAGATAGAGATAAAGACTCCAGGGACCCACGTGATGATGTCGAATATACGATTAGAACCGACTTTAATCGATAAAGTTAAAGCTGCTCAAGCTACAGACCTGGAGTTGATGCATATGAGGAAGAAAGTACAAGAAGGTGCTATGCCGGAAGCAAGAATCGATGAAGAAGGAATACTTCGAGTCAACTCCAAACTTTGTGTTCCTAACGACCCTGATTTAAAGTATAAAATCATGATGGAGGCGCACAACACACCGTTTACAATCCATCCTGGGAGTAACAAAATGTATCATGATCTTCGACATACATTTTGGTGGGGCAATATGAAGACAGAGATAACGTTGTTTATCTCAAGGTGTTTAACTTGTCAACGAGTCAAGACAGAGCATCAAGTACCAAAAGATCCATTGTAACCACTTGAAATTCCAGAATGGAAGTGGGAGCACATTACCATGGATTTCGTTACTGGTTTTCCCAAGGTTTCTCAAGGCATAGATGCAATTTGGGTCATTGTTGATAGATTGACCAAATCTGCTCATTTCTTACCAATACGAGAAAATTATACTCTTGAAAGTCTTACTCGTATGTACATAAACGAGATTGTAAGACTGCATGTTATGCCAGTATCCATAGTTTCTGATCGAGACCCAAGATTCACTTCACGATTTTGGGTTAGTTTACAAAAAGCTATGGGCACGAATTTACGATTTAGTTCGGTATATCATCCTCAGATGGAATGGACAATCGAGAGGACTATTCAAACTCTTAAAGATTTATTAAGACTCGTGTGTCCTCGACTTGAGGAAGTTGGGACAAGTTCTTACCATTGGTGGAGTTTTCTACAACAACGCAGTTATCAAACAAGTATTGGCATGGCTCCATTCGGCGTTGTATGGAAGAAAATGTCGTTCTCCGGTATCTTTGGGATGAGGTGGGTGAAGCAATTAACGTTGTTGGGACCGGAGTTGGTACGTATGACTACGAAAAAGATTCAAATGATCCAACAACGTATAAAAACCTCACAAGACCGACAAAAGAGATATGCTGATCTTCATCGAAAGGATGTGGAATTCGATATTGGAGATCGTGTGTTGTTACGTGTTGCTCCATAGAAAGGAGTTACGAGATTTGGAAAGAGTGGAAAGCTCAATCCTCGATTCATTGGACCATTTTTAATCCTCGATCAAGTAGGGACTATAGCCTATAGACTCGCTTTTCCGCCAAGTATGTCTCGTGTTCATAATGTTTTTCATATATCCATGTTACGTAAATATGTGAAAGACCCGAACCACATTATTGAGTTAGAACCGGACGAAATAGCGAAAGATTTAACGTATGAAGATGTTCCTGTTCAAATCTTGGATAAGAAGGAACATATTCTACACTCTAAGGTTATACCTCAAGTCAAAGTTTTATGGAGGAACCACGATGTTGAGGAAATGACCTGAGAGTTAGAATCTGAAATGAAATCAAGGTATCCTTACCTCTTCGACATACCAGGTACGTACCCTAATTTCGAGGGCAAAATTTCATAAGAATGAGAGATTGTAAGACCGTAACTTTTATGAATAAAGATAATTTTTCTATAAATATCATTTTTGAATATTATGGAATGAATTTGTTATAATGTTATAGTTGTGGGTAGTATTTATAAATTCTGCAAAGTATGCAAGTTGTTATATTATATTCGATTGGTCGGGAAATATTCGTTTTAGCAGGGAATATTCGTACAACGCCGCAATCATTGGTGGACCCCACAACGGAATTATTGTCGGATTGAGAAAACGACAAAAATATTTTTATAAAAATAACGGTGAAAGTTTTACCGTTAATACTGTTGAACTACTCGGTAGTAAAAAAATGCGATAATATGCGTGGTTGCATAGTAGACACCTTTGTATAGATTATTGATGCTTACGTGAGAAGTCACTCGGTTTTGTTCAATTATTACTCTGATGAATTCACTGCGTAGTATCTCATGTTATTTGATTAAATTATTGTCGATATTTTATGTATTATTAAATCAATAATTGAGATGACAAGTTGTTAATATTATTATTTGACCTATTAACGATGTCTAGAAGTTACGCAAGAGAGCGTTTTGTCACCTAATTTGCGGCATGATAGGAAAAATACTTATTGGAAAGCCCTCTTTCACAGGAGCGACACAGTCGATTAATATTGTGAATTATAATATTGATGATAAATGTTGTTAAAAATATTGAAGGAATTTTTATGAAGTATTTGTTGTAGATTTTGGCGTATTATTTGGACCCCATTTACCCATTTATCAAAATAATGGTATATATATATATATATATATATATATATATATATATATATATATATATAAGCGTATGTGTGGGTGCATGTAAAGTTGACAAATGGGGAACGAAAAAGGATTGTCGGGTGGTTTATTTTTCAACCAACTTGTGGTTATATGTATATATATATATATATATATATATATATATATATATATATATATAATGTAATGTGGGTGGTGGTGGTCTTAGTGGATATTTTGGCGGGGTTTTGGAATGATTTTTCAAGCTTGGTCATTATTGGCCAAAACTTTTCAATCATCATGATATTATTGTTAGCTTGTTATTAAGGGAGCTTTTTAATTGGTCAAGGTTTTTAAATTGGCATGTGTTCATTTTTTTCATTGGACAACACTTTGAAAAAGATTCTTGATGCGTTGGATCAGTGAAGCTGTAATATTCGCCGTGACTCGCAAATTATTTAAATTCGAAAAAAAAAAATTGTTGCGTCAAGTGATATTTTTCTAAATGATGCCTTCTATTCTCCTATAAATAAGATGCTTAATTAGAATTGAAATCACACCGAAATTCGGAGAAATTCTCTTCTATAATCTTGAGCGTATTTCTTTAGAGTTTTAAGAAGCTTTGAGCGTAGTGCAAGTTTTCTTCAAGAATATCCTCATCTACCGATTCGGAATACTCTTCTTTTACCAAGAGGGGTATTATTTCTTTTGTATTCATGAAGAGAGAACTTCGTTATTTATTTTTTTATACATTGGAATAACTCAGATACTGCGGACTACCCTATACTTGGTGAAATTCTTACGTTATTCCATTCTTTATTATTATGTTTGAATAACTTTTATCATCGAAATACCGCATACATGGTGAAATTCTTACATTATTCCATTCTTTATTATTACATTGGAACATCCTATCATGCTTTACGCATGACACTGGTTCCGTTATTTTTTATTACTGTTGGAACATCCCATCGGTCTGAATTATGCACGACTGGTTCCGTTATTTATCATTCATTGGAACTTCTTATCGTGTGTTTACTGTGACTGGTTCCGTTATTTATTATTACATTGGAATAACATGCATGCGGTCTATCGCATGCCTGGTGATTTCTTTTGTTATTCCATTCTTTATTATACTCAGTTTGTTAGAGTTTTGGCTTTTATACTCCATGAAATTAGTGGAATATCCTTGATATTTGCGCTTCATCCAGAATCTTTTCATGGAAATATTCTCCTGAGCATTCTTGAATTTTACTCTACAAAGCAGTATCATGTTGACAATTTGGACGTTGTTGAATTCTGGATAAATTAATTCCTGAACTTGTTTTATTGAATTCTTATATCATTGTCATCATCCTCATGTTTATATTATGTTGAAAGTCATCTGTGGCCTGTAGTGCATAGATGGACTTGGTATGATTATGACCAGTGATTAATCGGTATAATCATGACCGTAAAGTTACAAATGATGTGGTAAAATTCCTCATTGGCCCGTAGTACATTGATGGACAGTTGTTGGCATGATCATGACTATTGATGAATACACGAATATCCTCGGCCGTAGTGCATGGATAATTTGTGGTTGTGATACTTAATGAATATCCTTGGTAGTAGTGCGGGGATGATGTGGATTATTTATTAAAATTTGAGTCCGGGGATAAAAGTGATGAAAAACCTTTTAAATCATAAAAGATAGTAGATTTTATTCTCTACTTGACTCTTTTAATGGATTGCTTATTCCACTGCAGTTAAACTTGATGTTTGTTATATTGTATCCGTTTAACACTGTTGATGGCTAACGATAATTTATTTTGCATTATCTTAGTCATAATATTTCTTACTGGGCTAGTTGAGCTCACCCTTTCTTTCACTGTTCTCTTCAGGAAATGAGAATATAGCTGGGACGAGTCGGGGAACGGAGTGACGGTCCAGATGATAGTATTAGTAGTCCTCACTATTCTGTGAAATAGTGTGATAATAAATGTATTGAGGACTTATTTTGAGTTTGTATACTGTCTAAAAGACAATGATTGTATTAAAACTCATAGCTGATGTTATATATTTAAGTTTGTATTTGAATTTCGTACCATGTATTTTGCGACTCAAGATGGGTGATGTATACCTATTTTATGGGCGTCACAAAGCAGGTCAAGTCTGCTTCGGCGTGCTAGCATTTTCCTATAAATAGGTACTTAGGTTAGAATTGAAAATCACACCAGAAACATAAGCTTTCTCGCTTTCTTTCTCTATATTATCGAGCGTATTTTGTGAGTATTTAGATACTTTGAGAGTTGCTATTCAGTACAAGTTTCATTCAGCATCACATCCAGACCTTTCATTAGAAATCTTTGTTTCTTTGAGGTAAGGGATGTTATTTTCTTCTTAAATTATATTATTTTCTTCAATATCATTATGCTGAGATATTTTTATAAATTTTATTGTGGAATTTCTACCTTTTTGTGTCGGAGTTACTATTCACGATATCGACCTTTATTCACGATATCTGACATTATTCACGAATACGACATTATTCAATAGAAAAATAAAATTTTCTCTTTTTCGTCCCAGATGTATTTTATGGTTACTATCTTTGATTGTATCCATGTTTTGATCTTTATTTTTTTGAATTCTACTTCACACTTGGTTATTATAGAGTATTATTGAATTTGGATAACCCGAAATACGAATCCCTAATATTTGTCCTTCTGTCTCACTGGATTCGTTCTCTAAAATGTTTTTCATCATCCTCAGGCCTTAATGGTGATATTTGATGAATATCTTTGGCACTGTAGTGCAAAGATGAATGATTTACGATGAATATCTTTGGCCAGTAGTGCTTAAGATGAACATGTGTTGAGATGAACATGACCAATTGGTGATACAAATGAATATCTTTTTTTGCAGTAGTGCAAAGATGAATATTTGATTCAAGATGTATATTGATTGATATTACGAGGATAAAATATTGATGATGGACTTTTAAATTCATAGATGATAGTAGATTTCATTCTCTACTTAACTCTTCTAATGAATTGTTCTTTTCATATGCGATTGTTGATCTAAAACTTGTTGTCTATTGTATTCTATCAGATTTTTTCTGTTGAAGACTAAGGATAATTTGTTGTATATTATCTTAGTCATAATATTCTTTACTGGGCTAGTTGAGCTCACCCTTTTCCTTTTTGTTCCATTTTTCTTCTTAGGAAGCGAGAACATAACAGGAACCAGTCGGGGTATAGAGTGATGGTCCTAGATAGCTGTTTTAGTAGTTTTCACTATTTTGTAAAATAGTGCATCAATAATTATAATGAGGACTTTATTTGAGTGTTGATATTGTCTAAAAGATAATATTTGTATTTAAACTCGCAGTATGTGTTGTCGTATTTTGCACGACAATTGTAATAATAAAGTTGTAGTTATTTTCTGTACCATGTATTTGGTGACTCATAATGGGTAATGTATACCTATTTTGAGGGCGTCACATTCTCTTTACCAACAGTCACTGAAAGTTATTGCTACGGTTGGCGACCGTCGCTATAGGCATGTGTTTTATAGAACACTATAACTACGTTCGACGACCGTCACTAAAGCCTTTTTATATTTAAAAAAATAATAATTAATAATGCACATTTATTGAACAAACACAAATACAATATAAAATAAAATATAAAAAATATTATATACATCATTTAAAATCACTCACATTACAACATTACAATATAATAGTTGAATAATTCATCTCCTGAAATATGATAATCATTATTATACAAAACTACTAAACTAATAACTTTTACAATCTATCATTACAATACAATAAGTTTCTTATGTACTCTTTGTGATCTTCGTATCTCGCCTAAGTTTCTTTTAGGCTATTAGTTGTTATTATGAATTTGTAGCTTGATTCTTTATTCGCAAGAATCGTAGCTTGATTTCTTCAAATATTTTACTGCTTGATTACTTGTATCCCATTTCCTTGAGTTGGCATTCATTTGTGCATACGCAATATAATTATTGAAATTGAAAACATGGGAAAAGAGATCAAAATGTGCCTAAGGCGCACTTATAATAATAATAATATAATATAATACCTAACTATATTATTTAAAATAATACATGCAAACAACAATACATAATTATAATTTTTTACATCTTTATATATTTTTATTGAAAAACAAATACTCCTCCCATACTACCAAAGGAGGGAGTCTCATTTGTCAATAATTTTGGACCTTCCATCATTTCTCACTCTTTTTCCACATGCTGTCAAAATGATTATGAGAATTACATTAAGGCACCTAAACAAACGCTGACATACATAGTTGATTATGACAATTGGTAACACTTCACAAATTATAATTGTAGCTACTTCTCTGTTGTTCTATATTCATACATATTAGCCTACAGGCTAACAGCCTCGTCATTCAAGTGCGCCATTCAGGATACACAATTTATAAACATAAAGAATAAAGAATACCAATAAACCAGGTGAAATATAGGTAAAATACACTTTTTCATATTAATATAAATATTACCCCTATATACGATAATAGTTATAATAATACTGAGTTTTCTTTGGATATATAGGATTTTAATAAACCACACTATAGCCCATAGGTAATAAATAAATAAATCAACACCATAAAATAAAATCTAGTCACCTAAAGGGCAACCCCCGGTGCTCGAGACCCTTCGTATGTAACATCCTTCAAATACATTAGCCTGATTCTTAGAAAAGCAGATTAATTGAAAGCAAGCGTGGTTTAGGACTACCTACCTAACCAAACCCAACGTGTGCGAATCTGAACAAACTTGATTGTGATTGGTCGTAAACACGATAACGCATACAAAAAACTATTCATACCACATAAGTAAAATCGAGGAAATAACCCATCCAAGAGACTGCTAGGCTTAAAATCTTCATCCATCATACAACTATGCAACGCTAATGTCTTGTCAAACCGCTACGATCATTTGCTTTCTAACCATTAATTTATTCAAATACTCCTCCCATACTACAAAAGTATGTCAAATATTCAAATGAAGAAAAAGACTTGCATAAGATGAAATAAATAAATCATACCATGTCAAATTCTTTAGGGTGGGTGAGCATATACTCTCGAGCATCGACAAGTTGTGACTCTACTTTTGAAGATGCCCTTTGAACCATTAATAGCGAGAGGAGGTGGTAGGCGCATGTTTATGAAGAAGACACAATGTATACATTGTTAGAGAAACCTAGCAAAGTAAGATTACTCCTTCTACTTGACGGTATGTTTTAATACATGTCACAACTATAATATAAAACCTCAATATAATAAACAATCAAATTTTGAGGAGAAAAACAGAGTTGAACATCAAACATACACACGTACAAAAATCAGAAGTTAAACTAAAGAAAATACATATCAAATAAACAACTCAATAGAGAAACGAATAAAAAATCATACCACATAATGTCCTAAACACTAAAAATCAAAAAACTGCATAATTTTTACTGTACAAGCACCTAGGACCATTCTCTTATACCTTTGTTGTGCACATTTATAATAATATGACAAATAAGCTAAAAGACTTACCCAAGTAATCACAGATCGTAAGAAAGAGGAACATCGAATGTTGAATTTTAAATAGCGACTCAGAGTCAGTAATGAGGTTGTACTCTTCCCATCCCGTAATTCCCAAACCAAGTCACCATTCTTGAAGTTTGGTTACAATCGAAGTTCCACGAATGGAAACCTCTTTAAATTTCAAGGGAAACTTCCTCATGATGTCGATCTGAAATTCAAAGACAGACATTCTGATGAAAATAGTTATAGTGACAACATTACAATTAGGAGTTCAGTTCCTGGTATTCACTAAGTTTTGGGGTTTTAATTCATTCAGCACCTTCCACTACGTTATTAAGCAATAAATAAAATTATAATTATTATTATTATTATTATTATTATTATTATATATATATATATATATATATATATCTGAACTCAATCTCGCACTAATGAGTGCATCAAATTTCCAAAATGCTATAGTGGACATGGTAGACAACCATTCCCATAATTTATCGTTTAGAGTACATATATTCATCTCCCTTAAACCGTAAAGACAATTGGGCCAAAATTAAAAATTAAAACTTATAACTAACGGAAATTGACTTGCGTTTCATTAAGATTTGAATCACCGAAGCAGATTTGAGTCATTTTGCATATCCGAAAGCGTCATGACTTGAGTTTCTTCGCTACTTTCAACGCCTAAATCATGAAACAACATCACAGTATCATTAACATTAAACAATACAAAAGAAAAAACAAAAATAAAAGCAGTTCATTTGAATAACAACCTTTTTTACGGGCCTTTTGGCCAAATACTCAACAATATCATCTTGATAATCTTCTTCTTCTTCTTGCTCTCCCGTTCTCTTTCATATTCATCGTCGTCACGAATTTTCTAGGTCACCTTGATCGACTTGCATTTTGGCGACTTCTAGAGTCATGCTGACGGTTATGTCGCATTATTGGAGCCATCTGGCAGAGATGTATCGCTAATGTCCAATTGCGATTTAGAAATTTGAAGTACGAGAGATTTGAAATTTGGGTATGAGAGAATTATTCTTCCAATTGCGATTTAGGTTTGCGATGAAGATGGAAATTTGGGGTATAGGTATGAGAGATTTTGGGAGAGTGAAAATAATGGAGGTAGATTTTGGCAGATAATTTCATTTAGGAGGGAACTTGAAGCTTCCATTACCTACGGCCAAATAAAAGGCCTCGGTATAAGCCTATTTTATCCCTTTATTTATTGTGTCGGCCAAGAGGTGACCCTCGTAATAGAGTTATTTTTTCTCTTTATACCAACGGTCAGCTCATGATCGTCGCTATAGATACCCTATTGTTACGATTCCGAACTGACCGTCGCTAAAGCTCGTCGTTATAGGTCAAATTTCTTGTAGTGCCAGCTACATTCTCGCCTCCTAAGAAGAACAATGGAACAAAAGGAAAAATGTGAGCTCAACTAGCCCAGTAAAAAATAGACCAAGATAATGTAGAACAAAATATTCTTAGTCCTCAACAGGAAAAAAATTAATAGAATATAATAGACAACAAGTTTTAGATCAACAAGTGCAGCGGAAACAACAATCCATTAGAAGAGTCAAGTAGAGCATGATGTCTATTATCTTCTATGATTTAAAAGTCTATCATCAATATTTTATCCTTGTAACACCAATCAATAATTATTTCCAATCAACGAATTAACTATACACTACAGGCCAAAGATAATCATTTGTATTATCGGTGGTCATGATCATGCCAAATATATGTGCATCTATACACTACGGCCCAAAGATGACTTTCACCACAAAACTTTATCTGTAACATTAAAGGTCATGATTATACCAATACACAATTCCTGGTAATAATCATAACAATCAACACTCTATCTTTGCAATACGGACCAGAGATGACTTTCATTATAATATAAGCACGAGGATGATAACAATGATATAAATAATCAATCAAGTGATGAGATCAAGGATAAATATTAGAAATTTATAATTCAATTTATCCAGAGTTCAAGAATATTCAAATTGTCAACATGATAATTAATTGTGGAGTAAAAATCAAGAATGATATTCATGTATCAAAAACAATTTGGACATAAAAGAAAATTAAATTCTGTTGTGAATAGTACTTATGAATAGTATTGTATGAATAGTACCTCGACATGAAAATATTAAAATTTAATAAGAAAGTTTAGACCAATATTTCAGTGAAATGATATTAGATAAAGCGCAAAACTTAAGGAATTTCTAATCATTTCAGAAATTATAGAAGCAATAATTACCATAGTAAGTTTAAATTTAGGAATACGAAATGAAATAATATCACTTACATAATATGGAGTATGAAAGAAAATAGTATTTCTTATGAGCATTGAAATAAAATAATATTCTTTATGAATATTGAAAGAAAATAACATCCTTTACCCTAGTAGAAAACTAGATTGTCTAGAATATCGAATATTATTTTGCAAAAATCTTGCACTAAAAGCTACATTCAAAGTATTCTTATACTCAAAAAAATATTCACAATATTGCAGTAGAAACGCTTGTGATTTTTGGTGTGTTTAGGAAGGAGGGTTACCCCCTTTTTATAGAACTGCAGCATGGAGGAAGAAAATAATTCAATCTGCCTAACTTGTAAGACCCCAACTTATTTTAAATAAAATTGAATTTTCTTCTATTCATTATTCTAAATTAATAAGGTGTTAATTTGATATAATGCTTTGGTTATGGGTGAAATGTGCAAATTTTACGAAATAAGCAAGTGGTTATAAAATATTTCTTTTGTCAGGAAATATTCGTTTGGTCGTGGAATATTCTTTTTGTCGGGAATATCCATACGACAATATGATTAATTAATGGGCTCCATAACAAAATAAGCTCGCCGGATAAAAGAAAACAAAGTTTGAGTTTTATAAATAACAACGTAATTATTACAATTAACAATCGTTAGAATACACGGTGGTTAAAATACGATGTCTGGCGTGATTGCACAAAGATAGCACACGGTATTGCGATAGTATTGTTGAATTATTGATTAAATGCGTGAAGGCACTACTCAATAATTGTTATAATAATTCATTGTTTAATATTTTATTTTATTGTTTCAATAATTGTTGCATTGTTAGTTTATTTTATTGTTGTTTCAATAATTATCACTACTCAGTATTTCCCATTATTAGATCAATAATTCATATTATTTGAAAAATATTATTAGATAACATTATTGGCAATGTCTAGAAAGTTCCATTAAGGAGAGGTTTGGTCACCTAATTGCTTATTTAGTAAGGAGAAATCCTTATTGAAAAGCCCCTCTTTCACAGGAACTTTGGTTGTCATAATTGTGATTCTGTAATATTATTTGTGAATAATTAATTATTGATTTATATGATAATGAAATATTTATTTGATGTGGATATAAATGATGGATTTATTTATTTTATGTGGTTATTAATGAAGGAATTAATGTTGAGGTGTTTTATCAGTATTTTGTCGGAGTGGAGGTATTAAAAATCACCCGTTTGTGGGTTTTGGATATTTTCTGTTTGGAATTTGGAAAAACTCAAAGCTATAAAGTTGTAGAGAATTCGATTTCGTGTGGAATGGATATAAAATTCGTATTTTCTGATAAACGGGCTATTTTCTTTGAATTATTGAAGTTTCGAAAAATAAAATAATTTTTATTAAATTATGGGTGGGACCCACTTTTTGGTTGGTGTTGAATACACATGTGGGTTACTGATTTTTTTGTCAAAGATGGTTGCTAGCTAGTTCAATTAATGCATGCGTAGGAAATGAGAATAGAAATAATATTATTTTATTATTTTATTCTCCTATGACGTTCTAGCATTTTTCTATAAATAGGCGCTTAGTTTAGAATTGAAAATTACACCAGAAACAAATTTTCTTTCTCTCTAGATTATCGAGCGTATTTTTATGAGTATTTAGATACTTTTAGAGTTGTTGTTCTGTACAAGTTTTCTTCGGCTTTCTATCCGATATTCCTATCAGAAGTACCGTTATTTTGAGGTAAGGGATGTTATGTTCTTCTTAAATGATATTATTTTCTTCAATATCATTATGCCAAAATATTGGTTTTAACTTTTTAATCAAATTTGGAACTTTTGTGTATGGGAGTTCTTATTCACGTATACGACCTTTATTTACGATATCTGAGACTTATTCACGAATCGACACTATTCATAGAAAAATAAAATTTTCCTTTTATCCAAGATGTCTATTATGGTTACTATTTTTGATTGTATCTATATTTTGATCTTTATTTTTGAATTCTGCTTCTCAATTGGTTATTATGAAGTATTATTGATCTTGGATAAGCTGCTATACGAATCCCTAATATTTGTCCTTCTGTATCACTGGATTCATTTTCTTTAAAATATTTGTCCTCAGTCTTAAATGATGATATTACTGAATATCTTTGGCCTGTAGTGCAAAGATGAATGATTAAGCGATGAATATCTTTGGTTAAAAGTAGTGCAAAGATGAACATGTGTTGAGATGAACATGACCAATTTGGTGATCTAAATGAATATATTTTGCACCTGTAGTGCAAAGATGAATATTTGATTAAAGATGTATATTGATTGTTGTTATAGGGATAAAATATTGATGATGAACTTTTAAATCTTAGAAGATAGTAGAATTCATTTCTCACGTGACTCTTCTAATGGATTGTTATTTCATTGCAGTTGTTGATCTAAAACTTGTTGTCTATTATATTCTATCAGATTTTTCTCTGTTAAAGACTAATGATAATTTGTTGTATATTATCTTAGTCATAATATTCTTTACTGTGCTAGTTGAGCTCACCCTTTTTCTTTTTGTTCCATTTTTCTTCTCAGGAGGTGAGAACATAGCAAGATCTAGTCGAGGTATGGAGTGATGGTTCTAGAAAGATGTTCTGTGACGCCCCCAAAATAGGTATACATCACCCATTCTGAGTTGTCAATACATGGTACAGAAACAACTATAACTTTATTATTACAACATATAAATTGTGAGTTTAAATATAGATATTGTCATCTAGACAATATTCACACGCAAATAAATCCCCATCATAATTATTGATACATTATTTTACAAAAATGGTGAGGACTACTAAACAACTCTCTCTAGAACCTTAATTCCATACCCCGACTAGTACTCGCTACATTCTCGCCTCCCGAGAAGAAAAATGAAATAACAAGGAAAAGGGTGAGCTCAACTAGCCCGATAAGAAGAATATTATGACTAAGATAATATACAACAAATTATCGTTAGTCTTCAATGAGAAAAATCTAATAGAATACAATAGACAACAAGTTTTAAATCAATATTAGCGTGAATAATAATTTATTAGAAGAGTTAAGTAGAGAATGCAAACTACTATCTTCTATGTATGAATTTAAAAGTTCATCGTCTATCTTTTATCCTGTAACATCAATCAATATACATCGGAATCAAATATTCATCTTTGCACTACAGCCAAAGATATTCATCGAGTTAAGTCATGTTCATCTAAACACTGTTCATCTTTGCACTACGGGCCAAAGATATTCATCGAGAAATCATTCATCTTTGCACTCACTGGGCCAAAGATATTCAATAATATCATCATTTAAAGGCGAGGATGATGAAAATATTTTTAAAGAAAGCGAATCGAGTGAAACAAAATGACAAGGATTAAGGATTAAGGATTAAGGATTAAGTACTTTGTTTTATCCATGTCAAAAATAGCTCAAAAAATAATCATAGTGGTGTAAAATTGAAGAATGATCAAAATATTGATACAATCAAAGCTAGTATCCGAGAATAGATATTTTGGACGAAAAGGAAAATTTTCATTTTCGATGAATAGTCTCAAAGTGATTCGTGAATCAGTATCACGTGAATAAGTGTCGTATATCGTGAATAGTAACTCCCGACACTAAAAGTTCCAAATTTGATTAAAAAGTTCAGATCAATACTTCGGCATCATGATATTAGAATAAATAATATCATTAAAAAAATAATATCCTTTACCTCGAAAGATCAGTACTTCTAGCTGAAACACCGAATATAGGCTATGACTTGAACTTGCACCGTATAGCAATACTCAAAGTATACTCAAAATACTCACAAGAATACGCTCGATAATATAGAGAGAGAAAACTTCAGTTTCTGGTGTGATTTTCAATTCTAACCTAAGCACCCTATTTATAGGAAAATGCTTAGAACACCAAAGTAGAAAATTTAATATAATAATAATATATATATACAAATTTGTCTACGCACCTAGAACCATCTGAATTCAGCAACTTGCATGTGTTTAATGAGGCTAACCAAACACAAAAACGTTTTTGTTAATTAAAACAATTAAAATTTCCAAAAAATAATTATTTCGGAGCTTCGGAACTTAAATAATTCATAATAAATAGTTCTTTTATCAGAAAAATTCGAAACACACGACTTTCCATAGGAAATTCCATTATTTACAACTTTGCAGAAAGAAGTTTTTCCAAATTCCAAACAGAAATTGACCGAAATTCACAAACGGACGATTTTATAAGCTATAATCAAATTTCAGTCAATAAATGGGGTCCACCGACATGTTTAACATGTTTTAAACATTTATTGTAACAAAAATACTCTTCCTCCTCGTATACTCATATATCCCACATTCATTGTAAAAATATCACCATTATTATATTATTAAAATATAATAATATATTTAAATGAATTATTTTATCGAGAAAAAGATAAAATTTTAATTTTCAACAATTGTCACATTAAAATTTTCGCATCTATATCCACATAAAATCAATATTTTTCTTATCATATGAATCAATAATTAATTATTCACAAATAATATTATGAGAATCACAATATTGACAACCAAAGCGGTTCAGGAAGGGGGCTTTCAATAAAATTTCTCTCACTTCTTGGCGCAATTAGGTGACCAAACCTCTCCTTAAGCGAGAACTTTCTCGGACATTGCCAATAATTTTATCTAATAATATTATTCGAGAAAATATGAATTATTGCTTCGATAATGAAAAAAAAAAATCGTGTAATGACAATTATTGAAAAACAATGACAATATAAAATATCAAAATATCAACGACAATTATTAAATCAATAAAGTCTTGAGCGGTAATTACTATAACCATTATTAAGTAGTGTAATCTTACGTAAGAATCAATAATTGGTGCAATACTGGTTATTCGTATTTTAACCACCCGAGTATTTTAACAAAGATTAATCTGGTAACAACTACTGTAGTTATTTTTAAACAACTTATATTTGTCGTTTTCTTCATCCAATCGCTTTCAGTTATGGGGCCCCAAAAAGGCTAGCTGCCGTCATGCGAATATTCAAAAACAATACGAATATTTCATGACAAACGAATATTCCACGACAATAATGAATATTTTATAACCACTGCTTATTGAAATATTTGTGTATTTTACCCATAACTATCCACATTAATCAAATCAACCCTTACTATTTCAAAATAATAAATAGAGGAAAATAAAATTTCATTTATTAATAATTTGGGGTCTTACAACCTCCCCTCCTTATGAAATTTCGTCCTCGAAATTGACGTACGTACCTGGTGTTTCGAAAAGGTGAGGATACATCGCTTTCATTTTCGTTTCCAATTCCCAGGTCATTTCCTCTATAGCATGATTCCTCCACAAAACTTTAAGTTGTGGTATGACCTTTCTTGGCGTAGGACATGCTCCTTCCTATCCAAGATCTTGACAGTACCTCCTCATCGTTAAGTCTTGGTATATCTCGTGGGTTCTAACTCTATAACGTGATTCGGGTCTTTCACATATTTCTGAAATACGAGATATGTGAAACACATTATGAACACGAGACATACTCGGAGGTAACGCGAGTCTATAGGCTACATTTCCTACTCGGTCAAGAATTTGAAATGGACCAATAAATCGTGGATTGATCTTTTTCTCTCTTCCCAAATCTTGTAACTCCCTTCCATGGAGCAACTCGCATGACAATACATGATCCCCTATACTAAATTCCACGTCCTTTCGATGAAGATCCGCATAACTCTTTTGTCGATCTTGTGCCGCTTTGTATCGTTGTCGAATCATTTGGATCTTTTCCGTAGTCATACGTACTCAACTTGGGTCCCAACAATGTTGCTTCACCCACCTCGTCCCCAACATCTTTGGAGAACGACATTTTCGTCCATATAATGCTTGAATGGAGCCACACCTATACTTGCCGGATAAGCTGTTGTTGTAGGAGAATTCCACCAATGGTAAATACTTATCCCAAGCGCCCTTGAAGTTCAGGACACACGAGTCCGAATAGATCTTGAGAGTTTGAATAGTCCTCTCGATTATCCGTCTGGTTTGAGGATGGTATCAGCGAATCGAATCGATAAATAAATCCGCCCATAGCTTTTTGCAAGGTGACCCAAAATCTTGAAGTGAATCTTGGGTCACGATCCGAAACTATGGATCTGAGCATGCCATGCAACCTCACAATCTCATTTACGCATACATACTAGCAAGGCGTTCAAGGAATAAGTCTCCAGATCGACAAGAAATGAGCAGACTTGGTTAATCAATCAACAATAACCTAAATAGCATTGATGCCTTGAGAAACCGTAGGATGACCCGTAACGAAATCCATGGTAATGTGTTCCCACTTCCATTTTGGAATCTCAAGTGGTTACAACGGACCTTTAGGTACTAGACACTCAGCCTTTACACGTTGACAAGTTAAACACATTGAGATAAACTTTGCAATCTCTCTCTTCATATTGTTCCACCAAAATGTATGTCGAAGATCACGATACATTTTGGTACTTCCAGGATGGATTGCAAAAGGTGTATTGTGTGCCTCCATCATAATCTTGTACTTCAAATCAGAGTCGTTTGGGACACAAAGTCTGGAGTGGACTCGAAGTATTCATTCTTCATCAATTCTCGCTTCTGGAATAGCACCTTCTTGTACTTTCTTCTTCATACGCATCATTCTCCTTTCGGTGGCTTGAGCAACCTTAACTTTTCTATTAAAGTTGGCTCTGTCGTATACTTGACATCATCGCACTCATTCCTCGCATATGATCTTCTACTCAACGCGTCAGCTACCACGTTCGCTTTTCCAGGATGGTATTGAATAGTGTGGTCGTAATCTTTCAACAACTCAAGCCAACGTCGTTGCCGCATGTTGAGTTCCTTTTGCGTGAAGCAATATTTGAGGCTTTTATGGTCTGATTATATCTCCACTTTCTCCCCATATAGATAGTGCCTCCATATCTTTAGCACGAAAACGACTACTGCCAACTCTGGATCATGAGTAGGATAATTCCTCTCATACTCTTTAAGTTGTCGCGAGGCATAGGTTATGACTTTCCCACGTTGCATGAGAACACATCCTAACCCTTTGCCTGAAGCATCGTTGTAGATAACAAATCCATCCGTACCAGATGGTATTGTTAGAACAGGTGCCTAAATGAGTCTTTTCTTTAGCTCTTGGAAACTCTTCTCGCATTCCTCGCTCCATACGAATTTTGTATCCTTCCGAGTTAGCTGGGTTAATGGAGTAGCGATTTAAGAAAACCCTTCCACGAATCTCCGATAATAACCAGCTAAGCCCAAAAAGCTACGTACTTTAGTCACTGACTTCGGTTGCTCCCAACTTTGTATTGCTTCAATCTTCACCGGATCAACAGATACTCCATGTTTCGACACCACGTGCCTAAGGAATGCTACTTCCTCAAGCCAGAACTCGCATTTCTTCAATTTTGCATATAGTTGGTTTTCGACGGCCTTGGAGTACCACTTCAAATGGTGCTCATGATCTTCACGGCTTTTGGAATATATGAGGATGTCATCAATAAAGACAACAACGAATTGATCCAAATATTCCTTGAATACTCGATTCATCATATCCATGAAAGCCGCAGGAGCATTAGTCAATCCAAAGACATGACTAAGAATTCATAATGCCCGTCATCTAGAGTTCTAAAGGCGGTCTTTGGAATATCCTCGATTCTAATCTTGGTGATGATATCCGAGCGAAGATCGATCTTTGAAAAAATTGTGCCCCTTGCAAATGGTCAAACAAGTCATCAATACGAGGTAGAGGATACCTATTCTTGGCGGTGACATGGTTCAATTCAGATAGTCAATACAAAGTCGCATACTCCCCGTCTTTCTTCTTTATGAATAAAAGCAGAGCACCCTAAGGAGATGTACTAGGACGAATGAAACCGATGTCCAACTATTCACCGTAGTTGGACCTTTAACTCCTAAAGTTCAATAGAGCCATTCGATATGGGGTTTTAGAAATGGGCTTTTATGCGGGTTCAAGATCAATAAAGAATTCAACTTCACGTTCGGGGTGGACAAGGAAGTTCTTCAGAAATCGTCGGAAAGTCAATAACAACAGAATATTATTCAAATTTGATGTGTCTTTATTCAAATCCATAACATGGGCTAAGAAAGCTTGACATCCGCTTTTTCAATAAACGAATAGCTTTATGATTAGATATGATGATGATTGATTTTAATGGTTTAGTTGCTTGAATTTGTACAACAGGTTGGTTAGGAATATGAAAACTAACAACCTTACGAAAACAATCAATTTTGGCAATGATGAGTAGTTAACCAATCAATCCATAAAATCACATCAAAAGCAAGCATCTTTAAAGAGATAAGGTCAATGTGTAAGGTGATGGTGCCAACTTGAATCAAACAAGATTTATAAACAAAGTGGATGTGATGAAAGTTTCTCTAACGGAGTTTCCACAGATAGGTCAAAGTCTAATTTCTCCGAGTCAAGTTTAAGCGTTGAGCACAAGCGGGAGAGATAAATGAATGGGTAACCTTAGG
This sequence comes from Panax quinquefolius, assembly GCA_020205615.1. Lineage (NCBI taxonomy): Eukaryota > Viridiplantae > Streptophyta > Magnoliopsida > Apiales > Araliaceae > Panax > Panax quinquefolius. Next base: position 20,192,381 of record CM035155.1, read on the forward strand.
TATCAAGTAAGGTATAAACTTCGCAAGAATTTATAAATAGCTTACCCGTGATCACCTCGTTTGGGTTCCTCGCATTTTGACCAGTCACAACAAACGCTTTTCAAGGAACCATTTCAATTCCCGATACGAGGTAGAGGATACCTATTCTTGATGGTGACATGGTTCAATTCCCGATAATCAATACAAAGTCGCATACTCCGTCTTTCTTCTTCTGAATAAAGCAGGAGCACCCCAAGGAGATGTCTTAGGGCGAATGAAACCGATGTCCAACAATTTCGTAGTTGGACCTTTAACTCCCGAAGTTCAATAGGAGTCATTCGATATGGGGTTTTAGAAATGGGCTTTGTACCAGGTTTAAGATCAATAAAGAATTCAACTTCACGTTCCGGGGGTAGACCGGGAAGTTCTTCAGGAAATACGTCAGGAAAGTCAATAACAACAGGAATATTATTCAAATCTGACGTGTCTTTATTCAAATCCATAACATGGGCTAAGAAAGCTTGACATCCGTTTTTCAATAAACGAATAGCTTTATGATTAGATATGATAGTGATTGATTTTAATGGTTTAGTTGCTTGAATTGCATAACAGTCGGGTTGGTTAGGAATATGAAAAACTAACAACCTTACGAAAACAATCAATTTTGGCATGATGAGTAGTTAACCAATCAATCCATAAAATCACATCAAAAGCAAGCATCTTTAAAGAGATAAGGTCAACAGGTAAGGTGATGGTGCCAACTTGAATCAAACAAGATTTATAAACAGTGGATGTGATGAAAGTTTCTCCTAATGGAGATGTACTAGGACGAATGAAACCGATGACCAACAATTCCTGTAGTTGGACCTTTAACTCCTGAAGTTCAATAGGAGCCATTCGATATGGGGTTTTAGAAATGGGCTTTGTACTAGGTTCAAGATCAATAAAGAATTCAACTTCACGTTCCGGGGGTAGACCGGGAAGTTCTTGAGAATACGTCAGGAAAGTCAATAACAACAGGAATATTATTCAAATTTGACGTGTCCTTATTCAAATCCATAACATGGGCTAAGAAAGCTTGACATCCGTTTTTCAATAAGCGAATAGCTTTATGATTAGATATGACGATGATTGATTTTAATGGTTTAGTTGCTTGAATTTCGCATAACGGGTTGGTTAGGAATATGAAAACTAACAACCTTACGAAAACAATCAATTTTGGCATGATGAGTAGTTAACCAATCAATCCCTAAAATCACATCAAAAGTAAGTATCTTTAAAGAGATAAGGTCAACGGGTAAGGTGATGGTGCCAAGTTGAATCAAACAAGATTTATAAGCAGTTGATGTGATGAAAGTTTCTCTAACGGAGTTTCCACAGATAGGTCAAAGTCTAATTTTCCGGAGTCAAGTTTAAGCGTTGAGCACAAGGGAGAGATAAATGAATGGGTAGCACCGTAAGATCAAGTAAGGTATAAACTTCGCAAGAATTTATAAATAGCTTACCCGTGATCACCTCGTTTGGGTTCTCGATTCGCATTTTGACCGAACAAACGCTCTTCTAGGAACAGATTGACTTTGACTTTTCTGGGACGACAGTTTTTGAGTCACCGTCCCCATTTGAAATAGGTTTTCTTCTGCGACAATCTCGAGCGATATGTCCTTCCTTTCCACAATTATAGGATACCTTGAAGCTGTTGTGGGCGGTTTGGACCGATATGTCCCTCTTTCCGCATTTATAGCATATAATGGGTGGTCGTTCTCCTCCCTTAGAACCCGAGCTTGCGCAAGACCATCATCTTCACGGTCGTTGTTAAATCTCCTCTTTTTAAAATCTCCTCGACTCGCTTCTTCTATTTTCATGGCCATGATTACCACAGAGTGGTTACCATTTTGTCCGATCTTTTTCTTTCTCATTGGTTATCGTTGTTTTGTTGATCGCTATCTCGGTATGATCCTCGATTGGGTCCCTCGGTTGACCGTGTACTCGTTATCTCGCTCTAATAATTGAGCCACATTTACAACATCTCGAATAGAGAAAATTTATGAGAAATGAGATCTTGACGTATCTTGGGTTTCAAACCTCTAAGAAACATCCGCGTCATACATTCCTCATTCTCCACCAAATGAGGTGCAAACACGGATAACTCGCAAACTTTGCCTCGTACTAAGACACCGTCGTGTTGTTTTGTTCTGTCGATGAACTCCACTTCCTTCATATGATTGAACACTTTCGGAAAGTATTTGTCATTAAATAGTTTCAAACGTCTCCCAAGACATCTTTGAGTGTGCGTATTTGGATTGGTACGCTTCGAGACTCCCACTAGTAGTCACGCCTCACCACGGAACATAAAGGTGGCGAATAGAACCTTCGCATTTCTCCGTGCATCCCAAGACATCGAATATCTTGGTAATTTGCTTGACCCATGTTTCCGCCATGATCGGATCGACTTTCCCTTAAATTCGGTGGTCCCAACTCTTTGAGCGCTTCATTTGTGACAACCCGTGAATTGCTATCATTTTCTTCAGTATTTTGAACACGAAGTCTCCCTCGTCGATTTTTCATGAACTACAAAAAGCTTCTAAACATCCCTCGTTCATCATCTCGCTTTCGGTGGTGTTGTTCACGGGAGGAACATTGCCCGACTGTTGCACGTTCTCCTCGTTGGTGAGTACAGCGTCTCCACGGTCTCATTTCCATTGTTAATATTCTCGTTCGACATTCTCAAATACTTTCATAAAACAAGGGTTAATTAAAGAAATCAATATATCACATAATATCCCTATATATTGACCAACTAACAAATAAGCTTAGGTAGGACACACTTAGCGAAGGATTTACTCGTCTCTCCCTCCTAGTTCTATTCCCCGATCTCCGCTGGAGATCATATCCCTAAGCTCGATACCAACCGTGGCGCCCCCAAAATAGGTATACATCACCCATTACGAGTTGTCAATACACGGTATACGAAACAACTATAACTTTATTATTACAACAAGAAAGCGTGAGTTTAAATACAAATATTATCTTCAGACAATATCTATACTCAAATAAATCCTCATCACATTTATTGATACATTATTTTACAAAAATGGTGAGGACTACTAAACAATCCTTTCTAAAACCTTCATTCCATACCCCGAACTAGTACTCATTACATTCTCGCCTCCACGAGAAGAAAAATGGAACAACAAGGAAAAGGGTGAGCTCAACTAGCCGAGAAAAGAATATTATGACTAAGATAATATACAACAAATTATCTTTAGTCTTCAACAGGAAAAATCTAATAGAATACAATAGACAACAAGTTTTAAATCAATATTCGCAATGAAATAATAATTCATTAGAAGAGTTAAGTAGAGAATGCAAACTACTATCTTTTATGTATGAATTTAAAAGTTCATCATCTATCTTTTATCCCCAGTAACATCAATCAATATACATCTAGAATCAAATATTCATCTTTACACTATAGCCAAAGATATTCATCACCGGGTCGTGTTCATCTAAACACTGCTCATCTTTGCACTACGAGCCAAAGATATTCATCGAAATCATTCATCTTTGCACTATGGGCCAAAGATATTCAATAATATCATCATTTAAGACCGAGGATGATGAAAAATATTTTAAAAAACGAATCCGGTGAAACAAAATGACAAGGATTAAGGATTAAGGATTAAGGATTCGTACTTTGTTTTATCCATATCCAAAAATACCTCAAAAAATAATTATAGTGGTGTAAAATTCAAGAATGATCAAAACATGGATACAATCAAAGCTAGTATCCGTAATAGATATTTTGGACGAAAAGGAAAATTTTCATTTTCGATGAATAAAGGTCAGATTCGTGAATAAGATCAGATATCGTGAATAAGGTCGATATCGTGAATAGTAACCTCGACACTTAAAAGTTCCAAATTTGATTAAAAGTTCAGATCAATACTTGACAAGATCATGATATTAGAATAAATAATATCATTAAAAAAAATAATATCCTTTACTCGAAAGATCAAGATTTTAAATTTGAAACAGAATATAGGCTATGACTTGAACTTACAACAGTATAGAAATACTCAAAGTATAATCGAAAATACTCACAAGAATACGCCGATAATATAGAGAGAAAACTTGATTTACGGTGTGATTTTCAATTCTAACCTAAGCACCCTATTTATAGGAAAATGCTTAGAACACCAAAGTAGAAAATTTAATATAATAATAATATATATATACAAATTTGTCTACGCACCTAGAACCATCTGAATTCAGCAACTTGCATGTGTTTAATGAGGCTAACCAAACACAAAAACGTTTTTGTTAATTAAAACAATTAAAACTTCCAAAAATCAATTATTTCGAAGCTTCGGAACTTAAATAATTCATAATAAATAGTTCTTTTATCAGAAAAATTCAAAACTTGCGTCTTTCCATAGAAAATTCCATTATCTACAACTTTGCAGAAGGAAGTTTTCCCAAATTCCAAACATAAATTGACCTAAATTCACAAACGGGCGATTTTACAAGTTATAATCAAATTTCAGTCAATAAATGGGGTCCACCGACATGTTTAACATGTTTTAAACATTTATTGCAACAAAAATACTCTTACTCCTCGTATACTCATATATCCCACATTCGTTGTAAAAATATCACCATTATTATATTATTAAAATATAATAATATATTTAAATGAATTATTTTATCAGAAAAAGATAAAATTTTAATTTTCAACAATTATCACATTAAAAATTTCTCCATCTATATCCACATAAAGTCAATATTTTCCTCATTATATGAATCAATAATTAATTATTCACAAATAATATTACAGAATCATAATATTGATAACCATGCAGTTCCTAGGAAAGAGAGGGCTTTCCAATAAGAATTTTTCCTTACTGGCGCGCAATTAGGTGACCAAACCTCTCCTTAGACAGAACTTTCTAGACATTGCCAATAATATTATCTAATAATATTATTCAGATAATATGAATTATTGCTTCGATAATGAAAAAAAAATATGTGTAATGACAATTATCAAACAATGAAGAATATAAAATATCAACGCAACAATTATTAAATCAATAAAAATATCGAGCGAAGAATTATCTGTAACCATTATTGAGTAAAGTGCCTTCTTACGTAAGAATCAATAATTGGTGCAATACTGCAGTGCTTCACCGTGTTTTAACCACCGAGTATTTTAATAAAGATAATCTGTGAATAACCAACTTCGTCGTTATTTTTAAACAATTTATTTTTGTCATTTTCTTCATCCAATCGCTTTCAGTTATGGGGCCCACAAAAGATCAAGGCCGTTGCATTTAATATTCCCCGACAATACGAATATTCCACGACCAAACTAATATTCCCCAAACAATAATGAATATTTTATAACCACTGCTTATTCGAAATATTTGCGTATTTTACCCATAAGTATCCACATTAATCAAATCAACCCTTACTATTTCAAAATAATAAATAGAGGAAAATAAATTTCATTTATTAATAATTTGGGGTCTTACATGTTCTAACAGCCCTCACTATTTTTATAAAATACTGTATGAATAATTGTAATAAGGACTTATTTGAGTGTGGATATAGTTTAGAAGACAATATTTGTATTTAAACTCACAGTATATGTTGTCGTATTTTGCACGACAATTGTATGATTGAAGTTGTAGTTTGCTTTCTGTACCATATATTTGGCGACTCAGAATGGGTGTTGTATACCTATTTTGGGGGAGTCACAGTTGGTATCAAAGCTTAGAGATATGATCTCTGGTGGAGATCGGGGAATAAAACTAGGAGGGGAGAGATGAGTAAATCCTTCGCTAGTGTGTCTTATCTAAAGCTTATTTGTTGGTCGGTCATAATATAGGGATATTATGTGATATGTTAATTTATTTAATTAACCTTTGTTTTATGGCAGTATTTAAGAATAGCTATTGAGAACGTTAACAATGGAGTGTATGAGACTGTGGAACAACCTTTAGTCACAAACCAGGAGAACGTGCAACAGGAAGACAATATTCCTCCTATAAACAACACTACCGAGCAAACGATGAATGATGGAATATTTTGGAGCTTTTTGCAGTTCATGCAAAATCAGACGAGGGAGACCCGCGTACAAAATACGGGTGGAAGTGATAGCAACGCGCGGTCTGTCACAGCCAAGCAGTTTAAAGAGTTGGGACCACCAGATTTCTGGGGAAAGCTTGATCCGATTAAGGCGGAAATATGGGTCAAGCAAATTACCAAGATATTCGATGTCTTGGGATGCACGGAGGAACATAAGGTTCTATTCGCCACCTTTATGTTCCGTGGAGAGGCAGATTACTGGTGGGAATCCGTGAAGCGTACCCAGCCAGCCACACTCAACATGTCATGGGAAAGATTTCAGAAACTGTTCAATGACAAGTACTTTCCTGAAAGTATTCGTCATATGAAGGAGGTAGAGTTTATTAGACTAGAACGAGAACAACATGGCGATTGTCTCAAGACGGGCGAAGTTCATGAGTTATCCGTGTTCAGCACCTCATTTGGTAGAGAATGAGGAACGATGACGCGGATGTTTCTGAGAGGTCTAAAACCCGAGATTCGTTAATACCTTATCTCTCATAAATTTTCTCTGTATTCAGATGTTGTCAACATGGCTCAATTATTAGAGCGAGATAATGAGTATACTCAATCGAGGGATCACAACCAGGTCATCTACGGATGCTAGCGATCATCGAGCAATGATAACCAAATGAGGAGGAAGAATACTGGACAAAACGGTAACCACTCGGGTGGTAATCTTGGCCATGATAATAGAAGAGGTGAGTCTAGTGGATATTTCTAAAAGACAAGATTCAACAATGATGGAAAGACATCAGCAGCAACACCAGCATCAATTGTTGCTAGGGGAGGAGAACGACCGCCGGTCGTGTGTTACAAATGTGGGAAAGAGGGACATATCATTCAAACCGCCCACAACAATCCAAGGTATGTTATAAGCTGTGGAAAGGAGGTCATATAGCAGAGAATGTTCTCAGAGCAAAACCAAGTTCAGCGAGGATGGTGACTGAGGAAAAAGTCATCCGGATAAGTCGAAATCAATCTGTTCTCGGAAGAAGCGTTTTGTCACGACCGCCAAACGTGAGGAACCCAAACGAGGTGATCACGAGTAAGCTAATCTTGAATTATTGAGAAGTTTATACCTTACTAAATACCGGTTCTACCCATTCTTTTATCTCTCCTACTTGTGCTCAACGTTTAAACTTGACACCGGAAAAATTGGATTTTAACTTATCCATTGAAACTCTGTTAGTGAAACCTTCGTTACATCTACGTTTATAAATCTTGTTTTGATCCAAGTTGACACTATCACATTACCGTTGATCCTATCTCTTTAAATTGTAAGAACTTAACTTATTATTAATGAAATTTAATTTTCTATTTATTATTTTAAAATATTATTTGAAATAGTAAGGGTTGATTAATTAATGGATAGTTAGGGTAAAATACGCAAATATTTCAAAATAAGCAAGTGGTTATAAAATATTCATCATCGTTTGGGAATATTCGCTTTGGTCGTGGAATATTCGATCATCGTTTGAAGAATATTCGTACGACGACCAACTTATTATTAATGAAATTTGTGGGCTATTTATTATAAATAAAAAGCGATGGATGAAGAAAACGACAAATATAAGTTGTTTAAAATAACAAACAGAATATTGTTGTCGTGGAATATTATCGTTGTTAATAAAATACCTGTGTATGGTTAAAACACAAGAAGATTACCAGATTGACAATATAATTAAAAATTGATTCTTACGTAATTGGTTAAAAAGGCACTACTCAATAATGGTTATGAAGCACTAATTATCGTTCAAAGATTTTATCGATTTTATTAAGTTAATGTCATGTTGATATTTTATATTGTTGTTGTTTCAATAATTGTCATTACACAAGATTTTTCATTATCAAGCAATAATTCATATTATCCAATAATATTATTAGATAACATTATTGGCAATGTCTAGAAAGTTCTCGCTTAAGGAGAGGTTTGGTCACCTAATCAAGCGCCGCCAAGAAGGAGAAATTTTATTGAAAAGCCCCTCTTCCTAGAACCGCCTCGTCACAATATCAGGATTCTCGTAATATTATTTGTGAATAATTAATTATTGATTCATATGATGAGAAAATATTGATTTTATGTGGATATAGATGGAGAAAAATTTTAATGTGACAATTGTTGAAAATTGAAATTTTATCTTTTCTCGATAAAATAATTTATTTAAATATATTATTATATTTTAATAATATAATAATGGTGATATTTTTACAACTAATGTGGGATATATGAGTATACGAGGAGGAAGAGTATTTTTGTTGCAATAAATGTTTAAAACATGTTAAACATGTCATGGACCCCATTTATCGATCAAATTTGATTATAAACAGTAAAATCGCCTGCTTGTGGATTTCTTGGCCAATTTATTTTGAATTTGGAAAAACTTTCTTCTCGCAAAGTTGTAGAGAATTGAATTTCCTATAAAAACTCGCGAGATTCAAATTTTCTGATAAAAGGGCTATTTATTATGAATTATTGAAGTTCAAGTTCAAATAATTGATTTTTGGAAGTTTAAAATATTTAAAATTAGAAAACATTTTTTTCTTTTTTTTCTAGAATGTGGCATGTGTTTGATGGCTGAAATCAGATTAAAGGCAGGTGAGGAAATTTATATAATTATATATTAATATTTTATTAAATTTTCGCTTTGGTGTTCTAAGCAATTTCCTATAAATAGTGGTGCTTAGGTTAGAATTGAAAATCACACCTTAAATCAAGTTTTTCTCTATATTATCGAGTTTATTCTTGTGAGTATTTTGAGTATACTTTGAGTATTGTTATACTAATGCAAGTTCAAGTCATAGACTATATCCTGATTTTCAAATTTGTAAGTACTAATCTTCGAGGTAAGTGGATATTATTTTTTTCAGAATGATATTATTTCTTCAATATCATTATGTCAAATATTGATCTGAAGTTTTTTATCAAATTTGAAACTTTTGGTGTTCTATTGAGTTATTCATATTACTATTCTGAGTTACTATTCATGAGTTACTATTCACGATACTATTCACGAGTACTATTCACGATACTATGATTATTCACTTAATGACTATTCACGATATTAGACTATTCATCGAAAAAATGAAAAATTTTCTTTTCGTCCAAAATATCTATTCGGATACTAGCTTTGATTGTATCCATGTTTTGATCATTCTTGAATTTTACACCACTATGATTATTTTTGAGGTATTTTGGACATGGATAAAACAAAGTACTAATCCTTAATCCTTAATCCTCGTCATTTTGTTTCAATCGGATTCGCTTTTTTAAAAAAATATTTTTCATCATCCTCGCCTTTAAATGATGATATTATTGAATATCTTTGGCCTCAGAGTGCAAAAGATGAATGATTTTCAAGAATATCTTTGGTCTCAAAGAAAGATGAACAGTGTTTAGATTAACATGACTAATCGATGAATATCTTCTCAGAAGTAGCAAAAGATGAATATTTGATTCCGTATATATATCGATTGATGTTACAGGATAAAAGATAGACGATGAACTTTTAAATTCATACATGTAAGATAGTAGTTTGCATTCTCTACTTAACTCTTCTAATGAATTATTATTTCATCGCTAATATTGATTTAAAATTTGTTGTCTATCAGATTCTATTAGATTTTTCCCCGTCAAGACTAACGATAATTTGTTGATATTATCTTAGTCATAATATTCTTTATCGGGCTAGTTGAGCTCACCCTTTTCCTTTTTGTTCCATTTTTCTTCTCGTGAGGCTAGAATATAATAGTAATTTAGCTCTGGGTATGGAATGAAGGTTCTAGTAGAGAGTTGTTTAGTAATCCTCACCATTTTGTAAAATAATGTATCAATAAATGTGATGAGGATTTATTTGAGTATAGATATTGTCTAGTAAGATAATATTTGTATTCAAACTCACGCTTTTACTGTTGTAATAATAAAGTTGTAGTTGTTTTTCGCACTCACGTATCGACAACTCGTAATGGGTGATGTATACCTATTTTGGGGGCGCCACAGCTTGGTATCGTAGCTTAGGATACGATCTCCATGAGATCGGGAATAGAACAGAGGGAGAGACGAGTAAATCCTTCGCTAAGTGTGTCCTACCTAAGCTTATTTGTTAGTTGGTCAAGATATAGGATATTATGTGATATATTGATTTTTAATTAACCCTTGTTTTATGACAAGATTTGAGAATGTCGATCGAGAATATTAACAATGGAAATGAGACCGTGGAGACGCCTCAGACTCACCAACGAGGAGAACGTGCAACAGTCGGGCAATGTTCCTCCCGTGAACAACACCACCGAAAGCAGATGATGAACGAGGGATGTTTAGAAGCTTTTCATAGCTCATGCAAAATCGCACGAGGAGACTCGTGTTCAAAATATAGGAGGAAATGATAGAATTCACGGGTTGTCACAATGCAAGCAGCTCAAAGAGTCGGGACCACCTGTAATTTAAGGGAAAGCCGATCCGATCACGGCGAAACACGGGTCAAGCAAATTACCAAGATATTCGATGTCTGGGATGCACGGAGGAACAGAAGGTTCCATTCGCCACCTTTATGTTCCGTGGCGGCAGGCGATCATCGGTGGGAGTCTCTGTGAAGTTGCACTCCATCCAAACCAAGACTCAAAGATGTCTCGGGAGACGCTTTCAAAACTATTTAATGACAAATACTTTCCGAAAGTGTTCGGCTATATGAAGGAAGTGGAGTTCATCGATTGGAACAAAACAACACGACGTTGTCTCAAAGACGAGGCAAAGTTTGCAGAGTTATCCGTGTTCAGACCTCATTTGGTGGAGAATGAGGAACGATGACGCGGATGTTTTTTAGAGGTTTGAAACCCAAGATACGCCAATATCTCATTTCTCATAAATTTTTCTCTATTCAGATGTTCAAAATGTGGCTCAATTATTAGAGCGAGATAACGAGTATATTCAACCGAGGGACCATAACCGTGGATCATATCGTAGAGATAGTAGCCAATGTAATAATGATAACCAAATGGAGAAAGAAACAGACGGACAAAATGGTAACCACTCGTGGTGGTAATCATGGCCATGAAAATAGAAGAAGCGAAGTCAGAGGAGATTTTAAAAAGAGGAGATTTAACAACGACTATGTGAAGACGATAAATACGGCAAAGAATCGGTTCTAAGTGGAGGAGAACGACCCACCCATTATATGCTATAAATGCGGAAAGAGGGACATATCACCAAATCGCCTCCACAACAGCTCAAGGTATGCTATAATTGTGGAAAGGAAGGACATATCGCCGAGATCAGACGCAGAATAAACCTAGTTCAATGGGGACGGTGACTCAAAAGATCGCCCCGTAAAAGTCAAAGTCAACGATTCCGGAAGAGCGTTTGTCAGGATCGGTCAAAATGCGAGGAACCCAAACGAGGTGATCACGGTAAGCTATATTTATAAATTCTTGCAAGTTTATACCTTACTTGATACCGGTATACCCATTCATTTATCTCTCCCGCATGTGCTCAACGCTTAAACTTGACCGAGAAATTAGACTTTGACCTATCTCGTGGAAACTCCGCTAGAGAAACTTTCATCACATCCATCGCTTATAAATCTTGTTTGATTCAAAGTGGCACCATCACCTTACCCGCTGACCTTATCTCTTTAAAGATACTTGCTTTTGATGTGATTTTAGGATTGATCGTTAACTACTCATCATGCCAAAATTGATTGTTTTCGTAAGGTGTTAGTTTTCATATTCCTAACCAACCCGTTGTATTTAATTCAAGCAACTAAACCATTAAAATCAATCATCGCCATATCTAATCATAAAGCTATTCGCTTATTGAAAAACGGATGTCAAGCTTTCTTAGCCCATGTTATGGATTTGAATAAAGACACGCCAAATTTGAATAATATTCCCGTTGTTATCGATTTTCCCGACGTATTTTCAAGAACTTCCTGCCTACCCCCGTAACGTGAAGTCAATTTTATTGATCTTGAACCCGCACAAAGCCCATTTCTAAAACCCCATATCGAATGGCTCCTATTGAACTTCAGAGTTAAAGGTCCAACTACGTGAATTGTTGGACATCGCTTCATTCTGGCCCTAAGACATCTCCTCGGGGTGCTCCCTGCTTTATTCAGAAGAAGAAAGACGGAGTATGCGATTTTGTATCGACTATCGGAATTGAACCATGTCACCATCAAGAATAGGTATCCTCACCTCAGATTGATGACTTGTTCGACCAACAGTAAGGGGCACAATTCTTTTCAAAATCGATCTTCGCTCGATATCATCACCAAGATTAGAACCGAGGATATTCCAAAGACCGCCGTAACTCCCCAGACGGGCATTATGAATTCTTAGTCATGTCTTTTTGATCGACTAATGCTCCTCGCGGCTTTCATGGATATGATGAACCGAGTATTCAAGGAATATTTGGATCGGCTTTGTTGTTGTTTTTATTGATGACATCCTCATATATTCCAAAAGTCGTGGAAGATCATGAGCACCATTTGAAGTCGGTACTCCAAAGGCTTCGTGAAAACAAACTATATGCCAAATTAAAGAAATGCGAAGTTCGCTCGAGGAAGTAGCATTCCTTGGGCACGTGGTGTCAAAACATGGAGTATCCGCTGATCCCGGCCAAGATTGAAGCAATACAAAGTTGGGAGCAACCAAGCTCATGGATCAAGCACGTAGCTTTTTTTTGGGCTTACCGGTTATTATCTGAGATTCGTGGAAGGGTTTTTTCTAATCGCTACTCCATTAACTCGCCTAACTCTAAGGATACAAAATTGCTTTGGAGCGAAGAATGCGAGAAGAGTTTCCAAGAGCTTAAGAGGAGACTTATTTCTAAGACTGTTTCTAACAATACCATCCCGTTCGGATGGATTTGTTATCTACGCCGATGCTTCGTGCAAAGGGTTAGGATGTGTTCTCATGCAACGTGGGAAAGTCATAGCCTATGCCTCGCGATAACTTAAAGAGTATGAGAGGAATTATCCTACTCATGATCTAGAGTCGGCAAAGCAATGCTTTTCGCTTAAAGATATGGAGGCACTATCTATATGGGGAGAAAGTGGAGATATATTCGCACCATAAAAGCCTTAAATATTTCTTCACAAAAAGAACTCAACACGCGGCAAATGACGCTGGCTCGAGCTATTGAAAGACTACGACCACACTATTCAATACCATCCCGAAAAGTTTAACGGTAAAGCCGACGCTATTGAGTAGAAGATCATATGCGGAACGAAAAGTGCGATGATGTCAAGTATACGACAGAGCCAACTTTAATAGAAAAGTTTAAGGTCGCTCAAGCCAATCAATCTTGATCGATGCGTATATGAAGAAGAAAGTACAAGAAGGAGCTATTCCTAAGTTTAGAATTGATGAAGAAGGAATACTTCGAGTCCACTCTAGACTTTCAGGTTCCTAACGACTCGATTTGAAGTACAAGATTATGATGGAGGCACACAATACACCATTTGCAATCCATCTCGAAGTACTAAAATGTATCGTGATCTTCACATACATTTTGGTGGAACAATATGAAGAGAGAGATTGCAAAGTTTATCTCAATGTGTTTAACTTGTCAACGCAGTAAAGGCGAGCATCTAGTACCTAAGGGTCCGCTGCAGAACCACTGAGATTCCAAATGGAAGTGGGAACACATTACCATGGATTTCGTTACATGGTCTTCCTACGGCTTTCAAGGCATCAATGCTATTTGGGTTATTGTTGATAGATTAACCAAGTCCGCTTCATTTTTGCCGACACGGAGACTTATTCCTCGAACGCCTTGCTAGTAGTATGATGACGTGAATGAGATTGTGAGGTTGCATGGCATGCCAAGATCCATAGTTTCGGATCGTGACCCAAGATTCACTTCAAGATTTTGGGTTAGCTTGCAAAAAGCTATGGGCACGGATTTACGACGATTTAGTTCGCAGATACCATCCTCAAACTGGACGGACAATCGAAAGGACTATTCAAACTCTCAAGATTTATTAAGACTCGTGGTCCTAGACTTCAAGGGCGCTTGGGATAAGTATTTACCATTGGTGGAATTCTCTACAACAACAACAATTATATCGTGCAAGTATAGTGTGGCTCCATTCAAGCATTATATGGACGAAAGTGTCGCTTCAAAATATGTTGGGACGAGGTGGGTGAAGCAACATTGTTGGGACCCGAAGTTAGTACGTATTTATCACTAAAAGATCCAAATGATTCGACAACGATACAAACAAGACAAGATCGATAAAAGAGTTATGCGGATCTTCATCGAAAGGACGTGGAATTTAGTGTGGGGATCATGTATTGTCATGAGTTGCTCCATGGAAGGGAGTTACAAGATTTGGGAAGAGAGGAAAGCTCAATCCACGCATTTATCGGGTCCATTTCAAATTCTCGACGAGTAGTAGAAATGTAGCCTATAGACTCGCTACTCTCCGAAAGTATGTCTCGTGTTCATAATGTGTTTCATATATCTCGCATTTCAGAATATGTGAAAGACCCAACCACGCTATAGAAAGTTAGAACCGGACGAGATAGCCAAGACTTAACGATGAGAGAGGTACCTGCCAAGATCTTGGATAGAAGGAGCATGTCCCACGCAAGAAAGGTCATACCACAAGTTAAAGTTTTGTGGAGGAATCATGCTATAGAGGAAATGACCGGGAATTGAAACTAAATGAAAGCGAGGTATCCTCACCTTTTCAAACACTGTGTGTACGACGCCAATTTCGAGGACTAAATTTCATAAGGAGGGAGGTGTAAGACCCCAACTTATTATTAATGAAATTTAATTTTCTATTTATTATTTTGAAATAGTAAGTAAGGGTTGATTTGATTAATGTGGATAGTTAGGGTAAAATACGCAAATATTTCAAAAAATAAGCAAGTGGTTATAAAATATTCATCATTATTTGGAATATTCGCTTGGTCGTCGGAATATCAGATCGCTTGGGAATATTCGCATTTACTCACAAGTAAAGCCTTTGTGTGGGCCCCATAACGAAAAAGCGATGGATGAAGAAAACGACAAATATAAGTTGTTTAAAAATAACTGCACAGTAGTTGTTACCACTAATAATCATCGTTAAAATACTCTATGGTTAAAACACAAGAAGATACTCAGATCGCACCAATTATTGATTCTTACGTAAGAAGGCACTACTCAATAATGGTTACAAAGAATTATCGCTCAAGATTTTATCGATTTAATAATTGTCATATTGATATTTTATATTGTTGTTGTTTCAATAATTGTCATTACACAAGATTTTTCATTATCAAGCAATAATTCATATTATCCTAATAATATTATTAGATAACATTATTATTGGCAATGTCTAGAAAGTTCTCGCTCTAAGGAGAGGTTTGGTCACCTAATCGCGCCGCCAAAGAAGGAGAAATTTTATCGAAAGCCCTCTTTCCTGAACCGCCCGTCGTCACAATATTGTGATTTCGTAATATTATTTGTGAATAATTAATTATTGATTCATATGATGAGGAAAATATTGATTTTATGTGGATATAGATGGAGAAAATTTTAATGTGACAATTGTTGAAAATTGAAATTTTATCTTTTCTCGATAAAATAATTCATTTAAATATATTATTATATTTTAATAATATAATAATGGTGATATTTTTACAAACTAATGTGGGATATATGAGTATACGAGGAGGAAGAGTATTTTTGTTGCAATAATAAATTTAAAACATGTTAAACATGCTCATGGGACCCCATTTATCGATCGAAATTTGATTATAAATGTAAAATCGCCTGCTTGTGGATTTTTTGGCCAATTTTTATTTGGAATTTGGAAAACTTTCTTCCGCAAAGTTGTAGAGAATTGAATTTCCTATAAAAAACTCGCGAGATTCAAATTTTCTGATAAAAGGGCTATTTATTATGAATTATTGAAGTTCAAGTTCAAATAATTGATTTTTGAAGTTTTAAAATATTTAAAATTAGAAAACGTTTTTTTCTTACTTTTTCTAGAATGTGGCATGTGTTTGATGGCTGAAATCAGATTCTAGGCATGTGTAGAAATTTATATATATATATTATTAATTTATTAAATTTTCGCTGTGTTCTAAGCAATTTCCTATAAATAGGTGCTTAGGTTAGAATTGAAAATCACACCGTAAATCAAGTTTTTCTCTCTATATTATCGAGTTTATTCTTGTGAGTATTTTGAGTATACTTTGAGTATTGTTATACTATGCAGTAAGTTCCTTCAAAGACTATATCCCTGTTTCAACTTGTAAGTACTAATCTTTCGAGGTAAGTGGATATTATTTTTTCAGAATGATATTATTTCTTCAATATCATTATGTTGAAATATTGATCTCAAGTTTTTATCAAATTGGAACTTTTATGTCTGGAGTGAAAGTTACTATTTGAGTTACTATTCACGATACGAAGACTATTCACGATATTCATAGTACTATTCATGAAGCGTGAAGATGTTTTTTTGGGAAATTTCTATTCTGAGTTACTATTCACGATACTAAGACTATTCACGATAAAAATGAAAAAAAATTTTCTTCTTTTCGTCAAAAAATATCTATTCGGATACTAGCTTTGATCAGATCCATGTTTTGATCATTCTTGAATTTTACACCACTATGATTATTTTTGAGGTATTTTTTGACATGGATAAAACAAAGTACCTAATCCTTAATCCTTAATCCTTGTCATTTTGTTTCACCGGATTCGCTTTAAAAAAAATATTTTTCATCATCCTCGCCTTAAATGATGATATTATTGAATATCTTTGGCCCAGTAGCAAAAAGATGAATGATTTTTCAAGAATATCTTCGCCCAGTAGTGCAAAAAGATGAACAGTGTTTAGATGAATACGATTAATCGATGAATATCTTCGCCTCAGAAAGTGCAAAGATGAATATTTGATTCAGTATGTATATCGATTGATGTTACAGGATAAAAGATAGACGATGAACTTTTAAATTCATACATGTAAGATAGTAGTTTGCATTCTCTACTTAACTCTTCTAATGAATTATTATTTTCGCCATGTAATATTGATTTAAAATTTGTTGTCTATCAGATTCTATTAGATTTTTCCTCGTGAAGACTAACGATAATTTGTCAGATATTATCTTAGTCATAATATTCTTTTTTCGGGCTAGTTGAGCTCACCCTTTTCCTTTTTGTTCCATTTTTCTTCTCGTGAGGCTAGAATATAACGAAAGTATTTAGCCTGGGGTATGGAATGAAGGTTTTAGAGAGTTGTTTAGTAGTCCTCACCATTTTTGTAAAATAATGTATCAATAAATGTGATGAGGATTTATTTGAGTATAGATATTGTCTAGTAAGATAATATTTGTATTCAAACTCACAGCTTTACCGTTGTAATAATAAAGTTGTAGTTGTTTTGCATTCATGTATCGCACTCATGTATCGACAACTCGTAATGGGTGATGTATACCTATTTAAAACCCCATGTCTTTATTGATGACATCCTCATTTATTCCAAAAAGCCGTGAAGATCATGAGCACCATTTGAAGTCGATACTAGAAAGGCTTCGTGAAAATAAGCTATATGTCAAGTCAAGAAATGCGAGTTCGGCCCGAGGAAGTAGCATTCCTTGGGCACGTGGTGTCAAAACATGGAGTATCCGTTGACGTGCCAAGATGAAGCAATACAAAGTTGGGAGCAACCGAAGTCGGTGATCGAAGTGCGTAGCTTTTCGGGCTTATCTCGGTTATTATCAGATATTCGTGGAAGGATTTTCTCGAATCGCTACTCCGTTAACTCAGTTGATTCAGAAAGCTACAAAATTCGTATGAAGCGAGGAATGTGAAAAGAGTTTCCAAGAGCTCAAGAGGAGACTTATTTTAAGACTGCTCGCAATACCATCTCGGTTCGGATGGATTTGTTATCTAAACGATGCTTCGTGCAAAGGGTTAGGATGTGTTCTCATGCAACATGGGAAAGTCATAGCTTTATGCCTCATGATAACTCAAAGAATATGAGAGGAATTATCCTACTAATGATCTAGAGTTGGCAGCAAATCGCTTTTTGTGTTGAAGATATGGAGACACTACTTACTTATGGGGAGAAAGTGGAGATTTATACGGATCATAAAAAGCCTCAAATATTTCTTCACCCAAAAAAGAACTTAAAATGCGACAAATGACGTTAGCTCGAAAGTTGTTGAAAGATTACGATCATACCATTCAATACCATCTTGGAAAAGAAAACGTAGTAGTCGGCGATTGAGTAGTAAGATCGTATGCGAATGAAAAGCGATGTTGTTAACACAAAGACCCATTTATGCACGATTTACAAAGGATGGAGATTGAGTTAAAGACTCAGGACCCACATGATGATGTATGTAATATACAAGTAGAACCGACTTTAATCGATAAAGTTAAAGTTCGCTCAAGCTACTTGATTTAAATGATGCGTATGAAGAAGAAAGTGTTATTCTAGAAGCAAGAATCGATGAAGAAGGAATACTTCGATTCAACTCTAGACTTTGCGTTCCTAACGATTCTGACTTGAAGCATAGAATCATGATGGAGGCACACAACACCCCGTTTGCAATCCATCCTGGGAGTACCAAAATGTATCATGATATTCGACATACATTTTGGTGGAACAATATAAAGAGAGAGATCGCGAAGTTTATTTCGAGGTGTTTAACTTGTCAACATGTAAAGGTGGAGTATCAAGTACCAAATGGTCCATTGCAACCACTTGAGATTCCGGAATGGAAGTAGGAATACATTACTATGGATTTTGTTACGGGTCTTTCCAAAGTTTCTCAAGGTATAGATGCGATTTGGGTTATTGTGAACGAGATTGTGAGATTGCATGGCATGCCAGTATCCATAGTTTCGGATCGTGACCCAAGATTCACTTCACGATTTTGGATTAGCTTGTAGAAAGCTATGGGCACGGATTTCTGATTCTGATTTCAAAGATACCATCCTCAAACCGGACGGACAATCGGAGAGGACTATTCAAACTCTTGAAGATCTATTAAGACTATGTGTCCTAGACTTCAAAGGGAGTTGGGATAAGTATTTACCATTGGTGGAATTCTCCTACAACAACAGTAATCAATCAAGTATAGGCATGGCTCCATTTGAGGCGTTGTATGGATTAAAGTGTCATTCTCCAGTATGCTGGGACAAGGTGGGTGAAGCAACTTTGTTGGGACCAGAATTGGTACGCATGACTACAGAAAAAATCTAAATGATTAGACAACGTATTCAAACCTCACAGGATCGATAAAAGAGTTATACTGATCTTCATAGAAAGGACATGGAGTTTAATATTAGAGATCATGTACTGTTACATATTGCTCCATGGAAGGGAGTTACAAGATTTGGGAAAAGAGGAAAGCTCAATCCACAATTTGTTGGTCCATTTGAGATTCTTGACCGAATAGAAAATGTGGCCTATAGACTTGCATTACCTCTAGGCATGTCTCATGTTCATAATATTTTTCATATATCTATGCTTCGTAAATATGTGAAAGACCCAAACCACATTATTGAGTTAGAACCAGACGAGATAGCCAAAGATTTAACGACGAGGAGGTACTGTTAAGATTTTGGATAGGAAAGAAGATGTGCTACGCATTTCAAGGTTATACCACAAGTTAAGGTTTTGTGGGACGAACCATGCTATTCAAGAAATGACCGGGAGTTGGAATCGAAATGAAAGCGAGGTACCTCACTCACATTTAAACACTGTGTACGCACGCCAATTTCAAGACAAAATTTTATAAGGAGGGGAGGTTGTAAGACCCCAACTTATTATAAATAAAGTTGAATTTTCTTCTATTCATTATTCTAAATTAATAAGGTGTTAATTTGATATAATGCTTTGGTTATGGGTGAAATGTGCAAATTTTGCAAAATAAGCAAGTGGTTATAAAATATTCCTTTTGTCGGGGAATATTCGTTTGGTCGTGGAATATTCTTTTTGTCGAAAATATCCGTACGATGGCGCAGTCAATTGTGATCCCCATAACAAAATAACTGTCGGATGAAGAAAACTACAAAGTTTGAGTTTTATAAATAACGACGTAATTATTCTGAATTAACACATTGTTGGAATACCGGTGGTTAAAATACAATAATATGCGTGGTTGCAAGAAGAAGTTATTACCAGTATTGCTATGATATTGTTGAATTATTGATTCGTACGTAAGAAGGCACTACTCAATAATTGTTATAGTAATTATTGTTCAATATTTTATTTTATTGTTTCAATAATTGCTGCGTTGTTAGTTTATATTATTGTTATTTCAATAATTGTCATTACTCAGTATTTCACATTATCATATCAATAATTCATATTATTTGAATAATATTATTAGATAACATTATTGGCAATGTCTAGAAAGTTCTGTCAATGAGAGGTTTGGTCACCTAATTGCGCGCCAGTAAGGAGAAATCCTTATTGGAAAGCCCCTTCTTTCCTGGGAACGGCCTAGTTGTCATAATTGTGATTTTGTAATATTATTTATGAATAATTAATTATTGATTTATATGATAATGAAATATTTATTTGATGTGGATATAAATGATTGATTTATTTATTTTATGTGGTTATTAATGAAGGAATTAATGCTGAGGTGTTTTATCAGTATTTTGTCGAAGTGGAGGTATTAAAAATCACCCGTTTGTGGGTTTCGGATATTTTCTGTTTGAAAATTTGAAAAACTCAAAGCTAATAAGTTGTAGAGAATTCGATTTCGTGTGGAATCGACATAAAATTTATATTTTTCTGATAAACGGGCTATTTTCTATGAATTACTAAAGTTTTAAAAAATAAAATAATTTTTATTAAATTATGGGTGGGACCCACTTTTTGGTTGGTGTTGAATACACATGTGGGCTGCTGATTTTTTTGTCAAAGATGGTTGCTAGCTTGTTCAATTAATGCATGCGTAGGAAATGAGAATAGAAATAATATTATTTTATTATTCTAGTCTCCTATGGCGGTCTAGCATTTTCCTATAAATAGACGCTTCGATTAGAATTAAAAATCACACCAGAAACAAGTTTTTTTTCTCTCTAGATTGTTGAGCGTATTTTTGTGAGTATTTAGATACTTTGAGAGTTCTTTGTTCGGTCTAAGTTTCCTTGACTTTCTCATCAGATATTTCGATCGAAATCTTTGTTATTTTAAGGTAAGGGATGTTATTTTCTTCTTAAATGATATTATTTTCTTCAATATCATTATGCCGAAATATTGGTTCGAACCTTTTAATCAAATTTGGAACTTTTGTGTGGGGTTCTTATTCACGATATCTGACTATTTATTCACGAATCGACCTTATTCATAGAAAAATAAATTTTTCTTTTTGTCCAATATGTCTATTATGGTTACTATCTTTGATTGTATCCATGTTTTGATCTTTATTGTTGAATTCTGTTTCTCAATTGGTTATTATGAAGTATTATTGATCTTGGATAATTTGTTATACTTAATTCTAATATTTGTCCTTCTCGTCTCTTTGGATTCATTTTCTTTAAAAAATATTTTCAACATCTTCATCTTAAATGATGATATTCTTGAATATCTTTGGCCTGTAGTGCAAAGATGAATGATTAAGCGATGAATATCTTTGGCCGTAGTGCAAAGAAGATGAGCAGTGTTGAGATGAACATGATTAATTGGTGATCATAAATGAATATCTTTGGCTTGTAGTGCAAAGATGAATATTTGATTAAAGATGTATATTGATTGTTGTTATAGGGATAAAATATTGATGATAAACTTTTAAATCTTAGAAGATAGTAGAATTCATTCTCTACGTGACTCTTCTAATGGATTATTATTTCCGCTGCAGTTGTTGATCTAAAACTTGTTGTCTATTATATTCTAACAGATTTTTCCATGTTGAAGACTAATGATAATTTGTTGTATATCATCTTAGTCATAATATTCTTTACTGGGCTAGTTGAGCTCACCCTTTTCCTTTTTGTTCCATTTTTATTCTTAGGAGGTGAGAACATAGCAGGATCTAGTCGGGGTATGGAGTGATGGTTATAGAAAGATGTTTTAGCAGTCCTCACTATTTCTGTAAAATAATGTATGAATAATTGTAATGAGGATTTATTTGAGTGTGGATATTGTCTAGAAGACAATATTTGTATTTAAACTCACAGTATGTGTTGTCGTATTTTGCACGACAATTGTATTATTGAAGTTGTAGTTTGCTTTCTGTACCATGTATTTGGCGACTCAGAATGGGTGTTGTATACCTATTTTGGGGGCGTCACATAACTTGCCAAACTTTCCTTTTCTTTTTCTTTCTTTGCCTAACCTACTCCAATTTCTTATGGGTGAGGCCCACACCTTTAGAAACAAATGAATGCATTGCCTTTGCAGGAGAAAACCTCCGCCCATCAACTTGGAAAAAAAAGACAAGGGCCTACTGCTTTTGAAAATAAAGCATTCAAATACAATTTGCTCACCTCCGTCCCTTTAACCACATGCTTATATATATATATATATATATATATATTAAAATAATATTATTATTTAAATAATTATAATATATTATAATAATATATTTGAAGAAATATTTTATCGAAGAAGATAATTGTGAGTCCATAGAAAATATGCCAAACTTTCAAGAAATATTTCATTCTAAATTCCATCATTTATATCAAAATTGAACCAATATCCACCACATAATAATTAATATTATAAGCTCACAATATTAACAACCAGATCATTCACAGGAAAAAGGGAGGTTTTCGATAAGGATTTATCATTATTGGCGCGCAATTATATAACCTAATCACTTTTCTCGACAAAACTTTCTAGACATTGCCAATAATTGTGACGCCCCCAAAATAGGTATACAATACCCATTTTGAGTCTCCAAATACATGGTACAAAAAGAAAACTATAACTTCAATAATACAATTACCGTGCAAAATACGACAACACATACTGTGAGTTTAAATACAAATATTGTCTTCTAGACAATATCCACACTCAAATAAGTCTTTATTACAATTATTCATACACTATTTTACAGAAATAATGAGGACTGCTAAAACATCTTTCTAGAACCATCACTCCATACCCCGACTAGATCCTGCTATGTTCTCACCTCCTAAGAAGAAAAATAGAACAAAAAGGAAAAGGTGAGCTCTCAACCGGCCCGATAAAGAATATTATGACTAAGATAATATACAACAAATTATCATTAGTCTTCAACAGGAAAAATCTGATAGAATATAATAGACAACAAGTTTTAGATCAACAACTGCAGCGGAAACAACAATCCATTAGAAGAGTCACGTAGAGAATGAATTCTACTATCTTCTAAGATTTAAAAGTTCATCATCAATATTTTATCCCTGTAACAACAATCAATAAACATCTTTAATCAAATATTCATCTTTGCACTACAGGCCAAAGATATTCATTTATATCACCAGTTGGTCATGTTCATCTCAACACCTGCTCATCTTTGCACTATGGGCCAAAGATATTCATCAGTTAATCATTCATCTTTGCACTACAGGCCAAAGATATTCAGTAATATCATCATTTAAGACTGAGGATGATGAAAAATATTTTAAAGAAAATGAATCCAGTGAGACAGAAGGACAAATATTAGGGATTAGGTATAACGAATTATCCAAGATCAATAATACTTCATAATAACCAATCGAGAAGGTAATTCAAAAATAAAGATCAAAACATGGATACAATCAAAGATAGTAACCATAATAATTATCTTGGACAAAAAGGAAAAATTTATTTTTCTATTGAATAGTGTCGATTCGTGAATAAGATCTGGTATACGTGAATAGGTCGCAGATACGTGAAGAGTAACTCGACACAAAAGTTCCAAATTTGATTAAAAGTTCAAACCAATATTTTGGCATAATGATATTGAAGAAAATAATATCATTTAAGAAGAAAATAACATCCTTACCTCAAAATAACAGACTTACGACGGAATATCTGGATAGAATGTAGAAGGAAACTTCAGATTTAACAAGAACTCTTAAAGTATCTAAATACTCACAAAAATTCGCTCGATAATCTAGAGAGAAAGAAAACTTGTTTCTGGTGTGATTTTCAATTCTAACCTAAGGGCCTATTTATAGGAAAATACTAGAACGCCATAGGAGACTAAAATAATAAAATAATATTATTTCTATTCTCATTTCCTACGCATGCGTTAATTGAACAAGCTAGCAACCATCTTTGACAAAAAAATCAGCAGCCCACATGTGTATTCAATATCAACCAAAAAGTGGGTCCCATCCATAATTTAATAAAAATTATTTTATTTTTCAAAACTTTAGTAATTCATAGAAAATAGCCTGTTTATCAGAAAAATACGAATTTTATGTCCATTACAAACGAAATCGAATTCTCTACAACTTTGTAGCTTTGAATTTTTACAAATTCTAAACAGAAAATATCTGAAACCCACAAACGGGTGATTTTTAATACCTCCACTTCGACAAAATACTAATAAAATATCTCAGCATTAATTTCTTCATTAATAACCATATAAAATAAATAAATCAATCATTTATATACACATCAAATACATATTTCATTATCATATAAATCAATAATTAATTATTCACAAATAATATTATGTAATCACAATTATTATAATAAAGCGGTAGTTCAGAGAAAGAGGGGATTTAATAAGGATTTTTCCTTACTGGCGCGCAATTAGGTGACCAAACCTCTCATTGACAGAACTTTCTAGACATTGCCAATAATGCTATCTAATACTCCCTCCGTCCCAAATTAATTGCTCAGTTTTGACTTTTTTAAGTTAAATTGACTATTTTTAGAATTAATAATTAAACATGTATAAATATATTTCTAAAATTATAAAAATTGGGATTAGTAATAAATTGTATATACTTTGTTTTGGTTATAATCTCTTCACCTATATTTTAGCAAAAATAGTAAAAAGTTTAGTTTTAAAAATGGTCAATTTGACTATAAAAAGTCAAAACTGAGCAATTAATTTAGGACGGAGGGAGTAATATTATTCAAATAATATGAATTATTGATCTGATAATGGAAAATACTGAGTAGTGACAATTATTGAAACAACAATAATATAAACTAACAATGCAGCAATTATTGAAACAATAAAATAAAATATTGAATAAAGTAATTCATCGTAACAATTATCGAGGCATTCTATATATTTAATCAATAATTTAACAATCTGCGGCAATAATCGCAGGTGCTAACTGCTTGTGCAACCACGTGTATTATCGTATATTTTAACCACTGTGTATTCCAACGATTGTTAACGATAACAATTACGCTTATCATTGTTAGACGTCGTTGCCATCGGTAATACGATTATTATCGTGTTGTTTGTCATTGCCTTTTGGTTTTGCTGACTCATTATCGCGCTCCAATAACTGAGCCATATTGACAACATCTGAATATAAACAAAGTTTGTGAGAAATGAGGTATTGACGTATTTCAGGTTTCAAACCACGCAGAAACATTCGCGTCATTCTCTCCTCATTATCGACCAAATGGGATGCAAACTGGGATAACTCGCAAACTTAGCCTCGTACTGCGATACGGTCATATTATTTTGCTCCATTGCTTATCTCAACATTTTTAGATGCCATTTTCAAACACTACCATAAAACAAGGGTTAATTAACATATCACATATTATCCCTATACTCTGACCGACCAATTAAATACTAAATAAACTTAGGTAGGTCATACTAGCGAAGAAATTCCCCGTCTCTTTCCTCCTAGTTCTTGTCTCACATCTCAGCCAGGGATCATATCCCTAAGCTTTGATACCAACTGTGACGCCCCCAAAATAGGTATACATCACCCATCTTGAGTCGCCAGATACATGGTACTAAATACAAATACAAACTAATTATACAACAGTCGTGTAAAATACGACAAAACATACGCTGTGAGTTTTAATACAAATATTGTCTTCTAGACAATATCCACTCTCAGAATAAGCCCTCATTATAATTATTATCACACTATTTCATAGAATTGTGAGGACTACTAATGCTATCATCTGGACCATCACTCCGTTCCCCGACTAGTCCCTGCTACGTTCTCATTTCCTGAAGAGAACAGTAAAAGAAAGGGTGAGCTCAACTAGCCCAGTAAGAAATATTATGACTAAGATAATGCAGGATAAAGTATCATTAGCCTTCAACAATGTTAAACTGATAAAATATAATAGACAACAAGTTTAACTGCAGTGGAATAAGCAATCCGTTAAAAGAGTCAAGTAGAGAATAAAATCTACTATCTTTTATGATTTAAAAAGTTTTTCATCACTTTTATCGGCCGAGACTCAAACAATAAATAATCCACATCATCCCCCGCACTACTACCAAGAATATTCATTAGTATCATGACCACAAATTATCCAGGTGCACTACGGGCCAAGGATATTCGTGTATTCATCAATGGTCATGATCATGCCAACAACTGTCAATCAATGCACTACGGGCTAATGAGAACCTTTACCACTTCATTTGTAACATTACGGTTATGATTATACCGAATAATGCCTGGTCATAATCATACCAAGTCCATCTATACACTACAGGCCACAGATGACTTTCAATAAAATATAAACATGAATATGATGACAATGATATAAGAATTCAATAAAAAAAAGTTTAAGAATTAATTTATCCAGGAACTAATAACGTCCAAATTGTCAACATGATACTTCTTTGTAGAGTAAAATTCCAGAATGCTCAGAAGAATATTTTCATGAAAAGATACTGGATGAAGTGCAAATATCAAGGATATTCCACTAATTTCATGGAGTATAGAAGTTAAAAATTTAACCAACTGAGTATAATAAAGAATGGAATTACAAAAAAAAATCACCGTGTATGTGATAGATCGCATACGAGTTATTCCAATGTAATAATAAATAACGGAACCGGTCCGTCGAAAACGCATGCATGAGGATATTCCAATGTAATAATAAAGACGGAATCAAGTTCGGCAGAAACGCATGCATGTGATATTCCAATGTAATAATAAAAGCAGAATTCCAGTCCGCCGTAAAACGCATGCATACGATGATATTCCAACATACACTACAAGAAAAGGTCTATCAATGATCGATTATTATCGATCGACGACTTTTCGGTCGCAGATATATCATTGCTGATCGAAAGTGCGGTCGCCGATAGTCGTCAGATAAAATCTGGTCGCCAGGATGCACATCAATGACCACTATTAGCTTGATCGAGATATCTGCGATCGCTATGAGCGCATCGAAATGACAAACCGGTCATTGAATTTGAAATCAAGATGGTCCAGGCCAAAGTCGACGTGGTCACGTGTCGGCGACCATTATCGCGACCACCGGCGGTCACCGATATCTGTCGTCGCTAATAACGTTCAAATGACCGACGCGGTCCGCCGATATGAAAAAAATTACGACCAAATTTTTGTTGCTTTCTGAAATTCCCAAAACACTGCACTGCTTTTCACCGCTTTATCCCAACACACATACACACCAAGATAAACAACATACAAAACAATATAAACATCCATCGTCCACCAACACATACACCAAACTAGTATATAAACCTTTAAAACCAATATGATTTGAATAAATATAATAACATTTCAAAACTTGTTTAAGTAATATACAAACATCCAAATAATGAATATACAAGTACAAGGTTATGTCAAGCGCCATCGCCTCCTTGATCACCCTGTAATTAACAAAATAATAAAATAAGTTCCAAATATAATAAATATGTTGATCTTTGGTATATATTACGACAATACATACAACAAATTGATTTTATACCTCGTCGTCATCCCCATGTTGTCCTCGCTGCTGCATTGGCCGCCGCCATCGCTTCAGCCTAACTCCTCGGGATCAAGAGCCCCAGTGTGTGCCAAAGATCTTCGGAAGATTTTGATCTCGACATATAAGCTCTCACACAATACCACCAGTATGAATATTTGGATGACTCGATGATCGTGGAAGACTGGGTAGCAGAGTATGCTCGAGCCATTGAAGGATGGGCGTCGCCGTTGTCTTTGACCTTTAATGTAGTTCTCCTTCTTCAACAGACGCCCTCTCCCACAACTCTTGATCAATAAAGCGGATGTGGAGTGCCTTCAGGATAACGCCATTTAATAAACGCTTATAAGTATCCCGTCATCATGTTAACACTTAAATAGTTAAAAATAATATTTTGTAAGTATTAATAAACAAGATCAGTTGTTAAAACTTATTACCGCTATATCCGGATAGCCTCAAGTGCACATCATCACGGTAATACGTACACATCCAAACCAATGGATAATTTGAGCTTGAGATCGAGACTCCTATACAAAAACAAAGACAATATTACTAAGTAAAATGGGATATTTTCTAAAATTCATGATTGTAAACATATTAAAACTTGTAAATATGTACCGGGCAAGTGATATATCGCAATCGTGGAAATATCGCCACTTGTATGTTCCTTTTTAGCCTTTTCGCCATCGAATACACCCGAGGCTCTGTTGGTGGCGGTAGTCTTTCGTCTTTTCACCCGACTCTCGACTCTCCATTGGGCACACATCTCAAATTTATATGGATCTGGTGCACCACCAGGCTATGCTCGTGTATATAATCCTCTCCCCGCCCGGATGGTCGATCTCAGCATTGTGAATGGCTTTTTGTCGTTTCTTTATTCAAGTTGTCCAGTGCGATCGCGCAGACTTTGCCGTAATAATGTCTCGAATCATCTTTCAAGCAAGGCGTCCTCCCATCTATACCGCTTCGCAAATAAAAAACAATAATAACATTACTAAATAATTATCCTTTGAATATTATATTAATATTATAATAATATTATTTGTCATAATTAAAAAACATACTCAAATTTCGCCCAAACAAAGATCCTCTTGTGGGCGATAGGTGTGCTTCACTAACGTAATCACAAAGTGTAGAAGCCAATTTCAAACACGGTACGTGATATGCACTGACGATCTTATTATCCGAAAAATCACTATAATATACAACATCAATTAGCATATATTAAAGTAATTTACATCTAAGTTATAATATTTGTGAACATTTTTCAAACTTATACTTATAATACTTAAAAAAATTCGCCATAGTCTCCCCTATAATATAGACTAGCCACATACACGACTCAAGCATGCATATATGGACATTTCTAGGCACCCAAGACACAAACCAAGAGAAATATACAAATTTTCAATACAATAAGACCAAAACAAAACATTACCAATATAATATCAATCAAAACATTACCAATATACAATAAATGGAATCTTAAATGCTTTTATATAAATGATACGCGGACGGGACGACATATTCGTAGGAGGGTGAATCTAAATAAGAATTCTGATCATCTGGATTAGTAGGGCCTTGGGCACATTATTAGCCCCCCACCCAAGCCGCTTTGCTGTCTTTGTTTGAGAAGCCATCAGATATTACAAATTTCAAGATGTTATTAGAGTCATATTTGATTACATGTATATATGACAATAAATATGACAAATGATATAAACATGTATATATATGAATATAAAATGACAATAAACAAAAGTTGCATTTAAATAGTTTAGTACATAAACATGACAATGATATAAAAACATGTATTGCTAAACTTACATTTCATGAGTTCAAGTGTCAATGTCTCGATTGAGAATCATCATTCAGATACGTGTTTGCAGATTCATAACCATCATCCGCTTCATATTCTCGTGTCGATTCACCAATAACTCTTCCTCCTCAAAGATCAATGTCATCCGACACAAGTATTCGACTCAGATCTAATTCATGTGGTTCATCTCCACCATCTAGCTCGGATTATTTCATTGTCGTCCTCCACATTTATTATAGTTCGACTCATGAAGCATCCGCTTTCTCAGAAATCTCCCCATCAACTAATTCTACACGACTACGCTGGCGGGAGTATAAATTACAACTTGTTAATCAGAAGGCGGTCTATCCTTTTCCTAACAGGACTAGTGTGAGACCCCAGATTTTATCAATAAAGATTTAAATTTTGTCGAAATAATTTTTAATATTATGGTGTGAATTTGAGATAATATTATAGTTGTGGGTAGTATTTATAAATTTTGCAAAGTATGCAAGTGGTTATATTATATTCGATTGGCTGGGGAATATTCGGTTTAGCGAGGAATATTCGTGCATAACTACTCAATCATTGGTGGACCCAATAATGTAATTATTGTTCGGATCGAGAAAGCGACAAAAAATATTTTATTGAAATAACGACGTAAGTTTTACCGCTGATAATTGTTAAACTACTCTTTAGTAAAAAAATACGATGAATACGTGTGGTTGCATAAGAGTATACACCAGGTATTGATTATTGATGCTTATGTGAGAAGTCACTCGGTTTGATTCCATTATTGTCGATTAATAATATGAATTATTATAAGCGATAATGACGTTTTTTTTTCAGTATTATTAACGTAATAAAATGTAAACATCTTTTATATAAAACAAAATACTTTATTAAAGTTATTCTATAAATAGAATATATTATATTTTATTATGCATAGTGTTGCATAGTGTTTTGCATAGTATTTTGCATTGTGTTGCATAGTGTTTGCATAGTAAAATGTTTTTATATAAATTGAATATATTATATTTTATTTAAAAGATTTTGCTTTAAATATGGACCGTCAAATTAAAGTAAATCAATTTGGACCGTTCATGGATTAATTACTATGCATTCTATTTTCCTATAAAATAAGCTCATTCCTTCATTATTTTTTTTATTTAATTCATTAAAACTCAGAGAGAAAAATTATAGAGAGTTTATAGAGAGAAAATCTATAGAGAAAAGAAGAAGAGTATTACGGTACTTCACTACTTTGATATCCCGTTGTTTTTACTAGTAAGGGTATTATTTGTTGTATTCGTAAGGATATTATTCGTTTGTATTCATGAAGAGAACCTCTCGTTATTCCATTCATTATTATTCTGTTGAATAAACTCGTAAAAGTGGTATACCCTATACATAACTTTTGTATATGCGACATACCCTATACTTGGTGAAATCCTTATGTTATTCCATCCTTATTTATTCTGTTGGAATAACTTTGTATCTGTGGAATCCCCTATACTTGGTGATCTTCTTCGTTATTCCATTCTTTATTATTCTCATTGGAATATCCATGCGTCTGTGTTTTACACCAAACCCGGTTCCATTGTTTATTATTCCGCATTTATTATTTCGTTGGAATATCACCGTCGTGTGTTTTACACCGGACCGGTTCCATTGTTTATTATTCAGCATTTGTTATTACGTTGGATCATCCTGTTGATTGTGAATTTCACACGACCTTTGGTTCCGTTATTATTATTCATTGGAATAACTGCCTATGCTGCAATCGCATGCGTGGTGATTTCTTTTGTTATTCCATTCTTTATTATACCCAATTGGTTAAAACTTTGACTTTTTTATACTCCATGAAATTAGTAGAATATCCTTGATATTTGCGCTTCATCGAGATCTTTCATGGAAATATTCTTCCGATCATTCTTGAATTTTACTCTACAAAAGCAAGATATCTTGTTGACAATTTGGGACGTTATTAATTCCTCGGATAAAATAATTCTTGAACTTGTTTTATTGAATTATTATGTTATTGTCATCATCCTCATGATATATTATGTTACCTTTGGCTTACGTGCATAGATGAACTTAGTATGATTATGACTGAGGATCATTTAAGTATAATCATGGCTTGTTATAAATGATGTGATAAAAGTCCTCAAATGGCTGTAATGCGTTGATGGATAGTTTTGGTATGATTATGACCGGGGTGATTCGGTATAGTCATGACCATTGATAATTTGATGAAAATCCTTGACCGTAGTACGTGGATGATTAGATGTGGTGGTTTATTTATTGTCGAGTCTCGCCGATAAAAAATTGATGAAAACCTTTTAAAACCTAAAAGATAGTAGATTTTATTCTCTACTTGACTCTTTTAATGGATTGCATATTCACTTGCAGCTTAAACCGGTTGTCTATTGTATTTTATCGGTTTTAACAATGTCAAGGCTAATGATAATTTATTCTCGCATTATCTTAGTCATAATATTTCTTCTTCGGGCTAGTTGAGCTCACCCTTTCTTTCTTTGTTCTCTTGTGAAATGAGAACATAAATTTGGATTTAGTCAGGGAGCGGAGTAATGGTCCGGAAGATAGCATTAGTAGTCCTCACTATTCCGTGAAATAGTATGATAATAGTTGTAATGAGGACTCCTTTTGAGTTTGTATAATATCTAGTAGAAAATATTTGTATTCAAACTCACGTTTTATGTCGTATTGCATACCTATGATTAGGTTAAGTAAGTTGTATTTGAATTTATGTACCATGTAAGTGGCGACCCAAGATGGGTGGCGTATACCTAATTTTGGGGCGCCACGGTTGGTATCGAGCTTAGGATATGATCCGGCTAAGAGGTGAGAATAATACTAGGAGGGGAGAGACGGGAATACCTTCGCTAGAATGACCTACCTAAGTTTATGTGCTATTTTATTGATCAATAGAATATAGGGATAATTTGTTACATGTCAATTAACCCTTGTTTTGTGACGTTGTTTGATAATGGCATCCGAAAATCTTTGAGATAAGCAATGAAACACATGAGAGTGTTGATTCAAATTTCAAACAAAAGGTAACGACCAAGAACACGATAATAATCATACTTTGGTGGCAACGGCTATCGTAACAATGATAACTATCGCGGGGAAATTATCATGCTAAGAATGGTAACCACTTGGTGGTAATCATGGCAAAGATAATAGAAGTGGAAATTTCAAGAAGAAGGTCATTTAGCTCGATTTTGTCGATATAGTGAAGTCAAGTCCAAGTTTGGGATAGTGGCACCAAAGGCGGATACTGGACAAAACAAAGTCTCTGTGGTTTTAGAAAAAGCTTTTTTGTGACTTCTCAAAAAGTGGGTAACCCGAACGAAGTTAAGACAAAGTTAGTTATTTATAAATTCTTGCGAAGTCTATACCTTATTAGATCTGGTTCTACCCATTCTTTATCTCTCTTGCTTTGCGTTCAACGCTTGAATTTGACTCAGGAGAAATTAGACTTTGATTTATCTATGAAACTTCGTTGGGAGAAACCTTCGTTACCTCCATCGTTTATTAATCTTGTTGTTTCAAATAAACACTTTCACGTTATTCGTCGATCTTATCTCTTTGAAAATACTTGCGCTTTTGAGGTAATTTTTGAAAACGATTGATTAACTATGTAAGACCCGAATTTTATGAAATAAAAGTATTCAATTTTTTTAATTACTATTCATGAGTTACTTATTCACGAAGTTATTATTCATGAGTTACTATTCACGAGTTACTATTCATGAGTTACTATTCACGAGTTACTATTCACGAGTACTACTCATGAAGCATGATAATTTTTTTTTTAGAAGAAGGCATTACTCAATAATTGTTACGGTAATTCTTTATTCAATATTTTATTTTATTGATTCAATAATTGCTACGTTGATATTTTATATTATTGTTGTTTCAATAATTATCACACACATGATATTTTCCATTATCGAGCAATAATTCATATTATCTGAATAATATTATTGGATAACATTATTGGCAATGCCTAGAAAGTTACTGTCTAAGGAGAGGTTTGGTCACCTAATTGCTTGCCAAGAAGGAGAAATTCTTATCGAAAGCCCCTTCTTTCCTGAGGCTACTGGTTGTTAATATTGTGATTATATAATATTATTTGTGAATAATTAATTATTAATTTTTATGATGAGGAAAATATTGATTTTATGTGGATATAGATGGAGAAAATTTTTAAAATGACAATTGTTGAAAATTAATATTTTATCTTTTTCTGATAAAATAATTCATTTAAATATATTATTTTAATAATATATTAATGGTGATATTTTTACAATGAATGTGGAATATATAAGTATATGAGGAGGAAGAGTATTTTTGTGGCATTAAATGTTTAACACATATTTTGTGTGTTGGTGGACACAATTATTGACCGAAATTTGATTATAGCCTGTAAAATCGCCCGTTTGTGGATTTCGGTTAATTTCTGTTTGGAATTTGGAAAAACTTTCTTCTGTAAAGTTGTAGAGAATTGAATTTCCTATAAAAACTCGCGAGATTCGAATTTTCTGACAAAAGGGCTATTTATTATGAATTATTGAAGTTAGGATTAATTAATTATTATTTTTTGGAGTTTTAAATTAATTAATTATGAAAAACGTTTTTGTAAGTTTTGTAAGGTGAGATACTTGTGTTGCTGAAGTTTGAACAAAAAAAAGTGGGCGTAAGAATTCAAATTTATTATATTAATAATTTATTAAATTTTTTTGCTGTGTTCTAAAGATTTTCCTATAAATAGGGTGCTTAGGTTAGAATTGAAAATCACACCGTTAAATCAAGTTTTTTCTCTCTATATTATCGAGCATATTCTTGTGAGTATTTTGAGTATACTTTGAGTATTGCTATATACGGTGCAAGTTCGATTCGTTATTCCAAATCGGAAATCGCGCTCTTTTGAGGTAAAAAGGGATAGTAAAGGGATTTTAAGGGTTATTATGTTTTTAGTTTCGAAATTTTTCTGAACCTTCAAAAATTCTGGAAAAATTTGAAATGATAATTTGATGAGTTTTATATATTGTGTCCAAAAATGGCGATTTTGGATGTATAGATTGAGAGTTATGAATTTTATGAGAAAAGACTATTTTAAAAGTAGCATTTATAACTCCTTGTGATTAACTCCAAAATTGATGAAATTTGTATTGGGAGTACATCTATATAATATCAGTATACCGTATTAATTTCAGAATTTTTGGACAAAAGTACAATTTATGATAAATATTTAAATATTCGGTGGTTTTGGCCATTTGAAAAATAGTAAATGAATTTTAAAAATTTCGAGAGAAAATATATATTCAATATGGGACTATATTCTTCTAAATCCCAGAAAATAAATATTTTTGGAACTGATTTGGTATTTTTCATGAAAATGTTCTAGTTATGATTAAATGAATTAAATATGTTATGTGGAGTAAGAAAATTGGAAAATAGGATTTTATGGCTTAAGAATCCTATATGAGGTATATGCAGATTTTTGATGAGGATTTTGGTTATTGGTGATGAAATCTTATTAGTTTGGCATTTTATGATGATTAAATGCATTAATTAGTAAAGTGTAAACAATTTAATTAAATTGTTTATAAGTTTAAGAAATGATTAAAATATTATTATAATATTAATAATATTAGATTATGAGATTTCTAAGTGATTTATAACATTTGGATTAAGGTGTTATAAATATTGATATGGATTTTATTA
Organism: Panax quinquefolius; assembly: GCA_020205615.1. Classification (NCBI taxonomy): domain Eukaryota; kingdom Viridiplantae; phylum Streptophyta; class Magnoliopsida; order Apiales; family Araliaceae; genus Panax; species Panax quinquefolius. The sequence goes on from CM035155.1 coordinate 20,227,853, forward strand.
TGAAACTTTATCTTTTCGTGTCATACGTTACTATGCACGATACGATTTTATGTATACGAATACGGGTACTATTCATTTGACAAATTGGTTTCTTCTCCGACCAAATTATCGTTGATTTATGAATCTTACTTTTGAAATTAAAACCATGTTTTGATTATATTGTTTTTATATAACATTCTTATAACCCTAATGATAATATTTCTCTTTGACTTGAGTGTAAAGATGGGTAGATTATTGGTATGATCGTGACCATAGGTTCTCTTTGCCCGATAGTGCAAAAGTTGAATTGTTGGTTGGTATGATCATGACCATTGAATTTATAATTGAATATTTTTAGCTTAAGTGCAAAAGGTGAATTGATCAACATGGTTATAATTATTGTTATATAACTTCCAAATGATTATGTATTTTCTTTGATATATGAATATCTTTTGCTCGTAATGCAAAGATGACTGTTGTTGAATATCTTTGCTTTTTGTAGTGCAAAGATGAATTATTGATGAATATCTTTTGCTCGTAATGCAAAGATGACTGTTGTTGAATATCTTTGCTTTGTAGTGCAAAAAGATGAATTATTGATGAATATCTTTGGCTCGTAATGCAAAGATGACTGTTGTTGAATATCTTTTGCTTTGTAGTGCAAAGATGAATTGTTGATGAATATCTTTGGCCCGTGGTGCAAAGATGAATTTATTAGTATGATTATGAACAGGAACTATGATTTGGTATAACCATGATATTTGATGTTTCAGGTAAAGACAGGTGATGAAAATTATCTTCGTCCTGGATGAGAAGAGGAATTTAGAATCACAATTATGATTATGAGTTATTCATATGATTGTGGAAAGGAACTGTTGATTGATGTTACAGGGATAAAATATTGTTGGTGGACTTTTAACGTGGAGAAGATAATAGACTTTATAGTCTATTTGACTCTTTTAATGGATCGCTTCGTTCACCGCAACTATGGTTGAAAAGTTTTATCATATACCATATGTTCTAAATCTACGATTTATTCTTGATGAATACTATTGATAATTTATTTATCTTTAGTCATAATATTCTTTATCGAGCTAGTCAGGCTCACCCTTTTGTTTCACAATTCCTTTCGTGTAATAAAAGTATAATTTGGGTCAGAAGCGGGGGATAGCGAGGGAATAGAATGGTGGTCTATAGATGTTGAGGGTGAGGTGAATTTAACTTGGAAGGGTGTTTTGCCACTATCATACAAGATGTCTAATGACATACAACCTCGTGTCATCATAAGACATGGTTGTGCTCATCCACTTGCTGAGTATATTTACAAGCACTACCTATATAATCTTGGTGTTTGTTTGGAGTATAATACCCAATTAGAGACAGTGAAGATAATGATATGTCAAGAAAAGACTCACCACTAGGAAGAATATGATAGTAATCTTCTCGTTTTTCTTTGGGGTCTATTAGGTCAACCAAGGATAATTGCGTGGCCATATGATATCTATTATAACCTAAAAGCATGGCCTCCCCGTATACGAAGGTTTCCTTGAGCACTTCCCAAAGATTCTAATTTCTAAAACAGCTTTTTGACTATACCTTTATGTAAAGTGTCATTGTGACGTACATACGGCTTGGTATATATTTGTATCCAAACTCACAAGATATGTGTTGTTGTATTTTGCACGACAATTATTGTAATAAAGTTGTAGTTATTTTCCGTACCATATATTTGGCGACTCAGAATGGGTTGGATGGAATGGACCTATTTTGGGGGCGTTACAAACTACTCATTATTCTTTTTGTAAGGTTGTTAGCTTTCATATTCCTAACCAACCTGTTATACGAATTCAAAGTAACCAAATCCTAAAGTTAATCAACGTTATATCAAGCCATAAGTAAAGAGCCCCGATCCTTTCGTTGTTGACTTCCTTGTGTGGAATGCACCGCGAGGACTTTTCGTAGGCGGCGACGTCGTGGATCAAGATGGCAAGTTGATAGGTATCATTGTGAGGTGCTTTATCTGTGTTAAGGGATAGAAGTCACAGTTGGTATTAATGTGACGTACTATCCAAGTCTTGGACGAGAGTAACAATTTTGAATGATATTTCTATCATTAATAAATTTCTTGGCGTATTCTTGAAGACTTCCTAGCCTACCCTAGAATGTCAAATCGAATTTTGTATTGACCCCAGTACAAAAATCCATTTCTTAAACCCTCAAATATTTCTTCAATTAAAAGGATCTGTTTACGTGGATTATGATGAAAGTCATAATAAAAGTATAGAACTGATGAAAATCATGGGTATATGAAGTATTAGTAAGATTTATGAAGAGTTATGTTGGTTAGTATGTGAAAACATGAAAGTTTCTTAGAAATCACAAAGAGTTGAAAATCAGATTTTGGTGAAAAACGTAACATGAAATTCAATTGACCATATCTCCTATTATATTTTGAATTTTTGAGTGTGGTAAGGTCCTAGAGTTAGATCTATGAGTTACCTAACTAATCCAAGTGGAATTACTGGAAAAGGTGTTGTATATTTTTGTGTGGACTGATTTTAGCAAAGGAGTGCAAAGCTGCAAAAACCAAAAAAACTGCTGCCATGATTTTAGAGGGGCTGTTTCGGCCACTTAAATTATGAGAAAAATTCTGGCCTTTTGGGACATGAAGGTATATGGTATAAAGTACCTCCTGTCCAAAAATGAACTCATTCTGACTTAAAATGAGCAAGTTATGACTATTTCAATATTTAGATTTTTCCGACGAAAAACGCTATAACCGGAGTTCTATAACTCCGATGACCATGAAATTTAAACTAGAAGCTCACGTTAACATGTGTAAGGTCCTGCCATGATTTGGGAATTTTTGGAGTTAAACTTGAGGTAGCTAATTTCTTAAGAAATTAATTAGAAATTGATTTTTGAAAAATAGTAAATGAATTTTAAAAATTCGAGAAAATATATTTTCATCATGGGACTATATTATACTAAATCCAGGAAAAGAAATATTTTTGGGACTGATTTGGTATTTTTCATGAAAATAGTTTAGTTACTTGAACATATGAGTTAAATATGTTATGTGAAGTAACAAAGTTGAAAATAAATTTTATGGCTAGAGAATCCTATATAGAGTATATGCATATTTTTGAGAGATTTGATAATTGGTGATGATATCTTATGAGTATGGCATTTTTGAATGATTAAATGCATTATATGGTAAAAGCGTAAACAATTAAGATAAATTGTTTATAAATTTAAGAAGTGATTAAAATATTGTTATAATATTAATGATATTAGATTATGAGATTATTAAGTGATTGATAACATGGGGATATTCTTGAATCTCGGATAAATTATATTATAAATGTTTAATATTTATCCTTTATCTCATTTGATTGATTCTTTATATCATTATCCTCACGCTTATATTATGTTGAAAGTCATCGTGGCATTCTGTAGTGCATAGATGGACTTGGTATGATTATGACCAGAGATTGTTCTAGTATAATCATAATCAGTAATTGAAAAACACAATTATCTTTGGTCGTAGTGCATGGATAATTTGTGGTCCTAATACTAATGAATACACGATTATCTTTGGTAGTAGTGCATGGATAATTTGTGGTCGTGATACTAATGAATACACGATTATCTTTGGGCCGTAATGCATGGATAATTTGTGGTCGTGATACTAATGAATACACGATTATCTTTTGGTCAGTAGTGCATGGATAATTTGTGGTCGTGATACTAATGAATACACGATTATCTTGGTAGTAGTGCATGGATAATTGTGGTCGTGATACTAATGAATACACGATTATCTTTGGTAGTAGTGCATGGATAATTTGTGGTCGTGATATTAATGAATACACGATTATCTTTGGTAGTAGTGCATGGATAATTCGTGGTCGTGATACTAATGAATATCCTTGGCCCGTAGTGCGAGGGATGATTCGATGATATGGATTAATTATTGAAATGAGTCTCAAAGAATGAAATATTAATTCATGGATGTGGTAAAAGTCATCTTTGGTCGTAGTACATTGATAGACTTGGTATGATTTTGACAACGGATTATTCTAAGATAATCATGACCGTAATTGAAAACACGAATATCCTTAGCCAAGAAGGTGCATGAATAATTCATGGTTGTGATACTATTTGTCGAGTCTCAAGATTATTGGTTTTATGATTGTATATCTTTGGCTCTGTAGTGCAAAGATGAATTGTTAATGAATATCTTTGGTGGGATTGCAAAGATGAATTTAATGTTTTCAACGATAAAGGTATTCAAGGTATCCTCACCTCTTTATCATACCAGTATCGCACCCTAATTTCGAGGGCTTAAATTCCATAAGGAGGGGAGATTGTGAGACCCCAGATTTTATCAATAAAGATTTAAATTTTGTCGAAATAATTTTTAATATTATGGTGTGAATTTGAGATAATATTATAGTTGTGGGTAGTATTTATAAATTTTGCAAAGTATGCAAGTGGTTATATTATATTCGATTGGTCTGGGAATATTCGGTTTAGCGGGGAATATTCGCATAACTACTCAATCATTGGTGGACCCCACAATGTAATTATTATTATCGGATCGAGAAAACGACAAAAATATTTTATTGAAATAACGACGGAAGTTTTTAGATTGATATTGTTAAACTACTTCGGTAGTAAAAGTAAGAATACGTGTGGTCGCATAAGAAGTACACCTGTATTGATTATCGATGCTTATGTGAGAAGTCACCAATTTGATTCCATTATTGTCGATTAATAATATGAATTATTATAGCGATAATGACGTTTTGTTTTATTCAGTATTATTAACGTAATAAAATGAAACATCTTTTATATAAAACAAAATACTTTATTAAAGTTATTCTATAAATAGAATATATTATATTTTATTATGCATAGTGTTGATATAGTGTTTTGCATAGTGTTTTGCATAGTGTTGCATAAGTGTTTGCATAGTAAAATGTTTTTATATAAATAGAATATATTATATTTTATTTAAAAGATTTTGTTTTATATATGGACCGTCGATTAAAGTAAATCAATCTGGACCGTTCATGGATTAATTATTATGCATTCTATTTTCCTATAAATAAGCTCATTCCTTCATTATTTTTTTTACTTAATTCAATTGAAACTCTAGAGAGAAATTATAGAGAGAAGTTTATAGAGAGAAAATCTATATAGAGAGAAAGAAGAAGAGTATTCGGTACTTCACTACTTTGATATCCGGTGTCTTTTACGGTGAGGGTATTATTTGTTGTAATTCGTAAGGGATATTATTCGTTTTTGTATTCATGAAGAGAACCTCGTTATTCCATTCATTATTATTCTGTTAGAATAACTTTGTAAAAGTGGTATACCCTATACATAACCTCGTATACGCGGCGATACCCTATACTTGGTGAAATCCTTATGTTATTCCATCCTTATTTATTACATTGGAATAACTTTGATACGTAAAATCCTATACTTGGTGATCTTCTTCTTCGTTATTCCATTATTTATTATTTCATTGGAATATCACGTCGTGCATGTGTTTTACAGGACCGGGTTCCATTGTTTATTATTCCGCATTTATTATTCTCGTTGGAATATCCTCGCTCGTGTGTTTTATCTGGGACTGGTTCCATTGTTTATTATTCAAAGATTTGTTATTCGTTGGATCATCCTGCTTGGTGTGAATTTCACCGACTGGTTCCGTTATTATTATTCTGTTGAATAACTGCTGTCATGCAAGTACCGCATGCATGGTGATTTCTTTTGTTATTCCATTCTTTATTATACCCGGTTGGTTAAAACTTTGACTTCTATACTCCATGAAATTAGTAGAATATCCTTGATATTTGCGTTTCATCCAAAGATCTTTTCATGGAAATATTCTTCCGATCATTCTTGAATTTTACTCTACAAAAGCGGTATCTTGTTGACAATTTGGGACGTTATTAATTCTCGGATAAAATAATTCTTGAACTTGTTTTATTGAATTATTATGTCATTGTCATCATCCTCATGATATATTATGTTACCTTTGGCTTACGTGCATAGATGAACTTAGTATGATTATGACCGAGGATCATTCTAAGTATAATCATGGCTTGTTATAAATGATGTGATAAAAGTCCTCGGTGGCTTTGTAATGCAATGATGGATAGTTTTTGGTATGATTATGACCGGGGTGATTCGGAGATAGTCATTTGACCATTGATAATTTGATGAAAATCCTTGACCGCGGGTGCGTGGATGATTAGATGTGGTGGTTTATTTATTGTTCGAGTCTCAAATGATAAAAAAATGATGAAAACATTTTAAAACCTAAAAGATAGTAGATTTTATTCTCTACTTGACTCTTTTAATGGATTGCATATTCCACCGCAGATTAAACTGGTTGTCTATTGTATTTTATCGGTTTAACATTGTTGAAGGCTAATGATAATTTATTCTCGCATTATCTTAGTCATAATATTTCTCATTGGGCTAGTTGAGCTCACCCTTTCTTTCACCGTTTTCTTCGTGAAATGAGAACATATTTGGGACGAAGTCTGGGAGCGGAGTAATGGTCCGCAGAGGATAGCATTAGTAGTCCTCACTATTACGTGAAATAGTGTGATAATAGTTGTAATGAGGACTCCTTTTGAGTTTGTATAATATCTAGTAGAAAATATTTGTATTCAAACTCACGGTTTATGTCAGTATTATACACTACGGATTAGGTTAAGTAAGTTGTATTTGAATTTATGTACCATGTAAGTGGCGACCCAAGATGGGTGGACGATATACCTAATTTTGGGGCGTCACAACTAGGAGTGTAGTATACTTGTCTTGTTTGAGTTGGTAAAACAAGCGGGTTCGGTTGAGTCTGCAGACTATGGAGGTCAATATCGACGATTCCTTATGCATCAACACGTATCCCTTTTCCTAATCAAACCAACGACACTTGAACAAGTGAATATGACCCCAGACGTGCCTCAGACGACAACTCTACGATTTCCTCCAACTCCCCATAAAAGGCACGACCAAGCTCATTGTAATAATCTCCTTGGACACACACTCCGAGTTCGTTGTTCTTTACCGGCGCCTATATGCCTTTGTGTGAAATTCACAACCATTTATTTTGTAACCATCAATGGTGACTTGATCCTTGTCTCGGTCCCATAGCTAGGATTTGTACATTAGCCGGAATCGTTGATCCCTCAGTCAAAGCCTACAAAAACTCCATCTTATTAAATGAAGTCATAGTTAACATATGGAGTATATATATATTATATATGTATATACACTACGTGCTTAAAAATTGAACTTACTTTGTCCTTTAGCCAAAGTGCAAAGTTTTTATCCCGATTGATTTGAATATCTTTATCGGTTATGTTGCACGCTTCACTTTTAACTCGTCATCGTACAATCTATACCATGTTATAAACATTAACATATTGGAATAAATTTTTAACTTAAAAGATAAAATATCAAGTTTATATGTGTACCTCACAAATTCGTCAATCTCCTCGCAATTGAGAAGAATGTAAGTATATGCGGCATGTAATTCTTGCTCGAGAGAGGAATACGCGCTTCCCTTTTCCATAAGCTACTACCGATAGACCAAATACAGAGAGCCAACCATTTAGTTCAACATTTACCCCATCATCATGTCTCGATACTCGATTGGCCTTTGTCAAGAATTCGCCCGAAAAAATAGTCCGAGACAAACGTAGATATCTCATCAAAATCGTATGCCTCGCGATATCGACCCCTCGACATAAGCTCTATTCTTCACCTTCCTCTTAAGGTTTCCCATCACCCTCTCGAAAGGGTACATCCATCTATATTGAATCTGGACCCCAACACGAGCTTCATAGGGAAGATGGATTTGCAAATGCTCCGTGGAGTCGAAAAAAAACGGTGGGAATATTTTTCCGGCTTTACACGTGATCTCTATGATGTTCTTCTCAAGTACAAATATGTCCTTCTCATTCAATGATTTTGAACACAAGTCTTTGAAGAAACGACTAAGATCCGTCAAAGCATCCCATATTGGTTTATCAAGCGAGATCCCAAATGTTATATATACATGAGTCTCTCCATGAACACACGATACCAATCATGACTCTTCATCCCTTGCAATTTCCCACCCGTAACACACCTTGCAATGTTCGACGATATCCATCCGGGTAGTTTGAGAGACTTAACCCATGTGCACACATCTTCAACTTGCTTTTTGGACAATGTGTACCTTCAGATGCGGTTTGACAATCTTACCATTAGGAGATTCATAAAGTTCTAATCCAGACGACATACAAATATCTTTCATGTCCAAACGCGTGCCTTATCGTTATCTTTTGTCTTCCCCGTAACATTCATCACAGTGTTAAACACATTGTCAAACACATTCTTCTCAATATGCATCACATCTAGATTATGACGAATCAAATTTGTAGACCAATAAGGCAATTCCCAAAAGATGCTTCTCTGAACCGAGTTATGAGATTCACCAAACCCATTGATTATGTTTGTCGCATCAACCTTACCAAATGGGATAACCGGCAATCTCATCACACGATCTCGCATCTCCGTTCTCAAACAATCGCAGTGCGAGCATATCATTATCTACTTTCCCTTTCTCGAAGTGTTCTCTATTTCTTGAAATGGGTGATCTATCTAAGAAGAACCGACGATGACAGTCAAACCAAAAAGGCTTTCGACCTTTTGATAGATTAAACGACTTTGTATGCTCCATTCAATACGGACAAGCCAACTTCCCGTGTGTACTCCATCCAATTAACATACCATGTTCGGGAAGTCACTTATAGTCCACATATAATCACGCCTAAGGTTGAAATTTGTTTTCATTGCAACATCCCAAGTCAGACTCCATCCTCCCACAATACCTTTAACTCGCTCTATAAGCGGTCTCAAGTAAACATCTAAGTTCTTTCCAGACTCTTAGGACCCGGGAATCAGTGAAAGAAAGAAATAAGTATGGGTTTGTTTCATACACATCCAAGGAGGCAAGTTATGCGGAGTAACAATCACAAAGCCAACATGAGTACGGAACAACCGAGTGGCCAAACGGATTGAAACCATCGGTGGACAATCCAAGCCTCACATTTCTAAGTTCCAATGCAAATTGGGATGTGCTAAGTTGAAATCTTTCCAAGCACCGCCCATCGTGGGATGATTTAGTTCTCCATCTTTATTTGGAGATTTAGATGCCAACTCATATGTTCAAATTGATCTTGAAGACATGTACAATCTTTTTAGCCGATGTGTTATTGGAAAATACCTTAGAATCTTAAGCGGTATACTTGATTTTTTTAGTCACACCCTCTTTATTAGGCCTAAAACCGATCATGACCGCAAAACGTGCACCTTGTCATCTGTTCATTTTCCTTATAAAACAACATGCGATCGTTGGGACACGATCGATCTTTTGGTATCCAAGACCCAACGTCTTCACCATTTTCTTACAAAAGTAATAGTTACGGGTAATTTCTCACCGTCAGCAACATACTCTTAATTGCCTTCAAGAGCGACTCAAAACACTCATGGCTCATGTTGTGATCACCTTGATGTTAACTAATGTCGCCATTGTAGACAATGTAGTGTGTTTGGTGCAACCATGCCACAATGGCTTCTTTACCCTCGTCTAACAACTTAAAGAAGTCTTTGGCATCGAGAATTCATAGGTTGCTCTCGCCTTGCTTCCCAATCAAAATCGCCTTGCAATATCATGGACCATTTCATTTAATACGATGAGTACTTCTACCGCCTTAATTGTGTACTTGTGTGATGCCACCATCTCTCTTCTCCGCCCGTATGGCCACTAAAGATTCTTCGTAATTTTCGTGAACCGTAAATAAGTAAATGATAGTTTACCATATCTCTCATCCATATAATTTACATTTTTTCACTTTAAACATGGACATCGATTCTGCGACTTACCATTCATACATTCTCGGGTGACTATACGCATACTCCAAAAAAACACTTGGCAACCAAATTTCTAAATTCAATCAGAAGATTTATTCCGGGCACTTGACTTTTCGTCGTGCCATCCAACTACTGATGCGAATAGAGGTCCATGATTCTACGGTACCTACTACGAGACAACATTATAAATGTTAATTAACATATGACTTGAGCATACTTGTAACTATATGACTTGAGCATACTTGTAAGCATGCATAACTTGGTTGAGCAATTTATAGCTTCATAACATTTTGTAAGCTTTATTCTTATATACATAAGTGTTAAACACCCTTGTTAAAAAGATAAAGCAGATCTCTTTATTGACCATGTGTGTCTAGTTACCTTCTCTCATTGACTAATGGTTCCTCAAGCCTTTCGCCTATTTTGGCTTAATGTTTCAATAGCTTTACTATGCTAACAACCAAGCTTGGCTTGGCCTAGTGAGCTTTAGCTAAGCTTCATGTGGCCTCGTTGCCCCAAGCCCAAATTTATCAACTCCAATAGCCCTTAATAGGCTCTAGTGGATCAACAATAGGCTCGTTAATAGTATAAATGTTCGCAACTACCCGACTAATAAAAAAAATTCGCCAAAGTCTCCCCTATAATATGGACTAGCCACATGCACGATAACATGTATATAAAGTCAATTCTAGGCACCCAAGACACAAACCAAGAGAAATATACAAATTCCCAATATAATAAGACTAAAGTAATAACGATAAATCGAAGATCAAGACTAGATAAACCAAATTACACTCTAGAAAACACACTAATAAACCAAATTACGTTTCTAGATCCAATCTAGGTTTCAGGTCTCATCAATGGGTAAAACAAGATCAAGACTAGATAAACCAAAGCAAATCTACGGGGTTTTAGGAATGGAATTTATAGGAAGATTCAATGGGAACCACCAGAATCGATACAATGAAATAAAATCAAAAATAATCCTACAAAATTTGCTATTGCAAAAGCGAAAATAAAGAAACTAAAAGTATAGGGATATACGTGTCGGGGCATGAAACTTAATTTCTACAAAATAGTCATGCCGAGATAAATGTTACTATTCCATATATATATCAAATATACACACACTATACCTAAACATGCATAAACAAACCAAAAATTGATACATTCTTTTTCTGTTCATACATTACATATCAATCTCAAATTTATACAAATTAAAACTTAATTGTAGAATATGTATTTACACAAATCAAACACTAATTGCGTTATCTAATAAAATACATATCAAATCCAAATTTCCAATATATCAAACCCAAGTTGAATTCAAATTTCGATTAATATATAACAAATTAAACCCTAGATTAAATTTCAAAACTCAAATTGAACACTAATTCATTCGAGGATTCATCATTTTATAACAAAATAAATTAAAACCCTAAATTAAACACAAATTCTAGCATATTAAACAAACAAATTAAACCCAAAATTAGTTTAGGTGTGGTGAAGTGGTGGTGCTTGGTGGTGGGTAAGAAGGCGGTGGTGCGGCAGTCAGTCCTCTCTTCCCTACTCCCTCTTCTCCCTTGTGTATCTCCTCTTTTTTTTTTTTCTTGCGATATCGCGAACACGAGTCGAATAAGTTTTAGTTGATCAATGATGGCGTCAATGACAGATTCATGGTCGTGATTTTTTTATGACGTGGCCCCTTTAATGATCGTAATGCGGTCATCGATATATATTGGTCGCAACAAATAACGCGCCACCTTTTCTCACCAATTTTGGGAGGAAACTAATGTCATTGACTAGCAAATGACCGCGTCGCGCACATCGATAGTAAATTCACGACCAGATTCAATTACGGTCGCTGATGTTGGTCGCTATAAGTATTATCTGCGATCGGATATGCGGTCGTTGATATCCTTGGTCGCTGATAGGCCTTTTTCTTGTAGTGAGAAGAATAAATAATAGAATAACAACAGAAATCACCATGCACGCGATAGACCGCACAGACAGGTTATTCCAACAGAATAATAAATAATGGAACAAGTCCCGGCAGAACGCACTTGACAGGATATTAAACGAATAATAATGAACTAATAATAGAAGAATTTCACTATGTATCGCGATCTTGTGATAAACGGAGTTATTCCAACATAATAATAAAGAATGAAATAATGAAGAATTTCACAACATACACAATGCAGAATGTTAACTACAGTTAACATAACTTTACCTTGGTTAAAATATTGATTGTAATAATTAAAATAGTGATATTGTAAAGTAAATTTCGGAGAAATAAAGTTTAACTTCCTTTTTACGTTTCTTATTTATTTTGGCATATTCATTCATATATGAAGGAATCTAACATATATATATATATATATATATATATAAATATATTGGATATCATTTGATATTTTGTTTTGTTTTTTATCCGATTTGACAGTTATATATATAAATAAATATGTGTGCCGACTTGAATCAACCAACAAAAACAGACCTTGAATCTTTAACACGTTTTAAAGAACCTGGTTGTATGCTTTAAAAAATACATACAGTACTATATATGGTCCAGTAACGTATTTGATAGTTACAGGCAGTACAATCGATCAACTGACATCAAGATAGATGTTGACTTCCTTGCAAATACATCAACTAATTTTGTCTGCCATGGAATGGATATATTTTTTCTTTCTCATTTTAAAAATTAAAACTATATATTTTTTAATTTGTGAATCAATTTAAAGGGGAAGGTGCATGTCCGTCATAATCTTCTTAATTGTACAAAATATATCCGGGGGGAATATATAGCCAACAATGCATATCTTAAGTACATAGTTCACAATATACAGTTGGTAACATAGTAGTAGTATATCCTTGTGCATGTAATGGGGACTGCATGCACTGGGGCTCTCAGTAGTGGGACTCTCCTCCCGTTGCCATTTATTGGCGTTAGTTTAGATGTCGGCATTTATTAGAGGTGGACAGATTGAATGGTGAGCAGATGGAGGAGGAGTTGGATGTTTGCTTGAAGCATAAGTTGTTTTGAGGAAGTTGGAAGTTGATGCACATGGTGATGGTGGTGGTGGTGGGGCTGCTAGCTATGGTTTAATTAGAGTGAATCAAGTACGACCTTTTCAAACTTTAAAAATTAACAAAATCTTCTTAAACTTAAAAAGTAATATATGGCAAGTGTTACATCAAAATTAGAATAATTTCTTACCAAACAGACCTAGATGATGCTAGCGTATTTCTTACGGAAGTGACTAATTGTGATATTTTAAAATAATATTTTTTGATTATTTATGATTCTTAATTTATTTCTGTATTTTTTTTTAATTTCAAAGAAAAAATGTGAAATTAGATCAAGTGTTAAATTTTCTAAGTGCATTTAAGCTTCTCTTCTTCTTCTTCTTCTTTTTTTTTTTTTTTAATTTTTATTCAAGCTTTACTTGATGGTTAAAAATGAATCATTAGGACATCATATAGATCATGTAGATCTCATATTCCATTAACAATACTGGGAGTTTGTATTTCCTTCTTATTGTGGAACGAACGAGTAACTATTGTTATTGTGATATTCTTACTATTACCGACGATTAGGGGGTGTTCAAAAAATTCAAATAATAGTTTGTATTTATTTATTTATTATTATTGTGAGACATTCGTTCATTCTTATTGCAAAGTTTATTGTTCTTGTAATTAATATTATCACTTGTAAATATTGTAATTGGATAATTATATATTGATGTTGATTATAAAATTTATTTATATTTATACTAATATAAATATATATGATATATCCTTCCACGGTAGAAATTTTTTTTTTCCCTTCGCCGCCCTCCCCCACTTCCCCAACACTTTCTTGCACGGCAATTAAAGATTAACACATGAAAGAAAGTGAACGCAAAAATTGACCTTCATGGCTTCATGCAGTGAGACGGACTATCAGCGAACTTTAAAAAAAAATACGCGGGTCGCAATTTGGTCTAATGGAGTGTGAGATATAGGTTAGTTATATAAACAAAAAAAAACCATCCCCAACTTAGAACTCTATCTCTCTACCTCTTCTCTCTCTCATTATCTCTCTAGCGATTTCGTATATCTCCGATTTTGTAACAAATCGACGGCCGGGCCTCCGTCGAGTTCTCTCTACGAAGGTAAAGATGGACTTTTATCATTTTAGTTGATTTTTCAAGTTTTCTATTGGTAGCCAAGATTTATAAAGAAAATAAGGTTTCATTTCTGAGTAGGATTTGAAATGAATTGTCAATTGGTATGACTGGACTATTTGTAAATCTTTATCTATTATCTTATCCCCGGGTTTTTCCTTTTTGTACTGTCTGGTTCTTTTAAGAAGTGTTGGGCTGCAAGACTTAATAAATCTGATCTTGATGATTTTTCTGTTGGTGGTGGTTCTATTACTCTATTTTCTTTCTCTGGCTTATTTAGTAATGTTTGGTCGCAAACTGCTGTTTTCATCAAAAAAAAACAAACTGAAACTCTAGTCCTTGGATATAATCTTACTGTTTCAAAGGACTGTGGATGGAGTCTTAAAAATCAGAGCCATGAGCACATAACGTGCTTGCAAGAATTAACAGTTAACTGTAAACATAAGCATGTGTTCTCTTCTTTGAACAGTTTTTTTGTAGGTAATATTCACATATAATAGTTTGAAATTTTTCCATCATTAACTATGGTTTCAGAAGTTTTTATATAATTAATTTATGTGGTGGGAGTGTGGGACTATTAGAAACAATCTCCTAACAAAGTTCTTTTATCAATATGTACACAACATTTGTCTCATAAAAGATGTCTAAAGAACCACATATAAATAAAATAGAACCAGACAGTACAAAAAATTAAACAGTACTAAATAAGCCAGAGAAAGAAAATAGAGTAATAAATCCACCAACAAAACCAACAGAAAAATCATCAAGATCAGATTTATTAAGTCTTGCAACCCAGCACTTCTTAGAACCAGACAGTACAAAAAGGAATGAAAAGAAAAAACCCAGGGATAAGATAACAGATAAAGATTTACAACTAGTCCAGTCATACCAATTGACAATTCATTTCAAATCATACCCATAAATTAAACCTTATTTTCTTTATAAATCTTGGGTTCCAATGGAAAGCTCGAAAATACAACTAAAATGGTAAAAGTTCACTTTTACCTTCGTAGATAGAACTCGCCGGAGGCCCGTCGATTTGGTACGAAATCACTGGAGAGGTAGAGAAGAGGTATAGAGAGATAGAGCTCTGAGTTGGGGATGAGTTTTTTTGTTTATATAGTGGTCGAACCATTATTGACTTAATGACATCATTACTATATAAAAAATAAAAAAATAATTAAATATATTTATTATTATTATTATTATATCTTATATATAATATTTAATAAATATGTAAAATAAATCAATTTATCTACCAAAAGAAAAATTAAACCTATTTGTACAAAAAATCAAACATCTCTAGATACATACTTCCCTTCTTTTATTATATTATATTCAAAAGGAATACTTCTTCTTTTCTTTTTATTTTATTTTTTTCTTCTTCTTTTCTTTTTGATTTTTCTGTTTTGGCTCAGATCTGAATATTAATTTATCATTTTCTCTGATTATTATTTGTAAATATTGTTAAGATTTATTGGGTATGAATAATGGGTTTTGAAAATAAATAGTTGTGTTATTTATTAGAGTAAGCCATATATTAATGATTAATTTGGGCGCAACGTAGAAGAAGTTGAAGTGCAGGACTGAAACCCCAAATTTTTATTTATTTAAGTAGGAACCAGTTTAACTCGCAAACCAGTCACCGATTCGTTGAGTCAGATCGTTCAACCATCGGTTCACTAAGTTTGAACGATTTTTGAATAAAAATAGGTTATTGGTCAAAATCGAATCAGAGGACCGATTAATTTTGATTTTTTTCAGTTCAACCGCAGGTCCAATCCAAGTATGAAAACTTAAGAGTCACAGCAAAATAAAGGTGGAGATCAAAAAGTTCCAATCAATTTTGGACAGGCTGCAAAAAGTAGTAGAGCAACATCATTTTCAAACATACTGATACTGTCTTAGATTATAAAATAATATTATTATTACATAAAAAAAAGCACATAATATTTACATACACACATATGCATAATGCGGGCCTCGTATATCAAGTGGGGGCTCACAATATGCATGTGTGTATGTGAACATTATATGATATTTTTTTATGTGATAGTAACATTGTTGTAGATAATACATACAAACATGTGACCAACTTTTTTTTTTTTTTTTTTTTATCAATTTAATTTAATTCTAGACGTTACCCACGTTTTAAAAATGAGGGAATATAAATCAAAAAGGTTGAAACTAACTAGTTAGAGAATTAGTAAAATGGTCCACTAATAATAAGTGACAGTAGTTAAGGTTTAAATGTTTAATGGACCACAATCTCAGTCAAGTGACATTATCTGTCGACTGAATATTTGTGTGCATAGATATATTCATCTAATTTTTAGTAAAAATGGTAGCTTAGGATTTAAGAGATAGCTTTAATGAAATCAAGAAATGCCCGACCTTCTCATAAGATGATGTCCCACTTGCCACTTGATAATGCATAGAATTTTTATTTTTCACCCAACCATAGCTAGCTTTGTTATTATACCATTTTATGTAGTAACAATTTGGGTCCAAATTTGAATCTAAAATAAAGCTCAATTAAGGTTCCAATAACACCACTTAGATCATTTGATTCATCACAAATTCAATCAAAAGTTATGACATGTTTTAATTGAGGAGTTAAAAGTTTATAACTAGATTAATCAAATTAGCTCACATATTTAAATGGAAGACTTAGAACATATGGACCATAACAAAGTATAAATCGATGTTTTATTACATCATATAACTACTTGCTACATTTGAGTTGCATATTGAGGGCATATAATTTTTTATCTTTGTTAATTGGTCATTTAAAATGTATAATCTTTTTAAAAATACAGTCTTTTATTATTTAAAATACATAATTTTATTCATTTATTTTAATTATGCTTAAATCTTGATTCAACCATGTTGAGTTATTCAAGAATGGTTTAATTATTGACCTTTGAAATGGCATCCCAAAAACCAGAACACAAGGTATTGGTCGCGTTTATTCGAGATTCGTATAAATTATTATCATTAATTATATAACTAATTAATCAATCAAAAGTCAAAACATGTAAATAATGATCAACATGATCAATTATTTTATTTTTTGTGATTAGTAAGATAAATATTAATGGGCGTATAAAATTTATTTTTATATGTCATTCTCCTCTTCTGTAACACCACAATCCCGCATCAAAAGATATGGAAAAAATTTGTCTGTATATAAAAAATTGAGTTACTAACAATAATACATTCAGACATAATATTTTGGGTGAGTTTGTGTTAAGTTATAGAGCTGACACTTAAGTGTCTATATCATGTGACGTTATTCGTTTACCATACTTATCTCATATGTAACATTTTCTTATGAGGGGTAATTTTAGAAAGATTGTGACTAATTCTCCTAGATTATATAAAACGTCAAATAATTTAGAGAAAATAAAATTATTTAAAACGTCATATATTATGGGACGGAGGGAGTACTAATTATCATCTTTGTTGTTCACAAAACTTAAACAAAATTATATATCAATTTTAAGTTTTTAGATTTCGCGAATTAACTTTAAAAAATTAAAATATATCTAATTTTGGAATGTAAGAAGTAATTTGCTCTAGATTTATGCATGGGGATTCATCCTTGATGCAAGGCTATTCCTTTCGTCTAAAATAATAATTAACTAGCAAGTGATTAGGAATATGATGAGCCTTGAGTCGGGCTTTATTTGGTCCAGATCTTTACCGATGGTGTTATAGCGATGACTACTAGTACTTGGTTTGGTATCCTGACGTATTTAAGTAGAAAAAAGATTGTAAATTTTATTCTACGTGGCTTGGTACCTTGACCATACCCCCCTGGCCCCTTCCCACGTTGAAAAATCAAAAATGTAATTTATTATTAAGAGTACCAACATTATAATGTTTAAATATAGGGCAGAATGGGAATTAAAACCGATATTTATCATAAAGCCAACCCACCAATAATCAAGACAATCTCTAATAAAGCCCCCCCCCACCCTCCCTCTCCTCCACGTTCACTTGATCACTTCGTCTCTCGATTTACAGTCAAAGTAGGGGTTTAATTTAGATTGGGCAACTAAAATATTCGTTGTAGTTTTTCTCTCCATATAAGATAACTATCGACTTTTGAAAATTAACTTAAATATTTTTAAATTTTAATTAATATCAATGGTAAGATTTATTGTTTTCAAAACTCAAATTACTTATGCCAATTCTAAATTTGAAAATATTTAAAATTTAATATTGATCATATATATATATATATATATATTCAGATACAAAGGAAGTATTTTATATTGTGATTGTGAGAAGATGTGAGAAAATAGAGTATACAAATTAATAAGACAAAAAAGATTAGAATTCTTAAAGTTTGGAATTGTTTTTGTATTTTGTATGTATAATAAGACAACTTTAATTTTACATTATAGATACATACATAGATAGATAGATAATTATTACTCCTAGTATATATAAGCGCGCTGCCCCATTGAAGAAAATGTTTGTGTTACTTACATGCCTAGAGGGGGAAAAAAAGGTTAGTTTTCTTAATATTTCAAGTAATTGTCTTGCCTTAGCTGGAGACCAACTTACACACATGCTTGTTTGGCCATTTCTGGTAGTAATCTTAGGCAGATCGGACCTAACATCTCTTATGAGGAACAAACTTTACATTTTACATACATATAGAGAAACAAAACGTGAGTTATTTTATAGTATCTAATAAAGAAACTATTTAGCAGTCTCCAAATTTTCTTATTGAACTTAATTCTATGTCATCTTTATTAAAATGTTCTACAATTAATGATGATCATGCAAGCTATGTATTATGTTTTATTTTTTTTGAGGGCATTGAATGCTATATATATATATGTGTGTGTGTGTGTGTGTGTGTGTTGCTATCAGCTTATCCTTCCTCTTTATCTTCATAAACTTAATTTGAACTTCATCAATGGAAATGGGTAAATATAGTCGTCCAGTTTTTTGAGAACAAGACCATCTTGATCACTGGTGCCTCGGCCTTTCTGGCTAAATTCTCTATCTTGATTTGGATTCCAGGGCGTCCAAATTGTGCATTCTATTCGACAACCATAAAATTAAGTTGCATATTTATAACTAGCTAAGAGTTGTTACTATATACTACTTGTATAATAAAGGTTGTCTAAAATGTAACTTGTTTTTATACTGTCAAAATATATATATATATATATATATATATATATATATATATATTTATTTATTCGAGTTCGAACAAGATCTTTTCTATATATATTCTCTATAGAAGTTAATTGATTCACTTATAATTGTATACCCATATATATATTTCTATTACAATGACATTAATTTGATTCTATGTACCATTATAGTTCTTGTGGAAAAAATATGCTTAGAATCCGGCCAAATGTTAATTAAAAAGCTTTTCCTTGTACTAAGATCGAGCTACCAATTCCAAATCAGCTGCCCAGCGTCTGCATGTTTAGGTACTTCTAACTATCGAATTTATATCCGACCCAACTGCATGCAAAATCATGTACGTATGTAGAGAAATGTGTGGGATCATAGGTTTAAAAATATATAAAAATCGTATGGGGATGAGGAGTAGTGGAAAGGGAAGAAGAGTAAAGTGTTTGAGATAGAAGAAAATTTTCAATTCATTAAAAGTTATCTTACAAGAATCACCTAAATTAAGATATATTCCTCCTAAATTAACACATGAAATTACAGTACTAGATCCACAGTAGATATCTTAAGACCTAGTGAATGTATTAATTAATCATAATTTTAAAATTGTCAAGTTAAATTTTGAAAGAAAAAGAGGAAGAGAAAAGAAAAGAAAAGAAACGACTTTATGAAGCAAATCTTGACTTATGGTATAGTGTAGATATGATGTAGCAACATGCACCAATGTTTTTGGTGCTATGCATGTCCTCAACTTTGCCAAGCTAAATTCAACTTAATATTCATGTGAGAAAGAGTTTGTAAAACTATTAAATTTACAATATTAAAATTTTAAATTAATTATTAAAGAATTATTTTTTCCCTCCAAATTGTATTAACTCTTTTTCCATTTTTCCATTTTTCCATAAATAACTAAATGGCCTAGCTAGGACTTTTGGTGAATATATTTTGTGTTTCAGCTTATGTTTGCGGTGGCAAAAAGGAAGGAATCATTCTAGTCTAGAGAAGCCATTCTACATGAGTGGCCAGTGGGTGAGACACTTAATGGAGCCTTGGGCTTATTAGATATTGAGGGTGAGAATAATTACCTTGATGAAAAATTGAATCAAAACAAACTTTTATCTTTTAAAAACATTACTATTTATATAATTTTGTCGTGACATGGAATATGACCGACTTATTGATAAATCAACAATGTTACTATCACATAAAAAAGAGTCGCATAATATTATGTACACACATACATATTGTGGACATCCGCCTGACATATGGGGCCCGTAGTATGTATGTGTGTGTAAGTGAGTATTATATGACTATTTTTTATGTGATAGTAGTATTATTTTTGATAAATATATATACTCCCCTTTTCAAAATAAACTTTTGTCTTTTGTGTGGATTTCTTTTTGAATATTAAGATTTGTTATTCTTTGTTACTTAAAGATATAGATTTTTGAATAATTTTTTTTATATTAAACTTAAAAAAATTGAATTTATTATTATGAAAAGTTTATTAATAATCTTTTAACAAAATAAAGGACATCATCCTTAATGAACTTTTCATAAAAATAAATTTATTTTTTTTAAAAGTTTATTAATAATGAGAGTGATTAGTCTGAAATTAATTTTGATTAATTGATTATGCTGAAATTTTTAGTGTAAGGATTGTATTGATGAATTCACCAAACTAGATTCATTAATAAGGATCGGAAGATTCCAAACAGTCCCTCAAAAGTACAGTAGGGTTTAATATAAATTATGTAGGGTTTTTGCTGCTAGCTCCCAATAACAAAGAAACCAACCATGGAGACCAGAGAGCACACCAAATCATCAAAATACAACCACAAGAAGAAGAAAACCCTAAACCCAGAATCCAAGTTTCGATTGGACCTGGACATTTGCTCGAGAAACAGAGACCTCTGGCGCAATCTCTCTCTATGAATTCGCAATTTCCCAACAAAATATCCGGCTCAATCAAAACCACTTCAATTCCCTTCTTTACATCTGCTCCAATTCAATCACAGATTCCACAAAAGACTCTGCAATTGAGTATGGTTTTCGCATATTCGATCACATGTTATCCAACAAAATCAACCCGAGTGAAGCTACAATCACTGCGACTGCGAGAATCGCCGCGGCTAAAGGGGATGGGGATTTAGCTTTTGAGTTAGTGAAGGACATGAAGAAGTATGGAATATTACCCAAATTGCGGTCTTATGGGCCGGCATTGTTCTGTTTTTGCAAGAATTTGGAGGCCGAGAAGGCCTATTTGGTGGAGGAGAATTTGATTGAAATGGGATTGAATGCGGAGGAGCCGGAGCTGGGGGCTTTGTTGAAGGTTAGTGTGGAGTGTGGGAGGAGTGAGAAAGTTTATGAATATTTGCATAAGATGAGAAAGGTGTTGAGGTGTGTGGGTGAGAATATAGTGGAGGTTTTGGAGAGTTGGTTTGGTGGGGAAGTGGGTTCTGAGGTGGGTTTTGAGAATTGGGATGTGGATTTGGTGAAAGATTTGATTTTGAAGAATGGGGGTGGGTGGCATGGACTGGGGTGGCTGGGAAAGGGTAAATGGGATGTGAGGAGAACAAATGTTGATTTGGGCGGAACTTGTTGTTCTTGTAAGGAGCAGTTGGTCTGTGTTGATATTGGCAGAGAGGAGACTGAGAAGTTTGCGGATTCGGTGGCTTCTTTGGCTATGACAAGGGAAGTGCAGTCCAATTTTACTGAATTTCAGGTGGGCAAAAAATATTGTTTAATTTCATGCTTAAGATTCATTTGTCCATATTGAAGTTTGAGTGATAATATGTTTCATCTTACTAGATTTATAACTATTTTGGTCTTCAATATCGATACAGTGAGGCAAATCATTTTTTAGAATCTTTCAGTAGTATCTTATTGGTATTTGATTTCGATGTTTGGCTAATAAAGCTAGGTTTTGATTGTGGTGATTTAGACAATTTCTAGTTAGTTTGAGTGGACAAATGTGATTATTATGGAACTCCAGCCTGTTGTATTATTACTTTTCTGACTTTGTACTAGGGATGCGATTAGTTCTGGTTTTGAAAAACTTATTTGTTTTCTTTCGTATTGAATGTATTGAACTTTTCCTTCCAGTTTATATTATTTCTTTGGAAAAAATCGTGTCAGCATATTTTTCTTTTGCTTTTTACGCTCCCAAAGTTGATGGTTATTTGCAATGTCTTCAACTTATTTTATTTGCAAAAAAATTATGAAGAATTGGTTGGACGAACATTCTGAATATGAAGCTATAGTGGATGCAGCAAATATTGGGCTCTACCAGCAGAACTTTGCAGAAGGTGGATTTAGTATATCGCAGGTTGTACATCTTGATTTAGTATATATTCCATTTCTCTTTTATGTGGTTCTGCCTTTTGCATAAATTAAAACATACAATATTTATGAATCATAATATTTGTGTTGCCATTATTTCTGTAGAGCAGCTTGTTGCTGTTGTGAAAGAATTGTACAACAGAAGCAAGAAATGGCCTCTTGTTGTCTTGCATAATAAGCGTTTTCGTACACTTTTTGAGGACTCTTCTTATCGAGAGCTGTTGGAGGAGTGGATGGAGAAAGGAGTGCTTTATGGAACGCCATATGGATCAAATGATGATTGGTAAAACCCTTTTTAAGCTTAAACCTTGAAAATCTCTCTCTATCTCCCTCTTCGTTGCCTATTGTTACTTTTAATTTATTAAATCTCTTTTCATATTTTTTTAATATTATTAAGTCTTAAAAACTTTCATGTACACAAGTCTGTAGTCACCCTGCTCTCGTGATGAATTAATTCCTCATATTTTGCTGGCTCATACGTAATGTTTCTCATGAAATTCTTTTATGACATCGATGACACTTTCAATGTGAATTCTTGAAGTTTGGCTTTTCCCTTTCACATTGTACATATGTATTATCATCCTCATTTCAAATGTTAACCTTTTTTGAATAAGAACCATAATCGAGTATCTTCATGACAGTCTTCACTATAATTTAGGTACTGGCTCTATGCTGCTGTAAAACTCAAGTGTTTTCTTGTGACAAATGACGAAATGAGAGACCATATTTTTGAACTCCTAGGTAGCAGTTTTTTTCTCAAGTGGAAAGAAAGACATCAGGTAAGTGTTTGATGGCCCCTGTTCTTCATTTGACGAATCTTTTAGTCTTTGTAACTTAATGTCCTTTCTTAAGTTGTGAGTATTTAGATATATCTAGTTTACTCTTAATATAATGTTACATATATCCAATAAAAGAAAATCATTTTTTATACTCTATATCATAGTTGTCACGGCGTCACGGCGAGCCATGGTGGTAGTCGACTGTCAGGTCACCTAGGTGACAAGGTGACCGCCATGACATCTGTATGGCGACAAGTCATTTACAATGTGCAATTTATATATTATTTATTTTTCTTTACAAGTATATTGGCAGTAAAATTTTATATACATTAAAACCCAAAACATAATACCATGAAATAACATTAAAAGCACAATTATGTAAATACTTAGCAATAACAATCCAAAAAATATAAGACAATTGACATATTTTTATTTTTACTTGTGAATGTATTAGTATATTACTAGTTTAGTAAGTAGTAACCATTCACACTCAACACTTAATAGATAGTGTTTACACTTTGTAAATTGTACCAAAAAATAAATAAAACTTATTAAAAAGTGAAATCACCTCACATAATTTTGTATTGTTTAAACTTTAAAGTATAATCACAATTCACAAAACACATTAAATGTACTAAACTAAGTGGCTAACTGTTCTCTATATATTTAATTAAGCTTTATGTATTGACAAGAAAAAAATGTCTTAAAAAAATTATGTGATGTTCAAATTGGGGTTAAGTACTGTTTTAGACATTCATTGCAATAAATACATCAGCTTGGCATTATCAAGGGTACATCAGCTTGATATTATTTAGTTGGCAGTTGACACTTGGCATACGTATATGCAATTATGCATGACAGATATCAGATGAAGTTCCTTTAAAAACATATTTTTTTGAAAAAAGAAAGAATGATAAGGGTAACATAGAAACAGAGTCAAGAAGGAGAGAAAGAGTAACAGGATAGATTTCTAGATAGAAAGAGAGAACCTGGGTCAAGGATGTGTGTGTGAGAGAAGGTCAAAGGCAAAGTAAGAAGAACCTGTGTGAGAGAAGGTTGGGTCGTGGTCGACTAAGTTGTCGCCAGTCATAGTCGCCAATGATGGTTTGTATGGGTTGTGATGGTTTCGATGGGATGGAGTCGCCGGAGCTGTGATGGGTCGAAGAAGTAGCGTTCGAGTCCAAATTAGTCGCGATCGAGTTCAAACTTCAGAGATGTTAGGAATCGCGATTTTGGTCTGCAGATAAGGGTTTCATTGTCTTTCTCCTTTTTTAATTGATGGGCGATAGGTCTCATGGGTCATGAATTAATGCCATGGGTCAATGGGTTAAATATTTAAGTTGGGCTAGAGCCTTGGGCAGCTCGGCGTCTCACGGCGTCGCCTCCTCAAGTCGACAAGGTTCTTCATCGCTTGGACGTCTAGGCGTCGCCGCTGTGACAACTATGCTCTAGATGACAAGAAAAAAGATAATTTAGAATATAATTCTTTGTTAATCGGAAGGGGTACATGCAGATACAACAATGTTGAATGGACTCAGCTGAAAGGTTGAGCAAGGTTCGCGTGCCTAGATATCTGGAGTCTGGACTCAACTAAAAGTTTAGAGTAGGGTGGCACCTGATTGGATTATTGAATGTCCAATTTTCTAAATTTGTTCTTAGGGTGATGCAATATGTAATTATAATTATTTCTCTTAGTTCTCTTGTATAATCTTTTGAATGTACATGTTCTCTAGTATAATTACGTCACTTGTGTTGAAATATTCAAATGAAAAATAAAGTAGTGTATGCAAGTATCCAAGGGAACTCATCTTTGATGCATATTTTCTGGTGCCAATTATTATATTAATGTCATACTAAGGCTTGATGCTTAGGATTTTATCAGCAGAGTAGTACTCATTTATTTTTGCAATACCTTGTTACTTGGGGTTTCTGGAACTTTCTCTCTTTGAAGCGTTTATATACCCTGCTTTGGTGGAAGATTAGTTGTTAATTTGTTTTTGAGCATTTGGAAACAAGAGAGATGCCAAAATTTTATGGAAGTATTTTTGTCTTTTCAATTTAATTTTATGGGTAATTTGGAATGAGAGCATAATTCTAGATTGTTTAGTGGGAGTTCCTTGTCTTTTAGGTTGTTAAGGAATATGGTTATTTTCCTTGCTACCTGGTGTGTATCTGTGACTGATTTGGGTAGAAATTGGACGTGTATCCAAAGTACACTCACAATTAGTGGAGATTGCGCAAGCTCAATAATTCAATGAAGTAGGATTTTGGATGTGTGACTTGAAGTATTGATTGGATATATGCAGGGGCATATACATGAATATAAGTGGGAGGGGGCGAAATTTTTATGAAAATATTTTAGAAGCTAAAAGTAGTCAGAAAGAATAATGCTAAAATTTAAAACATTTTTTTTACATTATACTTTACTTTCTTTTTCTTTAGATCTTTGGAGATTCTTAGTTCCAAATAAACATAAAAGTTAACATATTTAAGATTCATAAATATGAATAGTAACTTTTACAATTTGCTTGTATTGCAAAGAAAATATGATTGAAAAAGTAAACAAATTACCACTCAAAATATATATGTCAAGACCCAACAATTTGATTTGTTAGTTAAGGTTATATTGGGAAAACATTACTAATAGTAGTCTCTAGAATCATCATACTCCATGTGAGTTGGTTACTATAATGAGTAGATGTAGGTTTAGCCTAATTTTCCAGCCAGCAAGTAACTAGTATAAATATGTATGATGTATTTTCATTATGTTAATGAATATATGAAATTTGAAAGAGCTGTGAGCTCATCTCCCTTCCCCATTTCTCTCCTTTTACTTCTTTCTCCCCCCAACTTTGGTTCAGTCTGGCTTAAGCCCAACCTATCCATTTCAGTTGTTCAAGACCACAAGGTCCTAACAAATTGGTATCAGAACTGTCCCTTTATTGGGAAGCTCAATCTCTTCATATCTTCTTTCATTTTTATCCACTGTTACACTAGAAAACTTTCATTTTTTATTAGTTTTGATTATATATATATATATACCAAAAACAACTCAAAAAAATCACAAAACTTCAATCAAATAGTTCAGATCAGCATCAAAACACCATTTGCGACACTGTTCCCGTTACTGTTCATCACAACATTTTTACTCCATAAATTATCAACTCCGCCACAAAAACTATAGATCTACATCACAATTCACCTCCCAAATCCATCTCAAGCAAGCCCAGAAGAACCCATACACAAACTGCAGCTTAGAAGCAGCTACAATCAACATATTCATGTTCTTTTTTGCAACAAGGCCTGCAACTCCATTCAATTCTTCACTCACTTGATCAAATTAGGTAAAAACAATTTTCACACGTTTCAATCATTCTCAGTCTCCCCAACTATTAATTTAAGTTTCTAAAACATCTACATCATAGATTATTTCAAAAAAAAAACCATTTCTAGCTCATAGTAAAATAAAATTTCAATTTTTTTTTAATTACACAGTTAAATCTGATCATTGATGGTTGTTTGATATTAATTCATTCACATATCACATTTCACAGCAAACATCAATTTCAATTAAAAACTTCATTCCGTCATATTTTTACCCAAAAATTAAAATTTATTCTCTGTTGGCACTTTTGAGTATATTCCTTGATTTAGTCTGCTTAGATATATTCTGTAGTGTTGGGTTATTGTTTGCTTACTCTCAAACATCATTACTCATCTTCTCTAAGCATCCTACATTGAATTACATCATTCATTTCTAGATTTGTTATCCAATTTCCATTATATACATTGTTCTGCCATTTTTACAGTTCTAACACTTGATTAATACATTGTTAATGCTTGTGTTGGGACTGATATTGATCATTGAGTGCCTCAGCTTATTTCATAGCTTAATTACTCTCACAATTCTCTCTAAGTCATAGTACTAGACAGAATTGTGCATTTGTTTACACTCCCGGGTACTCAAATTGTCCTTAAGGAAGCCTATTTCACCATCAAAAGGCTACTCGAGCAGTCGAGCTTATCTACTCTAATATTGGAATAGTGTTGTCACTACTAATATCCTTCAATTCAGGAGCCTATTGTTTCAGTTTTCATTATCTGATTCTTAGTTTTAGCAAGTCCACTAGTCCATCAAACATAACATCCCAAGGCATGATACAACATGATTTCATTAGCCTTAGAAAAGTTTTCACCGAGAGGTTCCAAATGATGGATGAAACTATGGATTTGTTTATGAATAAAATCACGGGCATACTAGAACAAGAAGAGGATGAGATGCCTAGAAGGAGAGGGCATGAATTTGGCTTTGAAATGAGGGGAAGAGATAAAAATGTTGGAGCTGAGCTTAAACATCTGAAACTATATTTTCTAGCCAATAATGAGGGTGATGAAGATGTAGTTTGGGTGAATGCTTGTGAAGATTAAATGTATGAAGGAGCACCTATATATGATGAGGAGCCACAACAAGGAGCCCCTGTATATGATGATTATGTTGATCATGAAGCTGCTCCAATTTTTGTTGGTCCACGTTGTCGCCTAGTCGTCGACTAGGT
This sequence comes from Panax quinquefolius, assembly GCA_020205615.1. Taxonomy (NCBI): domain Eukaryota; kingdom Viridiplantae; phylum Streptophyta; class Magnoliopsida; order Apiales; family Araliaceae; genus Panax; species Panax quinquefolius. The sequence continues at coordinate 20,255,789 of CM035155.1, forward strand.
GATGCCTAGGCTTCTGAGCGGTAGCAAGTCGAAGGGACGACTTGGGAGAAGCAGCTAAGTCGCGTGACTTGGTGAAGAAATCGTTGTCTTGGGTCGCCTAGGCAACGCCTTGGCCGACTACCTTCCAAGACACGATCTGGAAAAGAGAAAAAAGGAAATGAAAGAGAGAAGAAAAGAAGAGATCGAAGGAACGAAAGAGAGAAGAAAAGGAGAGATCGCCACTGTCGGAAGCTTCCATCGTCGGAGTCATCGCCATAGCCGAAGAAAAGAAGAAAACAAAAGGAACTGTTTCCGTTCGTTTAAGAAAAGAAAGAGGAGACTGCTGCTTTTGTATAAGAAAAGAAAAGGGGACTGAGATTTAAAAATATTTTGGGTGAAATAGAGTTTAGTACCTCATATTTTTCTTAAACTTTAGATCTAATCCCTTAAGTTGCAGACTTTTCATTTAAGCCCTTATTTTTCTTTCATAATCACCCCTTGGTTTTTTGAGTTTACATTTTAACCCCTAGACCCCTATATTTTCAGTATTCCCTATTCATTAGTTTAGTTTTCAATTAGTGTAAATGAGATATAAATGTGAAATATTAATATTTTTTTGTTTTTAATGCTATTTAAAAGTATTGCTCGTAATATATGTATAAAATTTACATTTTTAACGATTTGTCGACTTGCGGACGACTAGTTAGCGCCTTGTCTCCTAAGCACTTAAGCTCCCGGCTATCGTCCCGCCTCGACTTGTCGCCTTAATAACTATGTGGTCCACCCACCTTTGATGCATCACCACAATATGAAGAGAATCATTTTGTTTGTTGAAAAAGCTTAATTCAGTGCTTGTAATACACAACCTATTTTTGATGAAGAATTCTGGTATGTTGAAGAACCTATATTTGATGAGGATCCTGAAGTGGAGCAAGGATTAATTAAGGAAGAGGGAGTGTTAGTAAGGAAACTATCAAAGCAGCCTTACATGGTGCAAGTCAGGCCAGAAAGTGATGACAGTCACTAGCTTTCCTGCTCCACAAGGTCCCAACATTTATACATAACTTTTTGAGAAAATGGGATTCACTATAGGTGTTGTTTGCCATCCAAAACAGTCCAAAAGTAATTGGTTTGCATCTCTTGAACCATGGAGAGATAAGGTGGAAACCTCTATGCAAAACTCACACTCAAAGAAAATTAGTACACCAAAATTTCTCCCCATGCCTCTCTTGAGTATAACCTATTTCCTCCTGTCCTCACGTCAATACATAGAGCCCTCACTTCAAACCAAAGAGATGACACATGAACTTAAGTACCTGGTTATTACGGTGATGATAAAAGATATGATGCATAGTCCAAGATTAGCAAACCTCACTGTCTTATGACAGTTGATAAGAACGAGGAGGCCAAAATTCTTGATTCTTCACTTTATGATGAAGAACTAATTTGTGGTGAGGATGAATATGAAGGCAGCCTTTTGCATGATGAAGAACATGAAAATAATGAGGCTCCAATACACAAAAATGTTCCAAGGCATGAGGAGAAACTTGTTTCCAGTAAAGAAATTAAAGAGATCAAGGTTCATAGAGCTTTAGAAACTCAGGATCGGGAGGTGTATGAATCTTTTGGGGTGCAACAAATTTTTCCAATGGCAAGGGATATACACCAGTTTGTGATGGAAATTTCTAAACAAAAATAAGGGAAAAAGGAGTGGTCTACTACACCACCTCTTTGGAGGAACAAAATAGAGATGTCCATGCAACATTTTCACCTAGAAGATAACCTTGATGACTAGCACTCCTTGGTGAGGATCAGTTTGAATCCAAGGCCATCTGTTTCGATTCTAAGGTGGCTCCATTTGATTGGAATAATATCAGCAAGAAAAAAGACCACCGTAAAGCAGTTATCTATGCTTTTGTTGTTCAAGCTGCAACTTTAAATAGTGTTGGTAATGAGAAGGTCCGGCTGCTCTTACTGTTGAATGTCATGTCTCTATCTTATGGGTTAGAAACTGCTGCCCTTCTAGTCCTTTTCTTGCTGAAAGATGGCCTCCAATGTATGGTGGTAACAGATGAAACCTTTGAGAAATTCAAAAGGGCATTTACCAGTCTCCCTAAAGAGGGCCTAAAACCTGAAACCAAGTCTTTTGCAATTAAGATTGAGCATAGTTAGATGGAAATTTTGGGAGTTTGCAATGAAATTATGCTAGGAACTGATATTCCCAACAAAGAAAGAATGATACATAATGAAGAACTTAGCTTGAGAGCAAACAACCAAGCGCTCAACTTAATTTTGAGAAGGAATTTAGAGTTGTACCAAATTATAGTGAAGGTAGCTTCGAGTCCAAGAATAGCAGCAAGTTCCCATGGAGGCTAGTACCAAAAGCCAATAAACCACCCTTGATCAGAAACAACACTTAAATAGCGATCAAGCTAAGTTAGAGATTAGTTCAGAACTAAAGGAATATAATAATTTCCTGCATTCAATGTTCTAAAAGGCGGGAGGCGGGCGGCCGGGGGGCCTAGGCGGGGCCTGGGCAGAATTTTTTATTTCAAATCAATTTTAATATTTTGTCTTACATTTATCCAAACAAAACAATAATATAAAGCAAAACAATCTATAATAAAGATAATAAATGCCTTTGCTGAAAGTTCAAACACATATCCATATTGCCAATGTCAAAATTCAAACACAAACATGCAATTGTTGAAAGTTCAAACATATTTTTAACGTATTAGTTTTATTCATAATTTCTATTAAATAATAAAATTTCAAGAATTCAATTCAATATTAAGACTTAAGAAACTAAACATAAATTTAAGAATTATATTGAATTAAACTAAATATTACAAATTTATCATCATTTATATAATTTGAAGTTGGTGCAAGTTCAAAAATTACAACTATAATAAAATTATTCATTTTGACTTGATATTGTTCACTTCTTGTTGTGATTTGATATGCTACAACATGCATTATGAATATGGTAAATCATTAAAAAAATAAATATATCAAGATCTAGTTTGTGTAGTTATTAAAATAAAAAAAAAACTCTTTGCCTTGACCCGCCTAGGCCCCGCCTAATTTTGTGGAGGGATTTTTTTGCCGTCTTGGGCCTAGGTGAGGTGTCAGGGGGCTTAGCGCCTAGGCGGAGATGTTTAGAACACTGCATGCATTAGTTGTTATAAAAAAGTGAGATTTCTTTAGTTCTTTTCAAGAAGGTAGATGACCATGAAAAAAGAGGAGGAAAAATAAAAGTTTGTAAATTTGTGGTCATGATTTTTAATCTTGGAGGATTGGCACGAGAAAACAAACTCAACAAGCAAAATTATGTAAGGAATGAAGCAAGACAAATCCTACAATTTGCAAATCCACGAGGACATGATGTTCTAAAGGGGGAGGGAATTGTCAAGACCCAACAATTTTATTTGTTAGTTAAGGTTATTTTGGAAAAGAAGTTACTAATAGTAGTCTCTAAAATCATCATATTCCATGTGAGTTGGTTACTATAAGGTGTAGGATAAATGAGTAGGTGTGTAGGTATAGCTTAATTTTCCAGCAAGTAACTCTAGTATAAATATGAAATGAATGATGTATTTTCAATGAATATATGAAATTTGAGAGAGCTGTGAGCTCATCTCCCTTCCCCATTTCCTCCCCCAACTCTGGTTCAATCTGGCATAGGCCTAACCTATCCATTTCAGTTGTTCAAGACCATAATGTCCTGACAAAATACCTTTGTGGATATTTCTAATATAGCCGTGTAGGTCCTGTAGAAGTATAATGCGGAATTTAAAAAAGTAGAATTTACGAGGGGCAACCACTTAGCCGATTTGAAGAGGGAGAAGTTATAAGTGAAACTATTATCGTTAAACTTATTTACTTACTTTGAAAAGTACAAGGGTTTGATATGTTTTTAACATGTAATTTAATTTTATTATTAATATAGTATAACTGTGTAAGTTTATATTTCCAAAATATGAGCCCTCTATTATAATTTTTTTTTACACAATTGGAAAGAGTGCAATATAAATTATTGATAGATTATACAATGTTACGCCAACATAGCTACGCCATATGCCTTTAACTATCTGCCACATTGCATGGGATATGATGTGTGAATTGATAAATGTTCTAGATTATTCAATGGTAGAGCTAATGTAAGTTGATTTCAATATTTTTGAACAAGAATGAGCTAACCTTTTGATGAAAATGGAACTGAAACAAACAGAGTAAAGTTTGATTGGTTCGTTCCGTTCTTTTTTTCTTGGGGTGAGAAGATTGGTTCAATCTTTAACAGAAAGATATACAAAATTCAAAACACTAGAGGTGGGAGAAATAGCAGAGGCCTTGAGGAATAACCATGAGGTCACTGGTTTCAATCTCCGTACTTGGGACCAAAATTATATATATATATATATATATATATATATATATATATATATAATTTCAAGCCTATACGTATTTGGGACTTTGGGTATATATGTTTCATAAAAGTGTAAGAAATTAAAAGTAAAAAAAACAAAAATAATATTCTACTAAATAAATTGTTTTTTACATTGTGCAACATTCATCATATTTAGTTGACGGGTCAAACTTAGAATTGACTCAACTTATATACTTGATTCGTAATACTGTAATAGTATCTCTCTAGAGGGGTGATGATGGTTTGCTCATGAAGGTTCTTATCATATCTTGAAATTTCCAGGGCTTTAATGTCTGGTAGAGGGGTTGTGAAAGTATTTTTGACAAATGAAAATTGTTCTGGTTTTACTATAATATATTATTCTATATCAAAAGGTCAATGAAACTTGTACACAAAATATAAATAAATTAAAAGGTTAATGATGTGTAACACTTGATTCAGAAGATCAATGAGGTCTGAACTTTTATTTATCAATTTTGGTTCTCATCAAGTATTATACGTGTATTTGATGCTAGAAGCAAGTATATTTTTGGAAAGTATTAGAAGATGCTGAACTTCTTTGCAATTTACTTTGCAGATTCGATATACTTTTGTTAAAGGTGAACTGAAACTTCTGATGCCGCCTGCATATTCTCTTGTTACTCAGGTATTGTTTTATTTCCAGTTATGCTAGTTTCCTTTTAGTTTGATAAAATGCAAAGAGACTTCCTCGGGCTCTTAGAATCTTTGGTAGGGAATTATTCTTTTGTTGCACTGGCTATGCTCCATAAACTGAACAGTTTTGTAAATGTTGTTAACATTTCTATTCAGAGTTACCTTGAGAAAATATAAGCTCTTCTAAAATCTTTTGATGCTGCTGTGAGCACTATTTCCATCACTTTCACTATTTATTTCAGAAACCATATAGCAGGCCATCAAACTTCATCTGTTGAACAAACTGGTGAAGCTAACCAAACCCAAACTTGCTGATTGTGGAATTATATTTGAGAAATAATGTATTGTGGTTAGGATTACATTGAGATTATCAGATATAATATTAGAACATTGATGATTTTAAGATTGTAGTATAAGGTGTTTCTATAGCACGATGGATGCAGTGGCGTTAGGCGTTGAATATTGAGGATGCCATGAAATCGTGAAATCTTGATTGAAGGGGAAGTTTTATTGGACGATGGTAGTGAGGTTATCAATTTGTTATGAAATTGAGTGGCGGACAACCAAGAAGAAGCAACATGTTCATAAGATGGGAGTTACTGAAAATAATTATTATATGACAAGTAACCTAAATAAGTTAACCTAAGTCTTACTAAATCATATAACCTAGACTCCTAGGCTGGTTATGTTGTGCAATCTGATCCCATTTACTCCATCCGTTCGACATAAAATGTCTCATTTGCTACAAAAAGAAAAAAGAAAAAAAGAGAAGAAAAAACAGTAGTTCCACTTAAAGAGTCTTTTTGTGTAACAGATGGAGTATCGTTCATGTCACATGTTGAGTCATGCTAGTTTCTATGAGATACTCATAGTACTTGAGCAAATATATTCCTCAAGGAAGTGTAGTTACTAGTGTCGAATCTATTAATTTACCACCCAGCTAAGGGAACAGTAAAAGGATTATGGTTTAAATTTAATACTAGCATCATGGGTGCCTACATAATCTTCATAGTAATTGAATGTACATCCATCTTTAATTGTTATATGAATATTTTAATCAACCTATTCATGGGTAATATGTATGAGTTTCTGAACCTGGAACCTTTTGGTGGAAAAACATCTTGCAAGCAGTAAAAAATTTACACTTTTACATAGAATTATTATCACAATTGATATACTTATTGCATAGAATTAATTACCACTCCATATTTCAGGAATCAGAGAATGGAGCTTGGCATGTGCCTTTGGCAGGTGAATGCAGTGATGAGTTGTCAAGAATTTGGCTATGCATTACTAGGCCAGGTTCGTGTAAAGCTTCTGATGAAGTTGCTACGAGTTTAAAAGCTTCCAAAATTGAGCTACTCCCACACAATCATGAATTGTTGAATTCGTGCCAGTTGGACAATGGTACAACTACAGCTGATATTGGTTCACATGGCAGTTCAGATTTAAGTCGGAGAGTCTACGATGACGCAACTACCATAACAGGTAAAAGAAAAGAAAGGTCTCCATCGCTCTCTGGAACCGATCACCAGACTTAACCCATATCTATGATAGTTGAAAGACCTTTACTTGAGATAGTCAACTTCTGTGGTTCTCAATCTGTTGCAAAGATGCTATCTGTTCCTGATGCAAATGGGGGATTCACGTAGTGAGAACTTATCCTTGCAAGGAGAGGGAGTTTAATGCCTCTGGATGTCGTTTATTGCCTTCGCAAGAAGGAGATGGAGTTTAATGCCTCTGGAGGTCATTTATTGCTTGTATTTTGATGGCTGCGAAACGCTCTTTTTTCTTAGCTGCTTTGTTGTACTAATTTTCACATTCAGTTTGAAGTTCTCAGTGTTTACAAGTGTAGTCCTTGTTTGTCATTGTTTCACTGCGTGGAATTGAATTTGAATTGACCTTCTAACAAGCAGATGCTATACCAGAAGCTAAATTTTCTCTTCAAGCCGTTTGTGATGTTCATTAGGGAAACTTGTCATATGACAATAAGATCCATTTTTGGTTATTGTGTTATGCATAGTATTTCTCTACTTCAAAAAAGTTTGAACATGATCGCTAAAAGTGCAGGATCCATTTTTGGTTATTGTGTTATGCGTGGATCTATTTTTGGTTATTGTGTTATGCATGGTCGTTAAAAGTGCAGGATACAAAAAAGTTAGAACATGATCGCTAAAAGTGCAAGATGCAAAGGCATATGTTCATAAACTAACATAATGATTAATGACATATATTGCGAATTTTTGGGGTGGTTTTTTGATTGTTATTTACGTGGATAAGTATTATTGGTAAAAAAAATTTATAGAGATGTGTAAGAAACGTGACATTTTTATAATTCATATCAGGTTTTACAATTGTAATTAAGCGTAAATTATAGCAGGATTCTAAAAAATACTTGATAGTTTTCATAAATAAAAGAAATCAAGATAATCCCTAAGCAGCTGCGCACACAAAATTAATAATGTATATTTCTACAAGCCTAAAGAATATAGGCCAATAAGTAAATATAGAAATACATATATCGATCTTCAACTTAATATATATATATATATATATATATATATATATATATATATATATATATATATATATATATCTTGTAGTTTCCTGAATATATCAAAGATACTAATTTACTTGGGGAATAATTAACAATTCATGATCGAGGCATGCATATATATAACAACACCTCTTTAATTTAATTTAATTTCATGATAAATAAAAAATTATTTTAGGACATATTTTACAACTCCAGGAAAATGAATGTGTATGAAGTAGTCTTCCCAGTTAATACACTTTGGATCGAAGTAAAACATATCTGTCTGATCAGCATCACTACTTTCTTTTACTGCCCTACGCAATTTTTCTGTGTTCATATCATCGTAGCTGTTAAAAAACAAAAAAAACAATTAATTAATAATAAAGTCATGAATATATATATATATATATATATATATATATATATATTGTTATAGGGCAAAATTAATTTTGTTAAATTTCAAAACGAAGGAAAATAATACTTACACTCCCTTAAAGAACAAGTAGGGTTCATATAATTCTACCAACCGCATTACAAACCTGATCTTTCGACTAAGATCAAGGTATGTTCCTTGCAAAAGCTGGCAAAGCCCAGTATTCACTAGTTGTAATCCCTAGAAAAATTAATTAAGAGTCAATTTAAGAATAAGAAACAAATATAAATTCCATAAAGTGTATATATATATACACTTTATATATATATATATATATATATATAAAGTGTATATATATATATATAAAGTGTATAAGTGTATATATATATATATATATATATATATATAAATATATATATATAATTACGTACGTACGTACGTACCTTTAATGGAAGCATGTAGTGAATTGCCATGTATCTGCGGAAGCTAGCCATGGAGCTCAACAATGTAACGTCGCCAACTTTAACCGGCTGGCCGTCCTGCTTGTTGATCCATGGATTTTTAAGGAAGTACTGTTGACCGCAATCTTGAATTTTAGAAAATATTACAGGGTTTGCAAATGAGGATCCAACTTGATAAATTGTCTCACAAGCTTCATTTGCATGAGCCACCATTGCCACAATCATAGCATTCGCCACCATATCAGCTGGAATCTGTAAAATAAAATTAAAATATTTTCCATTTTAATTGAGATCGATCGATTAAGAAAACTAACTACTTCGTCAATATATATATATATATATATATATATATATATATATATATATATATATATATTTCACTACAAACAAACTCACCAGGTCAATGATAGAATTTGGATCACCGAGGAAACATGTTAATTTTCCTTTACCATAACCAACCACTAAGCTATCAACAGTCCTGTAATCACAACTTAACGCATATCATATATACTCACCAAATTAATTTACATTTAATTAGTACTATACTCATCTAATAAACAAGATTTAAAAACTGAAAAAACATAAAAACTATTGATCAACTTTTAAAAAATATATATATAAAATGACCAAAATAAAAAATCATATCATATGTACAAATCAACACACGTTAGCTCATATAAGCCTTTAATTGTTCCAGCGGTAGATGAATGTACCAAAAAAATAATAATCACACAGTCAGTGTTATTTGTTTATCAGACCGTACGTTATCTGATTCTAATTTAATTACTTGTCCAATATATAATATGTCAAACACTTGGAGTAAAATATTGTCCATATGTCGTACGTATGTTGATTAGTAACTAATTTTGATTATGAATTGTTTATATATATATATATATATATATATATATATATAATTTAAATATACCTGATACCTTCAACCCAACCAGGAAAAGGTTCTTTATAGGTACTGGTGATTATGGTAGGACGAAGAATAACCAAGGGCATATTCCCTTTCAACTGCCCTAACAGCATCTCTCCCATTGCTTTTGTAAATACGTATGTGTTTGGCCATCCGTAGTGTTTTGCCCTATATATCAAATTAAAATTAGTTCCACAAATTAATATATTGGTGATCATTATAATTATAGTATTTATTTACTAATTAAACAAAATAAACCATTAATTAACTCCTGTTTTATCAATTTTTTTTATTATAAGATCAGAATCATCTTTATTTACATTAAGTTATTCCACAAGTGTACCTACTAATTAAAAAAAAATGCAAAGAGATGATAAAGATTGTATGTAAACAATATTTCTACAAGTATTTTTTTGTTAATTCATAAGTTTTTCTCTCACATAAAAGTGAACTCATTTCAACTAATAAAAATACTTTTACAAATAATGTTCTCTTAATTAAATATATTTTTCTTTTTTAATTAATTTTTAGTATATATAGTATAGTTTAATACTCCTATAAGATTATTTTCTTTTATCGGATATGTTGTGTAATTTAATTACTTGTTCTTCCCAAATGGAGAGCGATGAGAAGATATGCCAATATGATAACTTTAATTTATGAATCAATGAAAGGTCAATTTGGTGACCACTTGGGTAGGCAATGTTGGTGTATGCATGGTTGGTTTTACTATTTATTGTCCTTATCATGTTATGGCTAAGGTTTGACAATTCAAATTCATTTTTCTTACATTTATATTTTACATAGTAATAATAACTTATATTTTTCTTATAAGTGATATTTATTAATTACTTTAAATTTCAAAATTTAAAATGTATTATATATACTCTCTCAGGCATTAATTAATCATTAGTTTTGGAGTCATTTCTTGTTATTTTTTCTTCCTTTTAATCATATAAGCTGCATTTTCAGCTATAATATCTGATTTTTTTCCAAATTAATACCCAAAACGGTTTATATTTTTCTAAACACTTCTTTTTCACTGAAAGTCAAAGTCAATTAAAGAATATTATTTTAATCATAAAATTTTAAAAACTTATTAGGTTGAATTTTTTAAAGCTATATATATGCCAATGAAATTAATTTCTTAGGATAATTTCAATAAATCAATTGTTTTTTCTATATTAATAAGTTTATACAAGGTTTTTTCTTGCATAAAATCAAAACCCTAAAACAAATTAATATTGAAGATAAAAGAATTAAAGAAAATAGAGCCAACCTTTGAATTCCCAATTCCTTCATGGCCAATTTAATAGCTTCATTGGTGGCTTTCTCAGCTTTGAGCTCATCCAGTCTGTCCTCTATTATTTTCTTCTCTACTTCAATGTCTAGTCCAGATTTCCCATTAAGCGTCTCACCCATGTAGTATGGATTCTCCAGTATGAGTCCAGCCCTTTCACCGGACACATAAGCTGCAATATATATGGAAAACTTTATTCCTTGGTCTAACCAATAATTAAATTAATTTTTCTCTCCCATCCCAAAATAAAAATCCATTACGCGGATAAGAAATACGTGACAAATGTACAAGATTAAGGTGGACAAGAAAATTTAATTTAATTTAGACACGTCTTATCTATATCTGTATATATGCAGTACGTATATGAGTGAGACAAAAGGTTTAATTTAAGTTAGCTTTCAAGAAAAGTTGTGTTACACATTTAGCTTCCTAAATAATCCCTTTTTGCTGAGGATTATTTGGAACATTGTGTCATTTTTTAGTTCAAGTATAGAAAGAGGACTATAATTTTGGGACGCAAAAAATAAAAAAATAAAAAGGATTTTTCTCATTTTGGGGCAAGAAGCCAAGAAGGCATAAAAGAGTAGATAAAAATAATATGATCTATAACTAATTAGAAAGATATATATAAATATGATACTAACCCGTTGATACGTGGAGAAGTAACTTTATTTTACTACATTTCTTGGCGAAGTTGTAAACATGTTTAGCTCCAAATGTATTGAGAGACAGTGAAACGTCATACCTATGCAAAGATTAAGAAACATTAATTAATAACTTAATTAAATTAATATATAATAAATAAATAAAATAAAACAAATTTTGGTAGTTAATTAGTTCATACGTACGTACCTTTCATCAAAGTTGGTTGTGGCAGCTATGTTAACAACGACATCTACTTCTCTCCACATTTCTTCCAGCAAATTAGAGTCCTTAACTCCCAAGTCCTCGTATGTAATGTCACCGGCAACCGGAGTAACTCTTTGTGAAAGATGGGAATATAAATCGAATCCCAATTTATCCTTTAGAACCCTAAACAATTCCTTTGCTAGGACCTATATATATATATATATATATATATATATATATAAAATTAGTTTTCAGTAAATTATTTCTAAAAAATATATTTTGGCAATTAATTAGTTTTTGGTGAAATGCAAATTCAATTAAGCTACCTCAATGCTTAAAGAACGTTGTTTGTATATGAGAAATTAAGTTACAATACTTCTGTAACAAAGGTTATTCAAAAAAATTCATATAATTAAACTCATGATACAACTAATTAAGAATATATATTTATATAAAATGTCCACATAAACTGTCAATTTAGAATGAATAGCTTGGAATCATGTTATTCACTGAATGTACGTACGTACAGCCTCCTACAGTGGCATGGGTGCCAGAAGGGTTTTTTGTTGCATACCTCAGCATTCAAGCGTTGTAACGCTGACTTGGAGTCTGCAGCTCTTAAAAGAAGATAAAGCTTCTTCACATTTGGTTGAACCCTAAGTATCTTCTCCACAAAAACTGCATATATCCATACATATATAGAAGCTAAGTTATAATTACAAATAAAGCATAATTAATACGTACATTCAAGAAAGATATATATATATATATATATATATATATATATATATAAATGTGCATGTGTATTCGTATATACTTTTTGCCAGAAAGCCAGTGGCACCAGTGACTAAAATGGTCCTGTTCTCAAGAAACTGAACAATACTTCCCAACTCCATTGGATGATATATCAGATTAACAAATGTCACTTTCTTAAGAGAAAAATATAGAGAGATATATATATATGTGGATATATATATATATATAGAGAGAGAGAGATTTATTGTGAGTTCAAGTAGTAGGGCAGTGAGATTATAAAGTTTAGAGGTAGCAATCTATCTATATATATATTGCTGCTTGGTGATGGCCATGACATATATTATATATACATGTAGTTGGGGCTCAAATTATGAAATAAATGTTGGAGTGCACGCAAGTCGTAGTAGGTGATTTTCTTGGGTAGATTGACACACATGCATCTCACTAATAAACTACTCCCTTCTCTTTATTTTTATTACTCTACGTACATAGCTAACCCACCTTTGCTACATTTTTTGATAATGCAATATTTGTGAGGTCATCTACATTTTCACACAAGTTAAAAGATCACTTGACCAAGATTTTATTAAAAAAACAAAAATTGATATATCATATATAAATAACTTGTTAAACCTGTTTTTTTAAAAGTTTAGGGTTTTTATATTTCGGAGTTTCTCATCGATAACCTAACAACTTAATTAGTGATATCATTAGGGCTTAATTAGTGATTATATATATACAATGCTAGGTTAATTAGGCTCTTGCTTTTGAGTCCTTGACCCATCGATAACCTCACGACTAACGAGCTAGGTAGTAAGGTAGTTTTTTGGATCTCTCTTTCTTTCCTTTTGCGCTAAAATGAAAAATATATCTCTTTCTAATTATATGATCTTTACGTGAAAAAATAACCACAAGCAAATAAAAAAAAACACTAAACAATAGTTGAATTAAAAAGGGTATACATGTGTCAAAACTGAAGGACTTGGTGGTCAGGGTTTTAGGTTTATGTGGTTAAATGGTTCTAACCTACCCTCTGCAGATTATTATGACTGTTGAATGGCTAATGTCTCTTTAGTATTATGTTCCTACTTCGTACACCGAAATTTTCATCGACCGGCTGTCCTAATCACGGGGCCAACAATTTTTGGCACACATTCCCACTGTGACGGACGGTGTAACAGTTATATTTTGATTCATCTTCTTCGTTCAAGATTTTCGTAATTAACCTTAAACTCATTTCATATGGTGGGAGTTGTAGGGGTATTGGGCGCTGCTGCTTAGTTGTCAGGGTATTGGGCGTTGCTGCTTTGCTATGAGCTATTCATGGTGTTACTGTAAAAAATACTTTTTTTTTTTGAAAATGGTGATGGTACAAATACATTCTGTACTTTCAACCCAAACCAAACTAATGAAAAAACTTATTTCAATGGTCACCGCTAATAACTTTTGGTCCCAAATTATTAGAGTTGTTTTTTTTAATAAACGTTAGTTACATTTTTTTTATGTTATTAATTGTACCAGTATGCGGTTTACTGTCCATGTAGATCTACCCAAGTATGATTTTACTTTGATCAATCATTTTGAGATCAAAAGAACAAAGATAAAATTGTAATTCCTAAAATTAAGAATACAATTAAAATTTTAAGATCAAACGATGATACATTAAATTTTAAAATTGGTATATATATGACTTAAAAAGTTTAGAATAAAATAAATTTTATAAATAATAATTTTTGTTATGTACTATATAATTATAATAAGCTATACATGTATCAACTAAAATTAAATAAATTCTCATCAATTTAAATTTTAATATGTCGTTGTTTGATTTCAAAAAATAAATTGCATCTCTAATTTTGGAACTAAGGGAGTATAGTTTACCTAAATAAATTCACATTGACTAATTTGACTCTAATATAAAGCAATTGAAAGATTTATGTTTTGAATTTAGAGATATTTAGTATTACACAAGCACAACAACAATGTTACTATAACATAAAAAATGATAACATAATACTCACATGCGCACACGTGCATAATGTGGGGCCCCGCTTGACATGTGGGTCCCACAAATATGCATGTGTGTGTATATAAGCATTATGTGACCCCTTTTTTTATGTAAAAGTAGCATTATTTCAAGCACAATAAAATTCTTACTAATTAATATTAAGGGTACATATTAAATTCAAGAACATAAAATTATTTTAAAAGTCGTCCTTTTAACGATTATTTTTTAATTTTGAAACTTATGAAGTAATTTTTTTACAGAATTTCTCACTTGCCGACGGATGGACTTTCACCCCTTTGCGTCTGCAACTATTCAACAACCCTAAGTTGGCTTTTTGGTAGTTGTAGTGACCGACTGACCGACTATATATGTGAACGATGTGCAACAAAATTAATGAATGTAAAAGTCACCTCAAACACCCCCGCACCCCATTGACCCCCAACACTCCCCCCCACGCCAACCCACTCCTAAAAAAAAAGAGTTAATTCAATACAATGAATCTTCTTGGGTGCACACTCATAATTTACTGCGCGCAGGCATAGCCGATGTGCGTGTTTTGCACAGTAATCTCTTATACTTGATGATTATATTCGGTTCACACACTTGAAGGGTTAATGGTTGCAAGTCCGCCGAACACCGTCTTTAAAAGACACACACACACACACACCATGTAGCTAGTGGCTTGGCGAAAAAGATAACACTTGAACACTTGCTACTTGCTTAGGTTAAGGAAGACAACATGAACACTTGCTTAGTTTTTTCGCAAATTGCTTGCACCGCTACACCATGTAGCGGCTGCTCCATTAAAAATATTATTTTGTTTTATATTCTTTGTATTATCTCATTATTTAGTCACTTGTTGTTAATAACCAAGCAATCATAATAATAATAACAAAGCAATTTAATAATGACCAAGCAAATTAATTTAATAATGACTAGACAAGCAATTTAATAATGACCAATTAAGCAAATTAATTTAATAATGACCAAGTAAATTAATTTAATAATGACCAGACAAGCAATTTAATAATGACCAATTAAGCAAAGCAATTTAATAATGACCAAGCAAGTGCAAGAGTGAACAGCCGCTACATGGTGTTGTAAAACTTCATTGACCGAACCGTTGCTAGGTGTAGCGGTTATATTTTTTTTTAATATAAAAGATTACAAAGTGGAACTCATTTACACATGTGTTTGATAAGCTCGGGCCCACTTATTAAATTAGAAGCCAGAATAACATGTAGCGGCTGGATATAAAATTACTTCAATCTCAATCTTTTATTAAATTGATCTACTGCTGACAAATGCTGACAAATTGGTTGTCATAAATAGTGATCTGACAACCAGTTAGCATAGATTAGATCTCTCTCTCTATATATATATATATAAACTTGTTTCGTGGCACATAAAAACCAATAAAAACTCACTTATACTAAAGTAATCATCAGAATTTTGACGAAAAATCTCACTTCACCAAAAACTAAGAAGTCACAATAATTAAGCAAAAGCAATAACTAAAATTTCAGCAACTGGTAAATGTTTAATAAGTACAAAATCTATAACTTTTACTAGCTGCTCGAGCAAAATATTACTAGTACAGACAGTGGCCAAGTCAAGATTTTAATTCAGTGGGGTCAAAATAATATTGTGGTCCTATAAATAATTTGGCGGGGGTCGGGGGTTCAGGGGTTGCGCACTCGAGCCAATTTTTTTTAGATAATTTTGTATTTTTCAACCAGTTGCATATGTAATACATGTATTTGGTTACAATATTGTTAATATAACAAGTAATAACATTATATATATAGAGAGAGCTTTCTATGCGAGTGATCCGCATGCGGACCACCTTTAGCGACGGATAAAACCGTCGCTAAACTCGCCGCCATAGGGTCTGAATCGTTGCGATAGCCCAGAACCGTCGTTATAGCCCGGTTCAGACCCTATGACGACGAGTTTAGCGATAATTTTGTCTGTCGTTAAAGGTGGTCCGCATGCGAACCACCCGCATAAGAAGCAGACTATATATATATGTGTGAGAATGATCTATTGACAACGTTGTAAAAAAAAGTCTATCCTCACAACAAATTTCGATCGTCCATCTGGATATCTAACGACCAATATTGCTCCCGTCCACAGTTTAATTTTCAGTATTCTGTAGTTTATTACTGTGGACGGAACATTTAGGACATTTTTCCACGTCCGCGGTATTAAACTGCAGAATACTGTAAACAGGAGCAATATATGTCGTTAGATATCCGAATGAACAATCGAAATTTGTTATAAGAATAAATACTTTTTTACAACGTTATAAATGGATCATCGGTTACTTTACGACATTTATCTCAAATATAATTTTTTACAAACACACATAGTTTTATGTTAGAGTAGTATATTTTCATTTTATGCTCTGTTACTTTACGATTTCTCCGGTAATATAGTATAATATATTTGTTACTTAAATTCGAACATTTCATCATCTACGGTAAAAATTAAATAGAGAAATTTATTACTAGATTCTCCAAAAAATTCTATCCCGGCCTAAACTAGGGGCCGTATTCATGTCATGCTAAGCCACGTCTCGTGTCAGGTTATAAATATTATAATAAATAGGTTAATATTAACCTTAGTCGTTTAATTATTTGGGTTAAGATTCTCAACACTAACACTAATTTGTATAATAATCGTGTTAAACATGTCGACCATTTTAACATATTTAGTACACAAATTAAAATATTTAAATAAAAAAAATAAACATCATTCACTTATTTATTACATAATAATATAATTTATTCATTACAACAATTTATATATATTTCAGAATGCAAGATAACATGGTTAGAAAAGTAACTGAGAAAGTAAAAATTAAATATTTAAGGTAAATTATAACGTTATATCATATTTATTTTTAAATTATTTTAAATAAATATATCTAATCATGTCAAATTTATCAATTTGTTGATTATAAGTATCGACTCATTTAAATTTTGTGTTGAACGTGTTAACTTATTTATAACACGAAAATTATTTATACTTAACACTAACTTTTTTATTGTAGTTGTGTGTGTGTCCAATTACTATGTCGTGTTAAAAATTATCACCCGTAGCTCTACCCCTACTCCTACCCCTACCCCTACCCCTAGGCCAAACCCAACCCAATAATAACGTCCCAGACCTACCAAGTCAAGCCGAATTAATTTTCTCATAAAAAAAAATAAACAAATTAAATAAAGAGATTTTTTATTGCCAATTTGAAAAGAACATCATATAATAATATTGTATACGTGAACCAACTTCAAACATACCAAATGTTACTATTTATTCAAAGGAAAAATAACAAGAAAATAAGATTAAAGTGACATAAATATCTAATTGCGACCAGTTTCAAAAAAATTATCATACTCTATTCTAACCATATAGTTTCCTTTTTTTTCCTTCCAAACCCGTCAATGCATATTTGATGCATGTTTGGACCCATTTTTTATCGCAATAAAAGAAAAGAAAAATTTAGAAGAAAAAAAAAGGCCCCGTCTTTAAAATGATGAACAAAGTATAATTTGCACACATATTAAAAAAAATAAAAATTGAGAAAGGAAAATAAAAAATCGCACAAAGATTATATAAAGTGATGAGTGATTTTATTATTTTTATACTACTAAACCCCATTAATTGATTTAGTTATTTTTCATTTTGTGTACTTTCTCTCATCTTTTTGAGGATAAAAATATTTATATTTTTAGTCATCTTTTGGGGAGGGTAGTGCGTAGTTTTATTTTATGTCCAAACTTGCAGATTAGAAATTAAAATATATTCCAAATATTTTCAATGTACAAAATTAGCAAATTAACAAGTTAGATCTTGTTGACTATTGACCAATTAATCAATGTAACCAAATGTACTTGATCTTTTTTTTTTTACTATAAAGATAATACTAAACAAAATGGTCAACCGACCCATCCCATTTGTAATACTATCATTAGGTGAGCAGTTCTTGTTGTGATAATTAATGGTGTAATTAATGGTGGGTGAAAGTTGCTTTTTGATAGACACCAACACGATTATAAATATACTTCTAAAAATCTAACCACCCTATCTTTCTTAAATAAACAATTTTTACCCTTTTTGAACTGTAGATCTCTCTCTCTCTCTTATATATATATATATATATATAGACACAGACACTTGACCAAAATCTAGAGGGTCACTTTTAAGATCTTGTTGGCCAAAAATTGGTCTTATAAGAGAAGCTAGCCACACACACACACACACACACTTTAGGACAAAGCTCAAGTTAATAGTAATTAATTCATCCAATTGAAGCTTATTAGTTACAGATGTTTCCATAGCAAATGCAAGTTATCCAACTTTTGTTTTCATCACTACATCAGATGATTGAATCTCACTACATCATTTTGAACATTCTCAGTCCAAGATAAGAGCCCATGTTAGAAAAATGGTGCATTTTAATTTTTAAAAGTTGCCAATTTCTATGAAGCCTCTTTACTCGGTTTAAATTACATTAATATTAATTTCCGGTGAAGCTAATGACTCCTTCATATGTAATAAAAATAAATTATGTTTGGTTGTTCTATTGAAATAGAATGAATCATTCTTATTTCAACCAAATTTATGAATTTTATTCTTTAAATGAGTTAGGGTATTGTCTGTATAGAATAAATCATTCCATTCCCATTTCATTCTTTCACCAATTACATTCCTCCAATTCAAACGTGACATAAATTTAACTACCTTAAAGTAAAAAAAATTATTATATATATTAAAAAAAGGGTTGGGAATTAAGTCATTTTATATTTTAATCTAGTTATTAAAGAAAACTCTTATAATGAGATATACGGCGAAAGAAAACTGAGAATTTAATTTTAGGACAAAGGAATACTTACATTTTAGGAACAACTAGATACAAACCCTCCGCATTGCGGTGGGATTATTCAATTTTTTAATAATAAATGTGTACATATAATTAATAAATTAAAATATAATAAGAACATGATAGATTGTTGTGCGATGATCAAATTTTATCCAGAAAAACAGATGAATATACATTGTAGAGGGTAGTGTTGAGATAAAGTAGTGATTTTATTAAATAATAATTAAATTACAAAGGATAATATCAAAACTGTTTAGATTTTTTATAATTTAGGGGATTATAAATCTAAAAAAAGTAAGAGAATGACATTATGCTATTAACTGTTTAGATTTGTAGTGATTTAGAAGATTATAAATCCAAAAAATTAATTAATAACATAAAGTAGTGATTTTATTAAATTACAAAGGATAATATTAAAAGCAGTTGATATTATCTGTAAGACCCCAACTTATTATTAATGAAATTTAATTTTCTCTATTTTGAAATAGTAAGGGTTGATTTGATTAATGTGGATAGTTATGGGTAAAAAAACACAAATATTTCAAAATAAGCAAGTGGTTCATTGTTGTGGGGAATATTCGTTTGGTCGTGGAATATTAAATGCTTGTCGGGGAATATTATTCGTATGACGAGCAAGCGACATGATAATATGGGCCCCATAACCTGAAAAGCGATTGGATGAAGAAAGCGACAAATATAAGTTATTTAAAAATAATGACGTAGTTATTACTGAATTATCTTGTTAAAATACCGGTTGATTAAAAACAAGAAGATATATGCGGTATTGCACCAATTATTGATTCTTACGTAAGAAGGCACTACTCAATAATGGTTACGATAATTCTTATTCGATATTTTATTGATTTAATAATTGCTGCGTTGATATTTTATATTCTTTGTTGTTTGATAATTGTCATTACACAAGATTTTTCATTATCGAAGCAATAATTCATATTATCTAAATAATATTATTTGATAACATTATTGGCAATTTCTAGAAAGTTCGCTCAAGGAGAGGTTTGGTCACCTAATTGCTTGATGTAGAGAGAAATTCTTATTGGAAAGCCCTCTTCTCTGAGGCGCCTCAGTTGTCGATATTGTGATTACGTAATATTATTTGTGAATAATTAATTATTGATTCATATGATGAGAAAAATATTGATTTTATGTGGATATAGATGGAGAAAATTTTAATGTGACAATTGTTGAAAATTGAAATTTTATCTTTTTACGATAAAATAATTCATTTAAATATATTATTATATTTTAATAATATAATAATGGTGATATTTTTACAACGAATGTGGGATATATGAGTATCTGAGGAGGAAGAGTATTTTTGTTGCAATAAATGTTTAAAACATGTTAAACATGTCCTGGTGGACCCCATTTATTGGTCGAAATTTGATTATACCGTAAAATCGTCCGTTTGTGGATTTCGGTCAATTTACATTTGGAATTGGAAAAACTTTCTTCTCGCAAAGTTGTAGAGAATTGAATTTCCTATAAAAAGTCGTGAGTTTCAATTTTCCGACAAAAGGGCTATTTATTGTGAATTATTGAAGTTTCGAAGCTTCAAATAATTGATTTTTGGAAGTTTTAATTATTTTTATTAAGAAAAACGTTTTTATTATTTTTTTGGCACATGTGTGGCTGAAGTTTGGACCAGATTTGTGTGCGTAGGAAATTTGATTATATATATTATTATTATATTAAATTTTCTCGCTTTTTTGGTGTTCTAGCGATTTTCCTATAAATAGTGTGACCGCCCTAAAATAGGTATACATCACCCATTCGGGTTGTCAATACGTGTATGCGAAACAACTACAACTTTATTATTACAACATGAAAAGCGTGAGTTTAAATACAAATATTATCTTCAGAGCAATATCTATACTCAAATAAATCCTCATCACATTTATTGATACATTATTTTACAAAATGGTGAGGACTACTAAACAACTCTCTCTAAAACCTTCATTCCATACCCGACTCGCACTCTCGCTTATATTCTCGCCTCCCGAGAAAAATGGAACAAAAAGGAAAAGGGTGAGCTCAACTAGCTCAAGTAAAGAATATTATGACTAAGATAATATACAACAAATTATCGTTAGTCTTCAACAGGAAAAATCTAATAGAATACAATAGACAACAAATTTTAAATCAATATTCGCAATGAAACAATAATTCATTAGAAGAGTTAAGTAGAGAATGCAAACTACTATCTTCTATGTATGAATTTAAAAGTTCATTATCATCTTTTATCCCTCAGTAACATCAATCAATATACATCCGGAATCAAATATTCATCTTTGCACTACAAGCCAAAGATATTCATCGATTAAGTCATGTTCATTTAAACACTGTTCATCTTTGCACTACTGGCCAAAGATATTCTTCAGAAATCATTCATCTTGCACTACAAAGCCAAAGATATTCCATAATATCATCATTTAAGACCGAGGATGATGAAAATATTTTTTTTAAAGAAAGCGAATCCGGTGAAACAAAATGACAAGGATTAAGGATTAAGAATTCAGTACTTGGTTTTATCCATGTCCAACAATACCTCAAAAATAATCATAATGGTGTAAAATTCAAGAATGATCAAAACATGGATACAATCAAAGCTAGTATCCGTAATAGATATTTTTAGACGAAAAGAAGAAATTTTATTTTTTCGGTAAATAATAGTGTCAGTATACGTGAATAGTCTTAGTATACGTGAATAGTAACTCAAGACACCAAAAGATAGAAATTCCACAAAAACATCTTCACGCTTCATGAATAACTCTTTCGTGAATAAGAATTCGTGAATAAGAACTCGTGAATAGTAACTCATGAATAGTAACCCACATGAAAAAGTTCCAAATTTGATAAAACCTCGGATCAACATTTCAAAGATAATGATATTGAAGAAATAATATCATTACTGAAAAAAAAATAATATCTCTTACCTCGAAAGACAAGATCTTAGTTAAACACCAGGATATAAGCTATGACTTGAACTTGCACCGTATAGCAATACTCAAAGTATACTCAAAATACTCACAAGAATACTCGATATATAGAGAGAAAACTTGATTTACGGTGTGATTTTCAATTCTAACCCAAGCACCTATTTATAGGAAAATCTTTAGAACACCAAAGTAGAAAATTTAATAAAATAATAATATAATTAAACAAATTCAAGCCCACCTTAGACCAACTGAATTCAGCACATTTGTATCACATGTGGGATTGCAAAAAAACGTTTTTCTTAAATAAAACAATTAAAACTTCCAAAAATTAATTATTTTGAACTTGAGCTTCAAAAATTCATAATTAATAGCCCTTTCATCAGAAAATTCGAATCTCATGAGTTTTTATAGGAAATTCAATTCTCTACAACTTTGCAGAAGAAAGTTTTCCAAATTTCAAACAGAAATCGAAAGAAATCCACAAACGGACGATTTTACAGGCTATAATCAAATTTCAGTCAATAAATGGGGTCCACCGACGTGTTTAACATGTTTTAAACATTTATTGCAAAAAAAATACTTTTCCTCCTCGTATACTCATATATCCCACATTCGTTGTAAAATATCACCATTATTATATTATTAAAATATAATAATATATTTAAATGAATTATTTTATCAGAAAAAGATAAAATTTCAATTTTCAACAATTGTCACTATAAAAATTTTCTCCATCTATATCCACATAAAATCAATATTTTTCTCATCATATGAATCAATAATTAATTATTCACAAATAATATTACAGAATCACAATATTGATAATCGAATGATTCAGGAAAGAGGGGGCTTTCCAATAAGAATTTCTTCTCATCGGCGCCGCAATTAGGTGACCAAACCTCTCCTTAGATGTAACTTTCTAGACATTGCCAATAATGTTATCTAATAATATTATTCAAATAATATGAATTATTGCTTCGATAAAAAATATCGTGTAATGACAATTATTCAAACAACAAAGAATATAAAATATCAACGCAAAGCAATTATTAACTCAATAAAATATCGAGCGAAGAATTACTCAGAACCATTATTGAGTAGTGCCTTCAATAATTGGTGCAATACTGAAGTATCTTCTTGTCAACAAACAATGGCGACAGACATCGTGTTTTAACCACGGGGTATTCCAATAGTGTTAATTGTAATAACTACACCGTTATTTTTAAACAACTTATATTTTGTCGTTTTCTTCATCCAATCGCTTTCAGTTATGGGGCCCCACATACATGATACAAGTCGTCTGAATATTCCCCGACAAAGACGAATATTCCACGACCAAACGAATATTCCCAACAACAATGAATATTTTATAACCACTTGCTTATTTTGAAATATTTACATATTTTACCCATAACTATCCACATTAATCAAATCCACCCTTACTATTTCAAAATAATAAATAAAGAAAATTCCTTTTTATTTAAAAAAATTTGGGGTTTTACAACCTCCCTTCTTATGAAATTTCGTCCTCGAAATTGACGACGCATACTGTGTGTTTTGAAAAGGTGAGGATACCTCGCTTTCATTTTCGTTTCAATTCCTGTGTCATTTCCTCTATAGCATGATTCCTCCACGTAACTTTAACTTGTGGTATGACCACACGTAGGACATGTGCTCCTTCCTATCCAAAATCTTGACAGTACCTCCTCATACGTTAAGTCTTCTTGGCTATCTCGTCCGGTTCTAACTCTATAACATGGTTCGGGTCTTTCACATATTTACGAAATACGATATGTGAAACACATTATGAACACGAGACATACTTTGAGGTAACGCAAGTCTATAGCTACATTTCCTACTCGGTCAAGAATTTGAAATGGACCAATAAATCGTGGATTGAGCTTTCCTCTTTTCCCAAATCTTGTAACTCCCTTCCATGGAGCAACTCGCAACAATACATGATCCCCTACACTAAATTCACGTCCTTTCGATGAAGATCCGCATAACTCTTTTTGTCGATCTTGTGCTTGGTTTGTATACGTTGTCGAATCATTTGGATCTTTTTCGTAGTCATACGTACCAACTCGGGTCCCAACGGTGTTGCTTCACCCACCTCGTCCCAACATCTTTGGAGAGCGACACTTTCGTCCATATAATGCTTCAAATGGAGCTACACCTATACTTGCTCGATAACTATTGTTGTAGGAGAATTCCACCAATGGTAAATACTTATCCCAAGCGCCCTTGAAGTCTCAGGACACGAGTCTTAATAGATCTTCAAGAGTTTGAATAGTCCTCTCTCGATTGTCCGTCCGTTTGGGGATGGTATGTCGAATCGAATCGCAAACTGCGCTCCATAGCTTTTTGCAAGCTAACCCAAAATCTTGAAGTGAATCTTGGGTCACGATCCAAACTATGGATATGGGCATGCCATGCAACCTCACAATCTCATTCACGTCATATACTAGCAAGACGTTCAAGGAATAAGTCTCCGTGATCGGCAAGAAATGAGCGAGACTTGGTTAATCTATCAACAATAACCCAAATAGCATTGATGCCTTCGAGAAACCGTAGGAAGACCCGTGAATTGAAATCCATGGTAATGTGTTCCCACTTCCATTTCGAGAATCTCAAGTGGTTGCAACGGACCCTTAGGTAACAGATGCTCCGCCTTTACACGTTGACAAGTTAAACACATTGAGATAAACTTTGCAATCTCTCTCTTCATATTGTTCCACCAAAATGTATGTCAAGATCACGATACATTTTAGTACTTTTAGGATGGATTGCAAATGGTGTATTGTGTGCCACCATCATAATCTTGTACTTCAAATCGTCGAGTCGTTAGGAACACAAAGTCTAGAGTGGACTCAAGTATTCCTTCTTCATCAATTCTCGCCCGAAATAGCTCCTTCTTGTACTTTTTCTTCTTCATACGATATGTTTCCGGCCTGTGGGCTCGAGCAACCTTAACTTTTTCTATTAAAGTTGGCTCTATGTCGTATACTTGACATCATCGCACTTTTCGTTCAGCATATGATCTTCTACTCAACGCGCGTCTACCACGTTCGCTTTACCGGGATGGTATTGAATAATGTGGTCGTAGTCTTTCAATAGTTCGAGCCAACGTCATTGCCAGCATGTTGAGTTCTTTTGAGTGAAGAAATATTTAAGGCTTTTATGGTCGAATATATCTCCACTTTCTCCCCATATAGATAGTGCCTCCATATCTTTAAGCATGAAAACGATCGCCGCCAACTCTAGATCATGAGTAGGATAATTCCTCTCATACTCTTTTAAGTTGTCGCGAGGCATAGGCTATGACTTTTCCCACGTTGCATGAGAACACATCTAACCCTTTGCTCAAGCATCATCAGTAGATAACAAATCCATCCGAACCGGATGGTATTGTTAGAACAAAAAGAAATAAGTCTCCTCTTAAGCTCTTGGAAACTTTTTCGCATTCTTCGCTCCAAACGAATTTTGTATCCTTCCCGAGTTATTTGAGTTAATGGAGTAGCGATTCGAGAAAACCCTTCCACGAATCTCCGATAATAACCAAATAAGCCCAAAAAGCTACGCATCAGACTTGATCACCGATTTTTGGTTGCTCCAACTTTGTATTGCTTCAATCTTCACGGGTCCACGGATACTCCATGTTTCGACACCACGTGCCCAAGGAATGCTACTTCCTCAAGCCGTAACTCGCATTTCTTTAATTTGGCATATAGTTTGTTTCATGAAGCCTTTGGAGTACCAGCTTCAAATGGTGCTCATGATCTTCACGACTTTTGGAATATATAAGGATGTCATCAATAAAGACAACAACAAATTGATCCAAATATTCCTTGAATACTCGGTTCATCATATCCATGAAAGCCGCAGGAGCATTAGTCAGTCCGAAAGACATGACTAAGAATTCATAATGCCCGTACCGAGTTTCAAGGCGTCTTTTGAATATCCTCGATTCTAATCTTGGTGATGATATCCGTAAGCGAAGATCGATTTTGAAAAGAATTGTGCCCCTCAGAATTTGGTCAAACAAGTCATCAATACGAGGTAGAGGATACCTATTCTTGATGGTGACATGGTTCAATTCCGATAGTCAATACAAAGTCGATATACTCCGTCTTTCTTCTTTACGAATAAAACAGGAGCACCCCAAGGAGATGTACTAGGACGAATGAAACCGATGTCCAACAATTCCTGTAGTTGGATCTTTAACTCCTGAAGTTCAATAGGAGCCATTCGATATGGGGTTTTAGAAATGGGCTTTGTACCAGGTTCAAGATCAATAAAGAATTCAACTTCACGTTCTGGGGGTAGACCGGGAAGTTCTTCGAAAAATCGTCGGGAAAGTCAATAACAACAGAATATTATTCAAATTTGACGTGTCTTTATTCAAATCCATAACATGGGCTAAGAAAGCTTGACATCCGTTTTTTAATAAACGAAAAGCTTTATGATTAGATATGATGATGATTGATTTTAATGGTTTAGTTGCTTGAATTTCGCATAACAGGTTGGTTAGGAATATGAAAACTAACAACCTTACGAAAACAATCAATTTTGGCATGATGAGTAGTTAACCAATCAATCCCTAAAATCACATCAAAAGCAAGTATCTTTAAAGAGATAAGGTCAATGCGGGTAAGGTGATGGTGCCAACTTGAATCAAACAAGATTTATAAATAGTGGATGTGATGAAAGTTTCTCCTAACGGAGTTTCCACAGATAGGTCAAAGTCTAATTTCTCCGAGTCAAGTTTAAACGTTGAGCACATGCGGAGAGATAAATGAATGGGTAAAGACCCAGATCAAGTAAGGTATAAACTTTGCAAGAATTTATAAATAGCTTACCCGTGATAACCTCGTTTGGGTTCCTCGCATTATGACCATCACAACAAACGCTCTTCCCGGAATCGTTGACTTTGACTTTTTAGGGACGATGTTTTTAGTCACCGTCCCCATTGAACTAGGTTTCGCCATCTGCATAATCTCGAGCAATATGTCCTTCCTTTCCACAACTATAACATACCTTGAACTGTTGTGGGCGGTTTGAACTGATATGTCCCTCTTTCCGCATTTGTAAGATATGACCGGTGGTCGTTCTCCTCCCTTAGAACCGATTCTTCAGACCGCCGCATCGTCTTCACATGGTCGTTGTTAAATCTCCTCTTTTAAAATCTCCTCCCGACTCGCTTCTTTCATTTTCATATGGCTATGATTACCACCAGAGTGGTAACCATTTTTGTCCGTCTGTTTCTTTCTCCATTTGGTTATCATTATTACATTGATCGCTATCTACCGTACGATCCTCGGTTGTGGTCCTCGGTTGACCGTACTCGTTATCTCGCTCTAATAATTGAATTCGCATTTACAACATCCGAATAGAGAGAAAGTTTATGAGAAATGAGATCTTGGCGTACGCCGGGTTTCAAACCTCTAAGAAACATCCGCGCTATCATCGTTCCTCATTCTCCACCAAATGAGGTGCAAACTCGGATAACTCGCAAACTTTGCCTCGTCATCGAGACACCGTCATGTTGTTACGCCCAATCTAATAAACTCCACTTCCTTCATATGACGTAACACTTTCGTGAAAGTATTTGTCATTAAATAGTTTCAAACGTCTCCCAGAGACATCTTTGAGTGCGGTTGGATGGGTACGCTTCATGTAGACTCCCACCCAGTAGTCGCCTCGCCACGGAACATAAAGGTGGCGAATGGAACCTTTGTTCTCCCGCATCCCAAGACATCGAATATCTTGGTAATTTGCTTGACCCATGTTTCCGCCATGATCGGATCCGCTTTCCCTTAAATTCTCGGTGGTCCCAACTCTTTGAAGCGCTGGCTATGATAAACCCGTGAATTGCTATCATTTCCTCCTCAGTATTTTGAACACGAGTCTCCTCGCCCGATTTTACATGAATCGCAAAAAACTTCTAAACATCCCTCGTTCATCATCTCGCTTCAATGGTGTTGTTCACGGGAGGAACATTGCCACTGTTGCACGTTCTCCTCGTTTGGTGAGTACAGCGTCTCCACGGTCTCATTTCCATTGTTAGTATTCTCAATCGACATTCTCAACATCATCATAAAACAAGG
Organism: Panax quinquefolius; assembly: GCA_020205615.1. Lineage (NCBI taxonomy): Eukaryota > Viridiplantae > Streptophyta > Magnoliopsida > Apiales > Araliaceae > Panax > Panax quinquefolius. The sequence goes on from CM035155.1 coordinate 20,284,005, forward strand.
GTTAATTAAGGAAATCAATATATCACATAATATCCCTATATATATCTTGACCAACTAACAAATAAGCTTAGGTAGGACACACTAGCAAAGGATTTACCTCTCTCCTCCTAGTTCTATTCCCGATCTCCTGAGATCATATCCCTAAGCTCGATACCAACCGTGACGCCCCAAAATAGGTATACATCACCCATTCGAGTTGTCAATACATGGTACGTAAACAACTACAACTTTATTATTACAACAAGAAAAAGCGTGAGTTTAAATACAAATATTATCTTCTGTAGATAATATCTATACTCAAATAAATCCTCATCACATTTATTGATACATTATTTTACAAAATGGTGAGGACTACTAAACAACTCTCTCTAGAACCTTCATTCCATACCCGACTCGTACTCGCTATATTCTCGCCTCCTGAGAAAAATGGAACAAAAAGGAAAAGGGTGAGCTCAACTAGCTCAGTAAAGAATATTATGACTAAGATAATATACAACAATTATCGTTAGTCTTCAACAGGGAAAAATATAATAGAATACAATAGACAACAAATTTTAAATCAATATTCGCAGACGAAAATAATAATTCATTAGAAGAGTTAAGTAGAGAATGCAAACTACTATCTTTATGTATGAATTTAAAAGTTCATCGTCTATCTTTTATCCTGTAACATCAATCAATATACATCCGGAATCAAATATTCATCTTTGCACTACATGTGCCAAAGATATTCATCGCTTGGTCATGTTCATTTAAACACTGCTCATCTTTTGCACTACGGGCCAAAGATATTCTTCAGAAATCATTCATCTTTGCACTACAGGCCAAAGATATTCCATAATATCATCATTTAAGACTGAGGATGATGAAAAATATTTTTTAAAGAAACGAATCCAGTGAAACAAAATGACAAGGATTAAGGATTAAGAATTCGTACTTGGTTTTATCCATGTCCAACAATACCTCAAAAATAATCATAGTGGTGTAAAATTCAAGAATGATCAAAACATGGATACAATCAAAGCTAGTATCCAGAATAGATATTTTGGACGAAAAGAAGAAATTTTATTTTTTCGGTAAATAGTGTCAGATATCGTGAATAGTGCAGAGTATACGTGAATAGTAACTCACACCAAAAGATAGAAATTCCACAAAAAAAAACATCTTCACGCTTCATGAATAGTACTCGTGAATAAGAACTCGTGAATAGTAACTCATGAATAGTAATCATGAATAGTAAATCCCGACATGAAAAAGTTCCAAATTTGATAAAAACCTCAGATCAACATTTCAAAGATAATGATATTGAAGAAATAATATCATTACTTGAAAAAAATAATATCCCTTACCTCGAAAGAGCAAGATTTCTAGTTGAAACACGGATATATAGGCTATGACTTGAACTGCACAGACAGTATAGCAATACTCAAAGTATACTCAAAATACTCACAAGAATACGCCGATAATATAGAGAGAAAACTTGATTTAAGTGTGATTTTCAATTCTAACCTAAGCACTCTATTTATAGGAAAATCTTTAGAACACCAAAGCGTAAAATTTAATAAAATAATAATATAATTAAACAAATTCAAGCCCACCTTAGACCAACTGAATTCAACACATTTGTATCACATGTGGGATTGCAAAAAAACATTTTCCTTAAATAAAACAATTAAAACTTCCAAAAATTAATTATTTTGAACTTTGAGCTTCAAAATTCATAATTAATAGCCCTTTCATCAGAAAATTGAATCTCACGTGTTTTTATAGGAAATTCAATTCTCTACAACTTTGCAGAAGAAAGTTTTTCCAAATTCCAAATGTAAATCGACCGAAATCCACAAACCAAGCGATTTTACAATTATAATCAAATTTTCATCAATAAATGGGGTCCATTGACATGTTTAACATGTTTTAAACATTTATTGCACAAAAAAAATACTTTTCCTCCTCAGATACTCATATATCCCACATTCGTTGTAAAATATCACCATTATTATATTATTAAAATATAATAATATATTTAAATGAATTATTTTATCGAGGAAAAAGATAAAATTTCAATTTTCAACAATTGTCACTATAAAAATTTTCTCCATCTATATCCACATAAAATCAATATTTTTCTCATCATATGAATCAATAATTAATTATTCACAAATAATATTATGTAATCACAATATCGACAACCTGTGCTCCTCAGGAAGAGGGGCTTTCCAATAAGAATTTCTTCTCACTTGGCGCCGCAATTAGGTGACCAAACCTCTCCTTAGATGTAACTTTCTAGACATTGCCAATAATGTTATCTAATAATATTATTCAGGATAATATGAATTATTGCTTCGATAAAAAAAAATTGTGTAATGACAATTATTGAAACAACAAAGAATATAAAATATCAACGCAAAGAATTATTAACTCAATAAAATTGAGCAAGAATTATCGTAACCATTATTGAGTAGTGCCTTCAATAATTGGTGCAATACTGGTAATTCTCTTTGTGCAACAACAACGCAGTACATCGTGTTTTAACCAAAGGGTATTCCAATAGTGTAATTCAGAATAATAACTACGCCTGATTATTTTTAAACAACTTATATTTGTCGTTTTCTTCATCCAATCGCTTTCCGTTACATGGGCCACACATGCTCATTTAGCGTCGCATCGAATATTCCCGACAAGACGAATATTCCACGACCAAACGAATATTCCCAAAACAATAAATGAATATTTTATAACCACTTGCTTATTTTGAAATATTTGCGTATTTTACCCATAACTATCCACATTAATCAAATCCACCCTTACTATTTCAAAATAATAAAAAAAAGGAAATTCCTTTTATTTAAAAAAATTTGGGGTCTTACATAGGGTGCTTAGGTTAGAATTGAAAATCACATTTAAGCTCAAGTTTTTCTCTCTATATTATTGAGCGTATTCATGAGTATTTTGAGTATAATTTGAGTATATTTATATTTTCATTGCAAGTTCAAGTCATAGCCTATATCAGGTGTTTCAATTATCGAGTGTAAGTAATCTTGATCTTTCAAGTAAGGGATATTATTATTTTTCAGTAATGATATTATTTCTTCAATATCATTATCTTTGAAATATCGATCCAAGTTTTTATCAAATTTGGAACTTTTGGTGTCTGAGTTACTATTCACGATATACGACCTAGACTATTCACGATATCTGCATTATTCATTATTCACTTAAATCTAAGACTATTCATCGAAAAATGAAAATTTTCCTTTTCGTCTAAAATATCTATTGTGGATACTAGCTTTGATTGTATCCATGTTTTGATCATTCTTGAATTTTACACCACTATGATTATTTTTGAGGTATTTTTGGACATGGATAAAACAAAGTACTTAATCCTTAATCCTTAATCCTTGTCATTTTGTTTCACCGGATTCGTTTTTTAAAAAATATTTTCATCATCTTCGCCTTAAATGATGATATTATGGAATATATTTGGCCCGTAGTAAAAAGATGAATGATTTCGAAGAATATCTTTGGCCCGTAGTGCAAAAAAGATGAACAGTGTTTAGATGAACATGATTAATGATGAATATCTTTGGCCTCGTAGTGAAAAGATGAATATTTGATTCCGTATATATATTGATTGATGTTACAGGATAAAAGATAGACGATAAACTTTTAAATTCATACATAGAAGATAGTAGTTTGCATTCTCTACTTAACTCTTCTAATGAATTATTATTTCATCTGTAATATTGATTTAAAATTTGTTGTCTATTGTATTCTATTAGATTTTTCCCCTAAAGACTAACGATAATTTGTTGTATATTATCTTAGTCATAATATTCTTTTATCGGGCTAGTTAAGCTCACCCTTTTCCTTTTTGTTCCATTTTTCTTCTCGGGAGGCTAGAAATATAGCGAAAGTACGTAGCCTGGGTATGGAATGAAGGTTCTGTAGAGAGTTGTTTAGTAGTCCTCACCATTTTGTAAAATAATGTATCAATAAATGTGATGAGGATCTATTTGAGTATAGATATTGTCTGTAAGATAATATTTGTATTCAAACTCACGCTTTATTGTTGTAATAATAAAGTTGTAGTTGTTTCGTATCATGTATCGACAACTCGTAATGGGTGATGTATACCTATTTTGGGGGCGCCACGCTTGGTATCGAGCTTAGGATATGATCTTCAATGAGATCGGGGAATAGAACCAGAGGAGAGACGAGTAAATCCTTCTCTAAGGTGTCCTACCTAAGCTTATTTGTTAATTGGTCAAGATATAAGGATATTATGTGATATATTGATTTCCTTAATTAACCCTTGTTTTATGACAAGATTTGAGAATGTCGATCGAGAATATTAACAATGGAAATGAGACCGTGGAGACGCTCGACTCACCAACGAGGAGAACGTGCAACAGTCACGGCAATGTTCCTCCCGTGAACAACACCACCGAGCGAGATGATGAACGAGGGATGTTTAGAAGCTTTTTTGCAGATTCATGCAAAATCGCACGAGGAGACTCGTGTTCAAAATATAGGAGGAAATGATAGTAATTCACACGGGTTGTCACAAACAAGCAGATTCAAAGAGTTGGGACCACTGTGAATTTAAGGGAAAGCCAGATCCGATCATGGCGGAAACATGGGTCAAGCAAATTACCAAGATATTCGATGTCTTGGGATGCACGGAGAACAGAAGGTTCCATTCGCCACCTTTATGTTCCGTGGCGAAGCAGATCATCGGTGTGAGTCTATGAAGCGTACCCATCCAAACCAAGACTCAAAGATGTCTGGGAGACATTTGAAACTATTTAATGACAAATACTTTCCGAAAGTGTTCGGCTATGAAGGAAATGGAGTTCATCGATTAGAACAAAACAATATGACGGTGTCTCAAAGACGAGGCAAAGTTTGCAGAGTTATCCGTGTTTTGCACCTCATTGGTGGAGAATGAGGAACGTATGACGCGGATGTTTTCGAGAGATTTAAAACCCGAAGATACGACAATATCTCATTTCTCATAAATTTTCTCTATTCAGATGTTGTTAATGTGGCTCAATTGTTAGAGCGAGATAACGAGTATGTTCAACCGAGGGACCATAACCAGGATCGTACCGTAGATAAGAACAATGTAATAATGATAACCAAATGAGAAAGAAACAGACGGACAAAAATGGTAACCACTCGGTGGTAATCATGGCCATGAAAATAGAAAGAAGCGAGTCAGAGGAGATTTTAAAAGAGGAGATTTAACAACTAATTATGTGAAGACGACAAAGGTCAGCAAAGAATCGGTTCTAAGGAGGAGAACGACCACCCCGGTCATATGCTTCAAATGCGAAAAGAGGGACATATCACCAAACCGCCCACAACAGATTCAAGGTATGCTATAATTGTGGAAAGGAAGGACATATCGCCGAGATCAGACGCAGAGAATAAACCTAGTTCAATGGGGACGGTGACTCAAAAGATCGTCTCGTAAAAGTCAAAGTCAACGATTCCGGAAGAGCGTTTGTTGTGATCGGTCAAAATGCGAGAACCCAAACGAGGTGATCACGGTAAGCTATTTATAAATTCTCTGAAGTTTATACCTTACTTGATAACCGGTATACCCATTCATTTATCTCTCCGCATGTGCTCAACGCTTAAACTTGACCGAGAAATTATACTTTGACCTATCTCGTGGAAACTCCGCTAGAGAAACTTTCATCACATCCATCGCTTATAAATCTTGTTTGATTCAAGTTGGCACCATCACCTTACCATTGACTTTATCTCTTTAAAGATACTTACTTTTGATGTGATTTTAGGATTGATTGGTTAACTACTCATCATGCCAAAATTGATTGTTTTCGTAAGGTTGTTAGTTTTCATATTCCTAACCAACCTTGTTGTATTTAATTCATGCAACTAAACCATTAAAATCAATCACCATCTATATCTAATCATAAAGCTATTCGCTTATTGAAAAACGGATGTCAAGCTTTCTTAGCCCATGTTATGGATTTGAATAAAGACACGCCAAATTTGAATAATATTCCGTTGTTATCGATTTTCCGACGATTTTCAAGAACTTCCCTGCCTACCCCGTAACGTGAAGTTGAATTCTTTATTGATCTTGAACCCGCACAAAGCCCATTTCTAAAACCCCATATCGAATGGCTCCTATTGAACTTCGGGAGTTAAAGATCCAACTACGGAATTGTTGGACATCGGTTTCATTCGTCCCAAGACATCTCCTCGGGGTGCTCCTGTTTTTATTCAGAAGAAGAAGAAAGACGGAGTATGCGACTTTAGTATCGACTATCGGGGAATCGAACCATGTCACCATCAAGAATAGGTATCCTCCACCTCGATTGATGACTTGTTTGACCACTAGTAAGGGCACAATTCTTTTCAAAAATCGATCTTCGCTCGGATATCATCACCAAGATTAGAATCGAGGATATTCCAAAGACGCCTTCGTAACTCAGATGGGCATTATGAATTCTTAGTCATGTCTCTTTGACTAACTAATGCTCCTCGCGGCTTTCATGGATATGATGAACCGAGTATTCAAGGAATATTTGGATCGATTTGTTGTTGTTTTTATTGATGACATCCTCATATATTCCAAAAGTCGTGAAGATCATGAGCACCATTTGAAGTCGGTACTCCAAAGGCTTCGTGAAAACAAACTATATGCCAAATTGAAAAGAAATGCGAGTTCTTGCTCGAGGAAGTAGCATTCCTTGGGCATGTGGTGTCAAAACATGGAGTATCCGTGGACCCGCCAAGATTCAAGCAATACAAAGTTGGGAGCAACCAAGTCGATGGATCAAGTACATAGCTTTTTGGGTCTTAAATTTGGTTATTATCTGAGATTCGTGGAAGGGTTTCTTGAATCGCTACTCCATTAACTCAAATTAACTTCGGAAGGATACAAAATTGTTTGGGAGCCAAGAATGGGAGAAGAGTTTCCAAGAGCTTAAGAGAGACTTATTTTTCAGTCACTGTTCTAACAATACCATCCGGTTCGGATGGATTTGTTATCTTCAATGATGCTTCGTGCAAAGGGTTAGGATGTGTTCTCACGTGGAAAGTCATAGCCTATGCCTCATGACAACTTAAAGAGTGTGAGAGGAATTATCCTACTCATGATCTAGAGTTGGCAAAGCAATGCTTTCACGCTTAAAGATATGGAGGCACTATCTATATGGGGAGAAAGTGGAGATATATTCGCACCATAAAAGCCTTAAATATTTCTTCACTCAAAAAGAACTCAAACACGTGGCAATGACGTTGGCTCGAGCTATTGAAAGACTACGACCACACTATTCAATACCATCCCGAAAAGTTTAACGTGGTGGTACGACGCGACGAGTAGAAGATCATGCGCGGAATGAGTGCGATGATGTCAAGTATACGACAGAGCCAACTTTAATAGAAAAAGTTAAGGTCGCTTTCAAGCCACCAATTCTTGAGTCGATGCGTATGAAGAAGAAAGTACAAGAAGGAGCTATTCCTAAGCGAGAATTGATGGAGAAGGAATACTTTGAGTCCACTCTAGACTTTGTGTCCTTAACGACTGATTTGAAGTACAAGATTATGATGGAGGCACACAATACACCATTTGCAATCCATCTCGAAGTACAAAATGTATCGTGATCTTCTACATACATTTTGGTGGAACAATATGAAGAGAGAGATTGCAAAGTTTATCTCAATGTGTTTAACTTGTCAACGTAAAGGCGAGAGCATCTAGTACCTAAGGGTTCGTTGCAACCACTTGAGATTCCGAAATGGAAGTGGGAACACATTACCATGGATTTCACTATTCTGGTCTTCCTACGGTTTCTCAAGGCATCAATGTTATTTGGGTTATTGTTGATAGATTAACCAAGTCTCGCTTTCATTTCTTGCCGACACGGAGACTTATTCCTCGAACGTCTTGCTAGTATGCACGTGAATGAGATTGTGAGGTTGCATGGCATGCCCAGATCCATAGTTTTAGATCGTGACCCAAGATTCACTTCAAGATTTTGGGTTAGCTTGCAAAAAGCTATGGGCACGGATTACTGATTTATCTTCAGATACCATCCTCAAAACGGACGGACAATCAGAGAGGACTATTCAAACTCAAGATCTATTAAGACTCGTGTCCTAGACTTCAAGGGCGCTTGGGATAAGTATTTACCATGGTGGAATTCTCCCACAACAACAAAGCTTATCGTGCAAGTATAGGTGTGGCTCCATTTCAAGCATTATACGGACGAAAGTGTCGCTTCCAATATGTTGGGACGAGGTGGGTGAAGCAACATTGTTGGGACCCGAAAGTTAGAAAGACGATGACTCACCGAAAAGATCCAAATGATTCGACAACGATACAAACATCACAAGATCGACAAAAGAGTTATGCGGATCTTCATCGAAAGGACGTGGAATTTAGTATAGGGGATCATGTATTGTCATGAAGTTGCTCCATGGAAGGGAGTTACAAGATTTGGGAAGAGAGGAAAGCTCAATCCACGATTTATCGTTCCATTTCAAATTCTTCGACCGAGTAGGAAATGTAGCCTATAGACTCGCAGCGTTACCTCCAAGTATGTCTCGTGTTCATAATGTGTTTCACATATCCGCATTTCAGTAAATATGTGAAAGACCCGAACCACGTTATAGAAGTTAGAACCTGGACGAGATAGCCAAGACTTAACGATGAGGAGGTAATGCCAAGATCTTGGATAGAAGGAGCATGTCCTACGCCAAGCAAAGGTCATACCACAAGTTAAAGTTTTGTGGAGGAATCATGCTATAGAGGAAATGACGGGAATTGGAAACGGAAATGAAAGCGAGGTATCCTCACCTTTTCAAACACTGTGCACGTGACGTCAATTTCGAGGACAAAATTTCATAAGGAGTGGAGGTCAGAAGACCCCAACTTATTATTAATGAAATTTAATTTTCTATTTTGAAATAGTAAGGGTTGATTTGATTAATGTGGATAGTTATGGGTAAAAACGCAAATATTTCAAAATAAGCAAGTGGTTATAAAATATTCATTGTTGTCGGGGAATATTCGTTTGGTCGTGGAATATTCAGATCGCTTCGGGAATATTAAACGACGGTAGTGACCATGTGTGGGCCCCATAACTAAAAAGCGATTGGATGAAGAAAACGACAAATATAAGTTGTTTAAAATAATAACAGTAGTAGTTATCACTAATTATCTTGTTAAAATACTCTGTGGTTAAAACACAAGAAGACACCAGATCGCACCAATTATTGATTCTTACGTAAGAAGGCACTACTCAATAATGGTTACGATAATTACTGCTCAAAGATTTTATTGATTTAATAATTGTTGCGTTGATATTTTATATTATTGTTGTTTCAATAATTGTCATTACACAAGATATTTTTCATTATCGGCTAATAATTCATATTATCCGAATAATATTATTAGATAACATTATTGGCAATGTCTAGAAAGTTACATCTAAGGAGAGGTTTGGTCACCTAATTGCGCCGCCAAGAAGAGAAATTCTTATCGAAAGCCCCTCTTCCCTGAACCGCCGGTTGTCAATATTGTGATTCTCGTAATATTATTTGTGAATAATTAATTATTGATTCATATGATGAGAAAATATTGATTTTATGTGGATATAGATGGAGAAAATTTTAATGTGACAATTGTTGAAAATTAAAATTTTATCTTTTTTCGATAAAATAATTCATTTAAATATATTATTATATTTTAATAATATAATAATGGTGATATTTTTACAACGAATGTGGGATATATGAGTATACGAGGAGGAAGAGTATTTTTGTTGCAATAAATGTTTAAAACATGTTAAACATGTCGGTGGACCCCATTTATTGATCGAAATTTGATTATAACTGTAAAATCGCCTGTTTGTGGATTTTTGGTCAATTTACATTTGGAATTTGGAAAAACTTTCTTCTCGCAAAGTTGTAGAGAATTGAATTTCCTATAAAAAGTCGTGAGTTTGAATTTTTCCGATAAAAGGGCTATTTATTGTGAATTATTAAAGTTTCAAGCTTCAAATAATTGATTTTTGGAAGTTTTAATTATTTTTATTAAGAAAAACGTTTTTTTATTGTTTTTGGCACACATGCTGAAGTTTGGACCAGATTTTTTTATGAGGAAATTTGATTATATATATTATTATTATATTAAATTTTCGCTTGGTGTTCTAAGCATTTTCCTATAAATAGGTGCTTAGGTTAGAATTGAAAATCACACCGTAAACTCAAGTTTTCTCTCTATATTATCGAGCGTATTCTTGTGAGTATTTTGAGTATAATTTGAGTATAGCTATACTATGCAAGTTCAACTCATAGCCTATATCCTGTTTCAATTTGTAAGATCGATCTTTTCGAGGTAAGGATATTATTTTTTTCAGAATGATATTATTTCTTCAATATCATTATCTTTGAAATATTGATCTGAAGTTTTTATCAAATTTGGAACTTTTGGTGTCTGAGTTCTTATTCACGATACTCAAGACTATTCACGATACTATGCATCTTATTCATTGAATAATCAAGACTATTCATCGAAAAATGAAAATTTTCCTTTTTTTGTCTAAAATATCTATTGTGGATACTAGCTTTGATCAGATCCATGTTTTGATCATTCTTGAATTTTACACCACTATGATTATTTTTGAAGTATTTTTGGACATGGATAAAACAAAGTACTAATCCTTAATCCTTAATCCTTGTCATTTTGTTTTCATTGGATTCGCTTTTTTTAAAAATATTTTCATCATCTTCGCCTTAAATGATGATATTATGGAATATATTTGGCCTCGTAGTGTAAAGATGAATGATTTTCGAAGAATATCTTTGGCCCGAAAAGTGCAAAGATGCAAAGATGAACATGACTAATCGATGAATATCTTTCGCTTTTGTAGTAAAAAGATGAATATTTGATTCCGGATATATATTGATTGATGTTACAAGGATAAAAGATAGACGATGAACTTTTAAATTCATACATAGAAGATAGTAGTTTGCATTCTCTACTTAACTCTTCTAATGAATTATTATTTCCTGCTAATATTGATTTAAAATTTGTTGTCTATTGTATTCTATTAGATTTTTCCTCGTTGAAGACTAACGATAATTTGTTGTATATTATCTTAGTCATAATATTCTTTTATCGGGCTAGTTGAGCTCACCCTTTTTCCTTTTTGTTCCATTTTTCTTCTCGTGAGGCGAGAATATAAGCGAGTACGAGTCTCGGGGTATGGAATGAAGGTTTAGAGAGAGAGTTGTTTAGTAGTCCTCACCATTTTGTAAAATAATGTATCAATAAATGTGATGAGAATCTATTTGAGTATAGATATTGTCTCAGAAGATAATATTTGTATTCAAACTCACGATTTCTTGTTGTAATAATAAAGTTGTAGTTGTTTTCATGCATCATGTATCGACAACTCAGAATGGGTGATGTATACCTATTTTGGGGGCGTCACATTATCAAAACAGTTTAGATTTGTAGTGATTTAGGAGATCATAAATCTATAATTTAGGAAAATGAATTAGGATTTGTTTTCATCCTCATTTGTTAGGTTAGTTGGACAGTTTTGTTAAGGGTCTTAAGGAACATTAATTAGACAAGACACATGTTGAATTGTGAGAATGACAAGTGTCAAGTTATGGTATCATGTACTGTGCTTTAATATATATATATATATATATATAGATAGATAGATAGATAGATAGATAGATAGATAGATTTTAAATATTTTAAACTGTATAATATACTGTTGTAATATAATTATAAATGGTATAATATTATGTTGTATTAATAGAAATAAAATTAGGTTAAATAACGGAGAGTAATAACAAAGTAGTGATTTTAGGATATAATAATTAAGTTAGAAATGATAATATCGTAGCAGTTGACATTACCAAAATAATTTAGATTTATAGTGATTTAGGAGATTATAAATTTAAAATATTAATTTGGGATTAAAAAAGTAGTGATTTTAGGAGATAATAATTAAATTAGTAATGATAAGATTAGAGCGATTAACATTATCGTAGCAGGTTTAGATTTGTAGTGATTTATGAAATTATAAAATTAAAATATTAATGTGGAATTCAAAAGTAGTGATTTTAAAGTAATGATTTAGGAATTATAAAATCAACATAGTAAGTTATGAATAATATTATTTGTTATTTTAATTTTGTTTTAAATATTTTAAATTGTATAATATTATGTTGTAATATAATTATAAATGATAAAATATTATGTTGTAATATAATTTAATTAGTAAATATCTGCATAGTTTAGATAGGTAGTAATTTTATTATTTTGTTATATACGTGTATTATAATATTATATCATACGTGTATTATAATATTATATCATACATGTATGATATAATGTATGGTATAATTATGTATGATATAATATTAGAAAAATAGTGATTTTAGGATATAATAATTATGTTTAGAAAAATAATAGATTTTGGGGATTATAAAATCAACATAGTAAGTTACGATTGATATTATTTGTTATTTAAATTTTATTTTAAATGCCATATTTGAATAGTTGATTCCAAATTTAGGGGAATAAATTTAGGTTTGTTTCAACCTCATTTGTTATGTTAGTTGAGCATTTTTGTTAAAGGTCTTAAGAAACATTAATTAGACATGACATGTGTTAAATTTTTAGGATGACATGTGTCAAGCTATTGTGCCATGTATTGTGTTTTAGTATAATTAATAGATAGATTTGTAGTGATTTATGAAATTATAAAATTTAAATATTAATGTGGAATTCAAAAGTAGTGATTTTAAAGTAATGATTTAGGGATTATAAAATCAACCATAGTAAGTTATGAATGATATTATTTGTTATTTTAATTTTGTTTTAAATATTTTAAATTGTATAATATTATGTTGTAATATAATTATAAATGGTAAAATATTATGTTGTAATATAATTTAATTAGTAAATATCTGCATAGTTTAGATAGGTAGTAATTTTATTATTTTGTTATATCGTGTATTATAATATTATATCATACATGTATGATATAATTATGAATGATATATTATTAGAAAAATAGTGATTTTAGGATATAATAATTATGTTTAGAAAAATATTAGATTTTGGGGATTATAAAATCAACATAGTAAATTACGATTGATATTATTTATTATTTAAATTTTATTTTAGATGTCATATTTGAAGGTTTGTTTCAACCTCATTTGTTATGTTAGTTGGACATTTTTGTTAAGGGTCTTAAGGAAAATTAATTAGACATGACATGTGTTAAATTTTTAGGATGACATGTGTCAAGCTATTGTGTCATGTACTGTGTTTTAGTATAATTAATAGATTTGTGGCTCCCTAGTTCAATGTGATATCTAATTCATTAGGTGAGTTAATGTACCTACCAAAAAATAGACTAAATTCATTTGCTTATTTAAGATTATTTTCAATAGTTTATTCAACCACTTTTGAATACTCAAATAGGAGAGTCATATCAAAAAATTTATATCTAACAGCCTGATCTCCAACCTTAATCATCAAATTTGCAACTTCATTCTCTCTCTTCAAAACTAGTAAGTTGACATTATCTCTTCAAAATATTTATTTTGTTTTGGAAGAATCAAAATCATATGAAAAATGTTAAAAATAACATATCTCTCTTAAATAACATACCTTAATTAAAACTACGTCGTTTTGATAATTCTTTTAAAAAATAAAATAATATTAAAAGAGAGTGGTCCAACTTACTTTCTTTTTATTTATAAAAATATAACCCGTTGCCCCACTTATTTCCTTTCTTTTTTTTTTGAAATCTTTATAAGCCTGGACTCTTTTTATAAAAGGAGTACGTTCGTTCTAGAAAATATGAATAGGCTGGTAACTAAAAGTTGTGTCCAGAAATCCTTGCAGAATATTTCTCGAGTCTTCTAGTTCTAGCTTCTAGTATTTTAATTCCATTAAGAATCCATCCTTTGTCTTCAAGACTCCTTTTTGAATATCCAAGTGATAATCCCTACAATTAATTCCCGTTTTAGCCACCAAGAATCAAACCTGTTAACATAATCAAACCACTACACAAAAATTGTTGTTATCATTAAAATCAAACCCATATAAATCAACAAATTAAATTAATGGTTTCTTCCCAAGTTATATATATATATATATATATATATATATATAAAGAGAGAGTCCAGATCCAGTCCGGACTCCCGTATTTTATTAAAATACGGACTTTTTTTTTTCTTTTTTTTGCTTTTTTTTTGAAACAACTAAAAAAAACAGTTGTCCGGACTCCCGAACAGGATCCGTAGCTTATATATATATATATGTGTGTGTGTAAAAATAAATAAATTATTTTACCAAAACTTGGCGGAAAAATCCCCTTATTTATAGATTAATTTAAAAACTAGGGTTCCAAAGGTATATAAATGTTTTGCATTTTGTAGCAAATATAAAACATTTTAATTGATATATTTTGATTCCAAAATATAAGATCGATCGTCTTTTAAAATAAGAAAATAAAGTTTTGTGCACAATTAGTTATAGCCTGGTAAAATTAGTTAAAATATGGACGGGAAAACAGGAAGTGCTAAAAGCACAATTGATTTTAAAGTAATTATGAATTCTTTGCATCTGAAAACATTTTTTTTGTTGTTGTTAATTTCATCAGAAAACATTTCAATAAGGAGAAAAAAAATGTGATACACAAAATATGCGACATACAATAAAAAATAATATAATTTTGATCAATGAGATGGTGAAATATGACGAAAACTAGTACTATTACTATTACACAGAAAGCACAAACATGATATAGGAAAATATATAACCTAAAAATCACATGGTCCAAGCCCGCGGGTCGGGTCGGGCTGGGTCGGCCGCTATGGGTCGGGTTATGGGTTGCATTTTTTTAGCTTAGGAAAATGTGGGTCGTTTGGGCATTTTTACCACGTAATGAATTTTTTTTTTTAACGTCTATTTGTGGGTTGTGAGGCAAAGCACAAGACAGTAAATAAATAAATAAGATTTGCATGACAGTGTTTGAAATTAAAGGTGAACAATTTGCATGACAGTGTTTGAAATCAGAAGCCATGGACTTGAGTAAATAAATAGTAGAGTTGCTAATATTTTTTTTGAAAGACACAATTTGCTGGGAGCTTGGAATAGAAATCAGGGAGGAGTCAACTCATATTGTAATTTTCCAATCAGAATCCTACTGAAATCTAAGAAATATATGTACGCAAAATCTTATTTGATTATGTATGTATATATTCTTTGAAATTAAAATGAATATATGCATAATTATTAATGGGTTTTAATAATTAAGTTGTCACTCATATATATATATATATATATATATATATATATATATATATATATATATATATATAATTAAGTTGTCACTCAATAATTAAGTTGCAACCTAGTCAGTATTTACTCCTCCCTGATTTCTATTCCAAGCTCCCAGCTCGACGTACGTGCATGGCGATAATATTATTAATACAGTAATACTCAAGTCCACATGGTTACTTGGTCTGTTTTAGCTCTTTTGCAACCTAGTCAGTATTTATTATTTTTAAAAGTTAAATAAATTATATTAATTTAAAAAAATCAATTTAATTATATACTTTGAAAGTAATTTATAATACTATTAAAATTTTAATTAATTGAGATATGTAGTTAATGTAGGTAATTAGAATTATTATTTATTATAAATTATTTTATTATTTTTAATATTTATTATTATTCTTATTTTTTTTAGCAGAAGCAAGAAAAAAAAAAAAAAAAAGAAGAAGCATGGTAGGCCAAGTATGACTGACCTCACATTTCAATTTATAAAAACCGGTAATTTTGATTTTGACCATACGTTGGCCGGACCTGGCCCTACCGTTTCACAGGTATAAAACCACCCATGCATTAAGTTACCCATTTTCCACCTCTATATGATACTTAGGGGAGTGGTTGGTTAATAAAGGCGGATCCAAGTTTTTTAGTTCAGTAAGGTCAAATTTAAAAAAAATAAAAATATAATATAATAAATCATAAAATTAAATAATGCTCATATATTATTTACAATAATATTTTTCGACACTTCATAACTATAAATTGTTGCATGATAATCTTATTTTTAATAGCTATAGGGTCGACGTTGTTATAAAATATAATGATAGCCTCATTTTAAACAATTATAAAAATTCACAAACAATTACTAAATTGGTTAAATTATAAAAAAGAAAAATTACAATATATTTTAAAGAATCTCTCTTTGACGAGTTAACATTGTGACTAAATAATTGAAAAAGAAATAACAGAGTTGGTACAAATTTGAGATGATCATTAATTTTTTAGGTAAATTATATAGAGCCATAGAGGGGGAGAGCAGGGGGGATGGGTCTTGATTTCTTCTCATAACTCCGTAGAAGTGCAAACTCACTACACTCCTATCCTAATTTCACTTGTCTAACAGTGTTTATGAGTAAATGACTGTGATCCGACTTGAAAATTGATAGATTAAAATATTTATTTTTCGGGACCATTCATTTTCTAGGAAGGACAAATTGACTCCCTAAAAATTCAGTGAGGTCAATTGACCCCACTGCTCTCAAGTGGATCCGCCTTTGGTGGTTAGCATGAAGTTAACTTTGATTAATTGACCAATATAGTATCAACATGCAAACCGAGAGATATTGGTTAATTGGCCAACTTATCATTACTTTATAGTAACCGAATCCAAAACTTAGGTCACTAACTAAATGAGCATAGAAAAACCATCCATAATGTAGCAAATGGTAGCTGAAGCCATCTCCTTGATGATAATGATCACATCAATAACAAGAGTATAAACTAAAATAAATCAAACCAGAAATAAGGGGGTGGAAGGAAGAAGAGAGAATGTGATTGTTCCTTCTATAATATGTCAGAAATGGGAACAAATATCTACTTCATATTTAAATTTCTCATTTTACAATTACACCGCCCTTGCAGAATCACATATTTGAGAATTTGGAGATTAAAGGCCGCTAATGTAATGTGACTCTAACACTGAAAAGTGAAAATAGAGTACGTTCATTGCACAAACAAGATACAGCAACTTGATCAAGTAAACAAGAATTGGATAAAGAAAATCAAAATTTCATGATTCAAAAAGGTGATAACTTTTGCCACTTACCCAGAACTGCCTATTGCAAGTGCTTGAGGACAATTTAACCAAACCAAAACTATTTTGCTACAAACACTAGGTAAAAAAGCTTTACAGTAACGAGGCTGAACATAAAAAGATGGAGCATGGAGCACAAAGTGAAGAATATACTTCGAGTCTTCGACCATTTCAGCGTAGTATGTGGTGGTGCGTACCTATAATATCCAATATCGCCTTTAATAAACCAAGCTGCAGAACTCAATAACTCGACTCTTTTGTTGGTGGGACCAGATTCACCGTATCTGTTGCAGGGAGATCTAACTTTGATTGATCTGTTACGGGTACAACGGATAGTGCTTGATTTCTTGCTTCAGAGGACACGTCCATTTGATCTTCTGCTGGAGGGCCGCTGCGATCTTTTGTTGGAAGGGTAGAATCTGTTTGACCTTTTACTGGAAAATCAGAGTCCGGTTGATCTATAACTGGCAGATCAGAGTCCATCTGATCTGTTGCTCGTAGAGAGGATTGATAAGCAGTTGGCAGGGATGTTGAAGTTGTCAGATGCTTCTGTTCGAGGCTCGTATCGGTATTTTCATATTCGGATAGAAGATCCATAAACTCATTTAGCAACCGCTGGACTTTTCTGTTCGATGCCATTGCAGGAAGAATATCTTCTCTAAGGAGTTTGTGCTTTTTCATTCCCTGCAGGTGTGCCCAGATGAATTACACCAAGTGACCTCATAAAGCAATTAAAAAATTAAAACCAAAACAAGATGATGACTTGGAACAACTTAGTTGAAAATATCTCATCAAGAACTTACATGCAGGCATGTACTGAGACACCGCACTGGCGGATCCACATAAGGGCAAGGGGGGCAAGTGCCCCCTCTTTGATTTTTGTAATTTTTTGTTAATATCACGGTATTAAAGTAAAGTGCTCTTTTTTTAGTATATAAAAAAATTTAGAAAAAAAAAAGATTTAATGACAAAAAAAATAAAGCTTTAAAAAATGATTTTTATGTATTTTTTAATCTATATTTGGTGAATAAAGGCAGACCCAGGCAGCAGAGATGACACCTCGGGCCCTAAGTGGTCCTAGGCGGACTAGGCGTTTTCTTAGCAATCTCATTTATTTAATTTTTATATTGTACATACTTATTATACTATACAAAAAAGCACATAAATGATGTAATTTTTTTAAGATTTTAAATGAAACATACCGAAAAATAACCTTTTATACTATTACAGAGTTTCAAAGTAAAGGTTTGATTATGCCTAACCAAAGCCTAGGCGCCCAGCCAAATCGAAGCGGTAGAAGACCGCCTAGTGCCTATGCAAGGATTTATCGGACCTAAGCAGCATGTTTAGAACAGAGATAAAATAAACTAAATTAGGATAGAGCCATTCTTAATTCCTACATGTCTCAATCTCATGTATTCACATACGTGACATGTTATCAACATAAATTTGTCGTCCAATGTAGCAGGACTATTTTCATTATTATGTTATAAGATTTTAGGATCCTAGTGGCATGCAACCTTTGTGATACAACACAGTTTTGATAATAACTAATTAGATGTGAAGTGGAGTTGTAGTCTGAACACTTTTATGAGCTAAAGTGTCGAGACATAGTGGAGTTGCACTTAAATTTAATAGGTAATGATAAGAAATCTTTATGCACAAATTCTTAAAACAACATAGAAAATGGGTTGATCAACCAAAGGGTAATAATAAGCAGTCTAGTCGGCCGACTAGTCGGCGACTAAGTCGGGGTCGGAGCCTCAACGATTCGACTAGGGCCTAGTCCTTTGATTTAGTCGCTGGCCGACTTAGTCGGGCTCCAGTCGGCGACTAGTAGAAAAAGTCGCCCAGTCGGGTAAGTCACCCAGTCGGAGTAAATCAAAAAATCGGAACAAGTCGGAAAAAATCGGAAAAAATGGGAGCGGATGAGGTCCTTCTACCTAGAAGAAGTGGTATAAATGTGCGAGAACTAGATGAAGACGAGTTTATGTCGGAAGATGATGACAACGAAGAGGAAGATGAGGATTATGAGTTTAAGTCCGATGGAGAGCAAGTCTTGGAGTGATATGGAGAAGAGGAGGAGGAGTGATTGACTATTGATTTTGTGCTACTTAGTTTCATTTGGTTAATTGGTTTTGAACTTGTGTCAAACTATTTGGTTTTACTTAGTTTCCATGTTTTTATTTGATGATTTGTGTTACTTATGTTATTCTACTTACTCATAACTTATGAAGGAGGAAGGATAATATATATTTTAAAAAAATAATTGAAAATTCGACTAGCCGATTAATCCCCGACTAATCCCCTATTCTCTAGTCAGTAGCCAACCGACTTGGAACCGACTAGCGACTATTAGAACACTGATGATAAGAAATCTTTATTCACAAATTCTTAAAACAACATAGAAAATGGGTTGATCATCCAAAGGCATGTATAGAATTTAAAGATTAATCAAAGAAGCATACAAGCAAACAAGGATCCCATGCTGCGTTATTCGGATTGGATGATGTAGCTTCAGCCATCCCTGTTGGAGGTCCAAGAAAGCTCTCACAAACTTCTCGTAACCGGGACTCATCTGCCTCTCTGCAATTCAATGAGATAAATAATGACTTTAATAACTACCACACATTAGTCTGTTTGCATAATGGGGATTAGAAGATTATACACCAAATTCACAATACAGATAACTTAAAAAGGAAAGGAAAAAAACAAAAAATGAAACCTACACCAAATACTTATCTTGTCTTGATCAGAGTAAACAGCTGGTCTGTTGGGTTGAGTTTTGAAGATATCTGCAGCCGTCTGAGTTTTTTTTTCTGGTTTCTGTTATCTTTTCCAGACGGAGTTATTTTCATTGCACGTCCATGTAAATATTATCTATTTAAGTTCTAAAAATAGCTTTCACATTTTCAGTTAGACAAGAAAATAACAGAGTTTTGCTGCAACGCTGCACATCTTTTATAAACTGAAGATACCATGTAGTATCTAGAAGAAGTGTGCCCATGCATGTGAAGTCTGTTAAGAGGGAGTAGGCAACCGTGTGGGGGAGAGAGAAAATATCTTCTATAAATTGTAACTGAGATCATTTTTATTGTAACCAAGAATCTCTTCCTCACCAAGTTTCTCTCCTTTTTCTGCCCATTCTTCTATCCCCTAACTCAAAATCAGTCTGTTATCTTTTTTGTTTATCAAATTCAGTTTGTTCAAGCCTTGAAGGGCTCAACACTGCCCTCCATTGAATATTTTCTTTTTATTTCAAACTGTTATTGATGGGTTCATCAACGATGTTTGACTAACAATAGGAACAGTGTTCTAAAAATTCCCGCCTAGGCGGGGCCTAGGCACTAGGCCCCCCTTGGCGCCCTGCCTAGGTGTTAGGCCCTCTTGGCGCCTCGCCTAGGCGCTACCTTGGCGCCTCGCCTAGGCGCTAGTCCCTCCGGCGCCTCAGCTAGGCCCAAGGCGGCAAAAAAATTCCTTCAGAAAATTAGGTGGGGCCTAGACCCCGCCTAAGTGGGGTCTAGGTGAAGAGATTTTTTTATTTTAATAACTACCCAAACCAGATCTTGATATATTTATTTTTCTAATAATTTACCATATTCATAATACATGTTATAACATATCAAATCACAACAAGAAGTGAACAATATCAAGTCAAAATGGATAATTTTATTATAGTTGTAATTTTTTGAACTTGTACCAACTTCAAATTATATAAATGATGATACATTTGTAATATTTAATTTAATTCAATATAATTCTTAAATTTATGTTTAGTTTCTTAAGTTTTAATATTGAATTAAATTTTGAAATTTTATTATTTAATAGCAATGTTTATGAATAAAACTAATACATTAAAAATATATTTGAACTTTGAACAATTGCATGTTTATGTTTGAACTTTGACATTAACAATATGGATATGTGTTTGAACTTTAAGCAAAGACCTTTATTATCTTTATTATAGATTGTTTTGCTTTATATTATTGTCTTGTTTAGATAAATGTAAGATAAAATATTAAAATTGACTTAAAATAAAAAATCTAGGCCCCGCCTAGGCCCCCCTCGGCCGCCCGCCTCCCGCCTAGCGCTTTTTAGAACATTGAATAGGAATAATTTGTACTTATTAAATTAGAGTATATTGTAATTTCTACATTGTTGGGAGCAGATTTGGAATTCAAATATTTCTAATTACCTCCAAAATTTTATATTAGTACCCTTGGCTCTGATTCTTTTTTTTTTTGACAAGTGCCCTTATTGCTTATAATAATTTAAAAAGTTCATTCAAATCCATGTAATAAAAGTTTATTTCTTAATTCTCAATAGGGGGTGGCTCCCCCACTTGGCCCTATGCAGGTATGCCCCTAATTACTAATGCTATTTGAAACCGCAATGACCAACTTTACATATCACTGTATTAGTTACAAAAGTTGAGAGAATAACAAATTGGTTGTAGGGGAGCTCCCAGCCACAGCCAAAAGAAACCTTGATGTAAGTAATTGTTACAAAAGATCTAGTATGCATTTTTATTTATATTTTAAAAGATCAAAGGATTTTCTAAGGGGGAGAATGGATTGGTGTTGGGTAAAGCCCGTCCATTTGAGGTTCATATAGCAAGTGCAGAAATTACAAGTCTAAGTTCCATCAAATATTATGATACGTACATATGTATTATATCTATCAAAACTTGAGAATTAACAGTTGGTTTATTTCATTTCCTTTAAGAAACAATGTAATTATTAGAGTTTCATTAGGCATTACTCCTTTTGTCGAACTTTAAGTGGCCACTTTCTCTTGATTATTTTCGGCACAATTTTAAGATGTGCAGAAAACAGATTATCTTTTTTAATATTTTTTAACGTAAGTACATATATAATATATAAATATACCAATAATTCAAAAACATGTGAAAATATCATGTTTAAATTCATATTTGGGATGTCTTAAAAATCTGTGCTTAAAAACTCAAAAGAATTGGCCACATAAAGGAGGACAGAGGGAGTAATTATTATGTCTACTTAACTTATTTTGGTTCATCAGTCTCCAAACTACTTTATTTTTTTAAGTACAACCAACTAGTTTGGGAAAAAAGGTGTTAGAGTTGAATTGAGTAGAGACTTGAGAAGTACCACCAAGATTATGATCTCATAGAATAGACATAAAATTATGCAAATATGAACCTGACAAAATTGAAAACTTAGCCCACAATAAACTGCAGTAAGAGCACTAAATCAGCGAACCTTGCTAGAAAGCGTATGTAGGACAGAAGGCACTGGCGATATTCATTTGGGGACTTCAAAGCCAGTGCTGATGCCAACTGTGCTTCCAAATGAGCACGCGTCTGTACTCCATCATCAGTCACTCTGAACCAGAACACCAACCACAAGTCAAGCACTTGCAGCATAAAGATACAATTGCAAAAAGTGACAGATTGTGACATAGAGATATCGATCTAAGTGGAATTTGAAAACTATTTTGGTCCAAATCATTGACTAATAAGAATCAAGAATATCGGGTTCGACTGCTAGAGAAATCTCAGAAATCGGGAATTCGAGGATTCAGCACATATTTACATATTAAAGAGGTCTTTTATATACATAATTACATATACATACATACATTAAGATTTCAAAACTAATAAATATTAATTCATGATAAGACAATGTAAAAAAATCAAGAAACACAAATTTTATATGCTAATAGTATCTAAGAATATAGGAAATATATACTAATTAATTCTTATATACTAATATTGTAAATAGTATTAGTATACAAAACATTACAGTATTAGTAATATTTTCAATTTATTAATAAAAAATATATAAATAATACAGAATAATCCTCTGGAAGAGTCCACAAATTTGGAATCGGGGAATTGCTGGGATATGGAGAAGAAGCCTTGCTTCTTAGAGTACTTGCTAATTATAAAATTTGTTATTTTCAAAACTTAACATTAATCATGTCATTTTTAAATTTTGGATTTCGCAAATTGACTTCAAAAAGTCAAAATGGGACTTGAGAGAGTACAATTTATCTTCACGTGCATCATGTGTGCTATGAAATGCATAGGTGTTTATCTTCACGTGCACCAATTTAATGCACAGGTGTTTCTCATCGCAAAGAAACTTATGAAAATTTAAATTTATCGCACACCACCAATTTAAATTCAAGTTATAATTTATCATCTCTCCAAAAATTAAGATATTGCATACCTGCTCCAACCTGGCTTTCTAGCCAAGAACTTTCTGACATCCACTTGCAAGCCTGCTAGTTCACCACCGTGAACTGATCCCAAATTCCAAGAGCTTGCAAAATTTGATGCAGGGAAGCAGTCATCAGCAACCCTCAGCCAACACATGAGGCTCATATCAAAGAGGAAGGCATGGCGTGTGGCCAGAACAACAAGAGGAAAACCAGATTTAGATAGCTTTGCAGATATCACTTTGATCATGCCTGTATACATATTGGGTTTTAAAACAAGACAAAAGAAGCAATTATTCCAACAAATTCCTCCAGACACCTCATAGTGCTCAACTCCACAAAAATATGAACCTATTCATTTTTTTTCTCAGCTTTTTACATTACCTGCATCTTTACCAGTTGACTTCAAATCTGAAGTCATCAGTGAAGCCAGTGAATCATGAAGGAGACATTTTCTGTTGAAAAGGTCCCATACATATAAGGATCCCTTCCTTGTGACAAGAAACAACTTCCAAGACTCATCACAATCAACGAAAACAGCTGCTGATCCCATCATCATGGCAGGCATTGAACGTCTTCCACACTTTGTGTATACCTATCTCATGCAAACATGAAAAAATTGAAATACAATAACTTTTTTTGATATGCAGCACAATAATTTCTTGCAACTAAATATACAAAGAAAACTCTGATATTAGGTTTAATATCTGTCAATGCTGATTGATCATGATTGAATATCAGTCAGTGATAACAAAAATGCTAGGTAAAGATAATTAGCATCAGAAACTGACTACTGATCATACACACATGTATTCGTATAATATAGGATCAAAAAAAATACCCTGCTTGCTAATTCTATTCTCAAATTTACTGTTGAGATTTTCAATATAAACAAAGATATTTCATCAAAAAAAATAAGACAAACAAAGGTAAAGAACTAAACCAAATGAGGCCTCGCCTCAATACAGTGTAACGCAACAGCGCTCAAAAACATACACCAGCCTTCATCTATCTAGAACTAAGAAAAAGTATTCAGCAGCACCCTGACTAAATATGATATAACAAGAAAAAAAGAGTAAACTTTGCCATTCAAGACTTGATGAACATCAAAGCTGTAAACATTATATATTTGTTGTAATTAGAAATGATGCACAGAAATTAAAAAAAATGTGAGTTGCAATCTATACTGAGAAATTGTGTCTTTAGAAGATGCTATTTTAGATACTCTTATAACTATTAAGAATAAACTGTCCAAAAAACTTATACAAACCTGCAGGCATCCATCCTCACAGCCAACAGCCCAGAAGTTGGCATTTCCAGCAAGAACAGTCACCTTGCTGGAGATTCTATCAGACCAAAGAGTTTCAGTCCGTCTGGTACATGCAAGTTCTGTTTCTTTTATCATAAATGTATTCCCAACTACAAGAATGTCATTTGCAGCATGTTCTTTTGGACGAGCTTCCAAACAAACAGGTATCATATCTTCACCTTCTTTCTTATCAAATACCCTGATTGAAAGATTACTACCAGTAGCCGAAGAACCCGAGTTCTTCACAGTTCCCATATGTTCAACGCTAACGCTGCCTTCTTTACCAGAAGAGACTGGAACCTTCTCAATTACCAGACTTTCACTAATAGCTGCCCTAGCAGTGACACCTGAACGTTCCTTGATATCAGTGCTCCCACCTAGTGATCTCCTCACAGAAACTCCTTGAACAGAACCATCAGTATGAACAACAGCATTATCATTTTTCCTGTGCTCTGTTGAATTCAAAGGAAAGTCAAGGGCTTGATAATGAGTGCC
The DNA here is from genome assembly GCA_020205615.1 of Panax quinquefolius. Classification (NCBI taxonomy): domain Eukaryota; kingdom Viridiplantae; phylum Streptophyta; class Magnoliopsida; order Apiales; family Araliaceae; genus Panax; species Panax quinquefolius. The sequence continues at coordinate 20,309,175 of CM035155.1, forward strand.
ACCAGAGATATTTTCCTGCTGGGAGGGCACTCCAACAGCTTCAGGGATTATCCTCTTTCTGCCATCAGGGCGCCGATATTCTCTTTGCTTCACAGGACTAGCCACCCGGACAGAAGGGGCCATCTTATTTAAGGCATCACCATCTGCTCCCATACTTTTCTTCCCATTCTTGGTCTGAGATTCCGAGACCTTTGTTGCAATCCCGGCATCAGGAGAAGGTTTTAAGGGGATGTTGTTTTGTAGGACATCTGGGGTTATTCTTTTGCTTGTGGCTAGCTTAGCTAATGCTGCTTCAAGCAACAGTTGTGCGGGACTTTCCGCTAAAGTTGCCTGCCGACCTCTGACATCACCATAACGATTTTTCTTTAACTCCTCCAATTCAGTATCAGTTAGCCTGTGTCCAAGTTCCTTTACCTCGAAATGGAAGGTAGCCACCGTCCCATCCAGGGAACAAGCAAATAGAGAATATCCATCAGGACTCCTAATATCAAAAGAAAAAAATAATTAATTAAAACAATGGAGGTAGGAAGGCCAAAAGAAATATAACAAACAAATTTCAAAACAATTCATAAATCATAATGTTATTTAAATTGACATATTTTGAAAGTTTGACAGCTAATACCAGGATAAATCCACAACACTTTGTGAAAAGAAATGCTTGGCCACAAAGAGAGGGCGAGGACTTGCAGTCGTCCACACTGTTATCGTGCGATCCTGGCTTCCTATTGCAATAACATTATATGGCTGTGATTCTTTTTCACCAGGCTTAGAACACCCATTCGTCCATCCGACAGATGCACCATTAGTTTCCTGAATATTAGAATTATTCCTTCTGAACATCGAATGATTAAACTTGACCACAATAATTGGGGCATTGTGACCTAAGAAGTCAAAAGTGGCAGACCACTCCCCTCGTTCTAGAACAGGTGCAGAATGCCTTGGCTTCTGGAAACCATGGGTGGTGGTAATAAAATGGCCACATGGTGACCACCCAAGCCGCCTAAAGAAGGTAGACCCAAGCTGAAAAGTTAAAATTCTAGTTAGACTGGGAAAGGAATGTTATAAAAGAAAAAATCGGCAGTCATTGATAAACATACGGATTTGGTCCAATGTCCATCTGTCCTATGAGCGAGGCTCCAGTCACTTGTTCGCCAAATGATGACAGTTTTATCATCCGATTGACTTGCTATGAAGGAACCAATAGGATCCCAAGTAACTCCTTTAACCAAACTGGAGTGACCTCTGAGAACAGCAGTGCAGATGCCATTACTCATATTCCAAATATGAATAGTGTTATCCAAACTCCCACTAGCTAATGTCGAATCATCAGGAGACCAATTAAGATCCACCTACTTTAAGCATGGAAAGATTCCCTGGTTAGACAGTACACGGTTGGACCACTGTAGAGTAATGTAAAGGAGACTTAAGATGAAATGTGAATTGTGTCATTTCATGTTATAATATGTTTTATGTGCCATCAGCTTAATAAACATTGCTTAGATATTTACATACAAGCTAAAAAGTTCAGAGAGTAATTTTTGAACAGTTCTATTTCTTCAATACTCAAGCTTGATGTTATGCATAAACAAAATATATTTATTCTAACTCTTATTACCACGTCTGCTGTGTGTCCCCTCAAAGTCATGGCAACTTTCCAATTCTCAACATCTGGAGGTTCTCCACTACCAAACTCAGTTGTTCCTGATCCAGGCTTCTTCTCATGAATTAGAATTACTTGATCATCAGATCCAGATGCAACAAATCGACCATGCTTAGCCCACCTGACACAGTTGACTGAACCAAAATGATCGCGAAGGGTGGCAAGAAGTGGTGATGCTGATTCCTCAGCTGTCATCTCTCTTCCAACTGGTTTCATATTCCAAACCCGAACCTGCAAGCAACATAAACTGTAGATCAAAAGCTATGCAGATGAGTAAGAAAACAGATGCTGAAATATATCACAAAGTAACATGAGAAATGACTTAAGAGCATGAAGTCAATTACTCCCTACGTTCCCAAAAGGATGAACAAAGTACAATTTGCACACATATTAAGAAAAGTACAAGTAGAGGAAAGAGAGTAAAAAAATTCATATTTATCTTTATTGGCCTCACAAAATTATTTAAAATGATGTGTACTTTTAGTTTTTTATATTAATGGACCCCACTAAATGACATATTTACCTTTCATTTTATATACTTTATCTCATTCTTTTGGGGACAAAAAAAATTGTACCTTCAGTCATCCTTTTGGAGACAAGGGGAGTATAAATTTAATTTAATATCAATCAAAACTACAAAACATAAACTTGTAAGCTTCGCCACACTTGTTCAGAAAGTATGGATTGGAATATTACTACATCAAACCTACCATGGTAAGCACTGTTATTAGAATTCGAATCCAATCACTACAGACTACACTGGAACCTATCTGATGAATCTGGTGATGAAGAATCGAACCCTTATAGAAGAAAAGAAACTAAGGAGTGTCGTAGGCTTTGCAACTAAAGAGAGATGAGGGGCCAATAGCAGAAAATTTGAGTACGATATACATCAATTGGCTGCTCCAATAGTTCTGCAAGGTGGCGCCCGCAGAATCTGCAATTGCATTAACAACTTGGTTGTTATTTTCCAATCACAAGGGGAAAATAGTATTGTCCATGCAAACCAATGTGCTGTAGTGGAAAATAACCCCAAGGTCTGCCTTATTGAGATTTCAAAATTGACTGTGAATGTCGAGTAACATAAGATCTGCAGGCATCAGAAGCCTTACATAGAACGAATGTTGTAGATGCTACTGCTACTAACAATCAGGGTAGGAAGCATTGTGCAGAGTCCATTAGTAATGGGATTGACCCGCAATTTCTGACTTAAAATGACATTGCCGAGGTAGATGTTGTACCACACAAACTCTCAAACACTAACAATTAAAACCACTCATGTCGTCCACTCAGAAACTAGATTCGGGTATTGTCAAATCAACTTACAATACCCATAATATATGAAGAAACCAATTATGTACGCAACATGTGCAAGATAATAGGGGTTCGTGTACGACAATGAAGCAGTATTACAAAATTTGGCTAAGGTCTGTAAAAGTTCTGCATGAATTACCATGGGACATTAACTTTCTGAAACATACCCAAAAAACCTACTGCAGCAAGTACCTTGAATTAGACGTTTAAAAGGCAGCATCTTTCAGTAATAGACAAGTTATAAGAATTAAAATAAAGGAATACCAGGCATTTCGAGAAATACTAATAAATTTGTCAATCTAGAAATGAAATAAAAACAATTAGATTCGAGTACTCAATTATAAAAAATATAAATAAATAATACAACATTCCAAGTTTTGGTCTCTTTTCTTTCCCCAATTCTTCTCAACAAACAAACAGAGCATATAAACAAGAATAGATTCAAACCAAACAAACAATTGAAATAGCTTAAGGAAGAAAAAGACCAACCTTGTGATCACCTCCACCAGTAGCAAACCTAAGTCCACCAGGCTGGATATCAATGGAGAAAATTTGCATACCTTCATGCCTAATCCAACTAGGCTTTTCTGCAATCATCTTGAATTCTAATTTCTGATACCCAAAAGAGCTTCTTTCACTTAAAGGGCAAACAAATTCATATAATTGAACCAAAAAGAATCCAATATAAGTTGAAAAGAAAAAACCCAGAAAAACCCTAATTAGGCTTACCAAAAAAATAAACTTTTAAAAAAATAATTTGACAGAAAAAAAAAAAAAAACCTTTAGCGGTGGGTAAGGTAAAGACTGAACTTGAAGGAGGAGAGGAGAGGAGAGGAGAGGAGAGGAGAGGAATCAATTTTTTTAACGGTCAAATCTAATGGAAGATTGCGGGTCAATTCGGGAGTATGAAAGACTGATAAAAGGGGAAAATACAGAAAAGGGAAAGAAAGGAATCAAATGTTAAGAGACGAGGTACCAGAGAGAATAGCGTAAAATGAAAGTGATAGAAAGATCTATTTTAGTTGAGGGCCAAAGGGAAAGTACAAATCTTCCATTACAATATTCAAAAGAAAAAAAATATATGTACAAATCTTCCATTACAATTTTCAAAAGAAAAAAAAATATTTTTTCTGTTTTTTTAAAAAATAAAGTTTTATTAAGTTTGAATATCCCTATTTGTGCCAATTTAGAAGGAAAAAAAATTGGAATCAAATTTTGTAGCTAGGCTTTTTGGGAGTGAATGTGAAGCACCTTCATAATGAATTTGTCACTCCTATTTATACACAATTATTTTTTCTTGGCAAAATTAAGTGTTGGAACTTGTGATTGGTGTGTATAAGAGGTATTGAAAATTTCTGAAAAATACCCGTGTGTGGATAAAAAAATATGAGAATTATGGTTGAAATAAAAGTAGTGGTTATATATATTCTCTACCTTATGTACTTGAATAATAAATAAAACACATCTCTTAGTTCCCGTGTGTATTCAAATTAGGAACCACGTAAATGTATGTGTTGATTTTTTTATCGTGTGTGCGTGTGTGATCCAATACTAACACTAAGAATGGACAAGATAGAAATTGTGCATGTGTGGAGATCTTTTTAAGTTAATTATTAATATAAAAAATTATATTTAATATATGTTTATTGAGTTGTTAGAAGATAATTATGAGAAGAAAAGAAAAATGACTGACAATGACAGCTCGTATAAAGGTAAACAATTATTATTTCTTTTAGAAGTACATATCTATCTTTTTCTAGTTGTGTCATATAATTAATTGTATTTAGTAAGGATTCTAAAATGTAAATTTATATTAAATATAATTTACTAGAGTTATTAAAGTTGTATTTGGAAATTAATAATTTTAAAAAGTAAATAATTGCATTAAATATATTGTAATTTCTTTTTGCAAGGATCGTGATGGAAAATTTGTTAGTTAAAATTTATGATGTTTGAATTTGATGTTGTATACTGTGTTTTACTATAAAGTTGTTAATGATTATTGAAATTCCGTTAAATAAATATTTCATTTGGACTTGTAAATGAGAGTGTTTGAAGTATCGACTCCCGTCTCTCAAAAGATTGTTGAACTTTACGGTTATAAGTTATTTATTGATATATGGGCGAAACCGCCTCCTGCACGATCAAATACTAGTTGCTAAAAAAGTTGTTACGCAAGATCTTCTCATCGCATCACAATTACGTAAGACGTTTCGATCCCGCGACAAGAACACGTCTATAAATACCACAAGTTTGGCTACGGTTCGGTCGGGGATAATTTCAAAGCGTGAGAGTCGATATCGCGTGTTCATGAGGTTAACGATGGAGGATGTAATGTACAGTGTATTGAGAGAGATATAATAATTCTCTGTGTGTATGTGATTATGAATGATAATGTGTATGAGAACGTACCTCTTTGTGAAGACTTCATTGCTAAGTTATACTCTCCTTGCCTGGATTAACACTAGACATTACATCCTCCATTGTTAACCTTGTGAACACGATATCGACTCTCACGCCGAAAGCTATCCTCGACGGAAACCACCGTCAAGCTTGTGGTGTTTATCGTGTTTACTGTGCAGGATCAGGGCGTCTTACGTGATTGGGACGTGGCAGAAGATCTTGGCGTTAACATTGGCGCTAGAAGGAGGGGGGCAGAGTTCTAGTGTCATTGAAATTTTCAATCACAATTGTTTAATCTACTTCGGAAGATGATGAGGAGTAGAGATGGTACACCAGAAGGGCAAGCGTTGGCTGTTAGCTCATCACTGCCTCGTGTTTCGGTAAAGGATCGTCTGGGTCCTTCTAAAAGTGCTCACGAGAGCACGGCCTCTAAGCATAATTCAGGAGAACTCCGTCCGAAGATCCATGGTGGGGCCAGACGAAAGTTGGTTTTCAATGCTGATAAGGAGCGTGATTATGGTCAGGGGCGGGTGGAAGGCTCACCGACCAAGACTTATCGTCGAAGTGGTCGGAGGATGAGTCGCCAAATCAAGCGAGGATGGTGGCACGAAGTAGATAAAGCCTTGGAGGTTCTCATTAAGCGGAGGAAGATATATAGAAAGCGGATGCTTCGGGTAGCGGAGTTAAGGGATGAAGCATCTAGCCATGTTCAGTCCGAGAGACAGAGTAAGCATAAGGAGATGCCACGGCGAGAGGGTAAGGAACCGGAACATTTTGTACATGTGTCTAAAGATCGTTCTCGCAGTAGGAGAAGATCGAGGAGCAGAACTCCCGTGGCCTCGAAGAAGGCACTGATGGTCGTCGGTTCTCAGCATCGCGACGCCGATAAACGAAGAAGCATGTCGAGGGAGATCGTGCCAGAAACCAGAAGAAGAGAGTACCAGCATGACCATTCTCATCATGAGGATAGGATTACACGTCATAGTAGGTCAAGAAGTCCCACAAGGGCAATGGGATCGGCAGGAAGAGGTCGATCCACTCAAAGGCCGAATGTCGCATTTCAGAGAGAGGAGGTCTCCTCATGACCCGAAGGTGTTGATTTTCTGGTGAAGGAGTTAAAAGAGCTCCAAAAGCAGCTGGCTGAGGTCCAACAGGTGAAGGACACTCCGGGAAAGAAGGTATCCCCTTTTTCCTCAGATATTCTCAAGGAGAAGGCAGATATCACCAAAAGTTGCCTCGTATGGAGAGCTATGATGGGCGAAGATCCTTATGACCATAGTCGGGGCATTCAATTAATCGATGGACTATTATGATTTCACCGATCTTCGCCAAGTGTCACACTTTTGTCACAATGCCGAGAAAAGATGCGAGGCGATGGATGGGGACTTTGCCATCGGATTCGATATCCTCTTGGACCGAGCTTTGTGATAAGTTCCACGTACGTTTGGGAGCAATCGAAGAAGAAGGAAAGCTTCTGGGTTCTTTAGCGCAGATCCGGCAGTTCACTAGTGAATCTTTAGGCCAATATGTAAAGAGGTTCAGAGAAGTGGTTGGTCAGGTGTCCGACCTTAATGATCTCCAAGCTGTGGGTTTGTTCCAGAACGGGCTAGATCTGGTGAAGTTCGAGAAGTTGGTGAAGAAGTTGATGTTTCACCATCCGAAAAGCCTGGCAGAAGCCTTTGACAAGGCAGAAGGCTATATTGTTGTAAAAGAGGCTATGAACAGCCTGAAAAATCCTTCTTCGGACCAATTAAAGGAGATAGAAGTTCCCAAGGCCGAAGTTGATCAGAGAAGAGTGGGGGGTATAATGATCGGTCAGAGGGTAGTTCGAAGAAGTACAATAACTTGTGGCGGCGCGTGATCGTCCACTGTCTCTCGCCGAGGAAGGTTAATAAGGTCTACACCAAACTGAACACAGATAGGTCGGTGATTTTGGATCAGATCAGAAACCAACCTTTCTTCGAGCCACCTCGTGATAATTATAGGACAGGACAAGGCAACTCTCGTAAATATTGTGGCTATCATCAAGCTGCTGGCCATGACACTAATGAGTGTTACAATTTAAAGGATTTCATGGAGAAGAAGATTCGAGGCGGCTTGCTGGTTCAATATGTGGCCGAGAAGGACCGCCAGGATCAGCAGACTATCAACCGTACTGTTCAGACGGTTCAAATGGTGCCATCCATCCAAAATGCTCCAGTACCACCGCCAAGGCACGTCGTTGATGTAATAACCGGTGGATCTGTAGGGAAGTTGGTAGGGAAGAAGAGAAGGGCTTACCTTGATTCGGTCATGTCTGTGACGGATGCTCCCCTGAAGATTGACAGACCATTCCCAGGAACCGTCATATCATTTACGGATGCAGATTATCCTTCGGAGCCCATCGAGCCACACGAAGGGGCATTAGTGATCACAGCACAAGTGGGCTCGGTGGATGTGAAACGCATGATGATGAGCAATGGGTCTTGGTGGATATACAGTATGCCCATGCTTATCAGAGTATGCATCTTGATGGGCAAAAAATGGAGGTCGGGAAGGAGTTATCAGAGTATGTTGGGATGAGGTGGGTGAAGCAACATTGTTGGGACCCGAAGTTAAGACGTATTTATGACTCGAAAAGATCCAAATGATTCGACAACGTATACAAAGCGGCACAAGATTGACAAAAGAGTTATGCGGATCTTCATCGAAAGGACGTGGAATTTAGTATGGGGATCATGTATTGTTGCGAGTTGCTCCATGGAAGGGAGTTACAAGATTTGGGAAAGAGGAAAGCTCAATCCACGATTTATTGGTCCATTTTAAATTCTTGACCGAAAGTAGGAAATGTAGCCTATAGACTTGCGTTACCTCAAAAAGTATGTCTCGTGTTCATAATGTGTTTCACATATCGCATTTCGTAAATATGTGAAAGACCCGAACCACGCTTTTAGAGTTAGAAACCGGGGACGAAATAGTAGAAGACTTAACGTATTGAGGAGGTACCTCTCAAGATCTTGGATAGGAAGGAGCATGTCCCTACGCCAAGAAAGGTCATACCACAAGTTAAAGTTTTGTGGAGGAATCATGCTTATAGAGGAAATGACACAGGAATTGGAAGCGGAAATGAAAGCGAGGTATCCTCACCTTTTGAAACACCAAAAAGCGCACGTCAATTTCGAGGACGAAATTTCATAAGGAGGGAGGTTGTAAGACCCCAACTTATTATTAATGAAATTTAATTTTCTATTTATTATTTTGAAATAGTAAGAGTTGATTTGATTAATGTGGATAGTTATGGGTAAAATACATTAAATATTTCAAAATAAGCAAGTGGTTATAAAATATTCATTGTTCATGGGAATATTCGTTTGGTCGTGGAATATTCTTGCTTTGTCGGGGAATATTCGTATGTGGTATGATCTTTTGTGGGCCCCATAACTGAAAGCGATTGGATGAAGAAAGCGACAAATATAAGTTGTTTAAAAATAACAACAGTAGTTATTCACAATTAATCTTGTTAAAATACTAAATTGGTTAAAACACAAGAAGATACCTTTGCGGTATTGCACCAATTATTGATTCTTACGTAAGAAGGCACTACTCAATAATGGTTACAAGAATTATTCTTGATCGATATTTTATTTTATTGATTTAATAATTCTTTGCGTTTATATTTTATATTGTTGTTGTTTCAATAATTGTCATTACACGGTATTTTTCATTATCGAAGCAATAATTCATATTATCTGAATAATATTATTAGATAACATTATTGGTAATGTCTAGAAAGTTCATAAGGAGAGGTTTGGTCACCTAATTGCGGCGCCAAGAAAGAGAAATTCTTATTGGAAAGCCCTCTTCCTGAAACCGCCTAGTTATCGATATTGTGATTACGTAATATTATTTGTGAATAATTAATTATTGATTCATATGATGAGAAAATATTGATTTTATGTGGATATAGATGGAGAAAATTTTTAATGTGACAATTGTTGAAAATTGAAATTTTATCTTTTACGATAAAATAATTCATTTAAATATATTATTATATTTTAATAATATAATAATGGTGATAATTTTACAACGAATGTGGGATATATATGAGTATCTGAGGAGGAAGAGTATTTTTTGTTGCAATAAATGTTTAAAACATGTTAAACATGTAAATTGGACCCCATTTATCGATTTGAAATTTGATTATAGCATGTAAAATCGTCCGTTTTTGGATTTCGGTCAATTTTTGTTTGGAATTCGGAAAAAATTTCTTCCGTAAAGTTGTAGAGAATTGAATTTCCTATAAAAACTAGCGAGATTCGAATTTGCTGATAAAAGGGCTATTTATTGTGAATTATTGAAGTTCCGAAGCTCCAAAATAATTGATTTTTGAAAGTTTAAATTATTTTAAATTAGAAAAACGTTTTTTCTTACTTTTTCTAGAAGGTGGCATGTGCTTATTGAGCTGAAATCAAATTTCAAGAGTGGCGTAGAAATTTTGATATATATAATAATATTAAATTAAATTTTTCGCTTTGGTGTTCTAAGCAATTTCTATAAATAGGGTGCTTGGGTTAGAATTGAAAATTACACCGTAAACTGAGTTTTTCTCTCTATATTATCGAGCGTATTCTTGTGAGTATTTTGAGTATACTTTGAGTATTGTTAGGCGGTCTGAAGTTCCCTTCAAAGACTATATCAGATTCCAATTGTAAGTCTTAATCTTTCGAGGTAAGGGATGTTATTTTATTCTCAAATGATATTATTTCTTCAATATCATTATCTTTGAAATATTGGTTGGAACTTTTATCAAATTTGGAACTTTTTCATGTTGGGTTACTATTCATTTATTCATTGACGAAGTTACTATTCACGAGATTACTATTCACGAGTTACTATTCACGAGTACTATTCATGAAGCGTGAAGATATTTTTTGGGAAATTTCTATCTTTTGGTGTCTGAGTTACTATTCACGATACTGGCACTTTATTCACGTATCTGCACTATTCACCTAAAAATGAAATTTCTTCTTTTTGTCCAAAATATCTCAGAAGACCCCAAATTATTAATAAATGAAATTTATTTTCCTCTATTTATTATTTTGAAATAGTAAGGGTTGATTTGATTAATGTGGATAGTTAAGGGTTAAATATGCAAATATTTCAAAATAAGCAAGTGGTTATAAAATATTCATTATCGGAATATTCGTTTGGTCGTGGAATATTAAATGAAAATTTTTCTTTAAATGCAAATATTTCAGAATAAATGCAATTGACCATGTTGGGAGCCCATAATGAAAGCGATTGGATGAAGAAACGACAAATATAAGTTGTTTTTAAATAACTGGCGTAGTTATTACAATAATATCTTATTGGAATACCCGGTGGTTAAAAAAAACACTAATACGCGTTGTTGAACAAGAAGACACCAGTATCGCACCAATTATTGATTCTTACGTGAAGGCACTACTCAATAATGGTTACGATAATTCTATTATTCGATTTTATTGAGTTAATAATTCTGCTGCGTTGATATTCTATATTATCATTGTTTCAATAATTGTCATTACACGGTATTTTTCATTATCGAAGCAATAATTCATATTATCTCGAATAATATTATTAGATAACATTATTGGCAATGTCTAAAAGTTACATCTAGGAGAGGTTTGGTCATCTAATCATGGCGCTAAGATGAAGAAATTCTTATTCGAAAGCCCCTCTTTCACAGGAGCTGCTGGTTGTCGATATTGTGATTTCGTAATATTATTTGTGAATAATTAATTATTGATTTATATGATGAGGAAAATATTGATTTTATGTGGATATAGATGGAGAAAATTTTTAAAATGACAATTGTTGAAAATTAATATTTTATCTTTTTCCGATAAAATAATTCATTTAAATATATTATTTTAATAATATATTAACGGTGATATTTTTACAATGAATGTGGGATATATGAGTATATGAGGAGGAAGAGTATTTTTGTGGCATTAAATGTTTAACACATGTTTTGTGTGTTGGTGGACACAATTATCGAATAGAAATTTGATTATAGCTTGTAAAATCACTGTTTATGGATTTGGTCAATTTCTATTTGGAATTTGGAAAAACTTTCTTCGCAAAGTTGTAGAGAATTGAATTTCCTATAAAAATTGCTAGATTCGAATTTTCAAGAAATTTGATGAAAGGCTATTTATTATAAATTATTGAATTATGAATTATTGAAGTTCAAGTTTCAAATAATTAATTTTGGGAGTTTTAGTTAATTATTTTGAGAAAAACGTTTTTGTAACTAAGTTGGCCTCACATGTGATTCAAATGGGCTGAGATCAGTTGTCTAGGTGGGCTAAAGAAAATGTGAAAAATATATTAATATTATATTCAATTTTCGCTTTGGTGTTCTAAAGCATTTTCCTATAAATAGGTGCTTAGGTTAGAATTGAAAAACACACCGTAAACCCAAGTTTTCTCTATTTCTCTCTCGATATATTGAGCGTATTCTTGTGAGTATACTTTGAGTATTGTTAGGCGGTGTGAGTTCCCTTCAAAGACTATACCCTAGATTCCAAATTTAGAAGTCTTAATCTTTCGAGGTAAGGGATATTATTTTTTTTTTGTAATGATATTATTTCTTCAATATCATTATCTTTGAAATGTTGATCTGAAGTTTTTATCAAATTTGGAACTTTTTCATGTGGGGTTACTATTCATGAGTTCTTATTCACGAGTTACTATTCATGAGTTACTATTCACGAAGTTTCTTATTCACGAGTACTATTCATGAAGCGTGAAGATGTTTTTTGTGGAATTTCTATCTTTTGGTGTCTGAGTTCTTATTCACGTATACTAAGACTATTCACGATATCTGAAGATTATTCACGATCACGGTATTATTCAATTTAAAAATAAAATTTCTTCTTTTCGTCAAAACATCTATACGGATACTAGCTTTGATTGTATCCATGTTTTGATCATTCTTGAATTTTACACCACTATGATTATTTTTGAGGTATTTTTGGGCGTGGATAAAACCAAGTACTTAATCCTTAATCCTTAATCCTTGTCATTTTGTTTCTTTGGATTCGTTTCTTTAAAAATATTTTCATCATCCTCGGTCTTAAATGATGATATTATTGAATATCTTTGGCACAGTAGTCAAAAGATGAATGATTTCTGAAGAATATCTTTGGCTGTGAGTGCAAAAGATGAGCAGTGTTGAGATGAACACGACCGATTGATTAATATCTTTGGCACAGTAGTGCAAAGATGAGCAGTGTTTAAATGAACATGACGGTGATGAATATCTTTGGCCTCTGTAGTGCAAAGATGAATATTTGATTCGGATGCATATTGATTGATGTTACGAGGATAAAATATTGATGATGGACCTATTAAATTCATAGATTATAGTAGATTTCATTCTCTACGTAACTCTTCTATGAATTATTATTTTCACTGCGAATATTGATCGAAACTTGTTATACATTGTATTCTATCGATTTTTCCTGTTGAAGACTAACGATAATTTGTTGTATATTATCTTAGTCATAATATTCTTTCTTGGGCTAGTTGAGCTCACCCTTTTCCTTGTTGTTCCATTTTTCTTCTCGGGAGGCGAGAATGTAGCGCAGTACTTAGTCGGGTATGGAATGAAGGTTCTAGAGAGAGTCGTTTAGTAGTCCTCACCATTTTGTAAAATAATGTATCAATAATTATGATGGGGATTTATTTGCGTGTGGATATTATCAGATGGCAATATCTCGTATTTAAACTCACAGTTTATATGTTGTAATAGTAAAGTTGTAGTTATTTCTGTACCATGTATTTGGCGACTCAGAATGGGTTGGATGGAATGGACCTATTTTGGGGGCGTCACATATCTATTCTGGATACTAGCTTTGATTGTATCCATGTTTTGATCATTCTTGAATTTTACACCACTATGATTATTTTTGAGGTATTTTTGAACATGGATAAAACAAAGTACGAATCCTTAATCCTTAATCCTTAATCCTTGTCATTTTGTTTCACTGGATTCGTTTCTTTAAAAATATTTTTCATCATCCTCAGTCTTAAATGATGATATTATTGAATATCTTTGGCCTGTAGTGTGACGCCCCCAAAATTAGGTATACGTCACTCATCTTGGGTCGCCACTTACATGGTATAGAATTTAAATACAACTTACTAATATAAGCGTAGGTATGCAATCGACATAAAGCGTGAGTTTGAATACAAATATTGTCTACTAGATATTATACAAACTCAAAAAGGAGTCCTCATTACAATTATTATCACACTATTTCACGAATAGTGAGGACTACTAATGCTATCCTCGGACCATTACTCCGTTCACAGACTCGTCTCAAATTTATATTCTCATTTTCTGAAGAGAACGATGAAAGAAAGGGTGAGCTCAACTAGCCCGAGAAGAAATATTATAACTAAGATAATGCGAGAATAAATTATCAATAGTCTTCAACAATGTTAAATTGATAAAATACAATAGACAACCGGTTTAAGCTGTAATGAATATGCAATCCATTAAAAGAGTCAGTAGAAAATAAAGTCTACTATCTTTTAGGTTTTAAAAGGTTTTCATAAATTTTTATCACTAAGACTCGGTTTAATGAATAAACCACAATATCTAATCATCCCGTACCACGGTCAAGAATTTTCATCAAATTATCAATGGTCATGACTATAAGAATCACCCTGGTCATAATCATACCAAAAACTATCCATCATCGCATTACGAAGCCTTCGAGGACTTTTATCACATCATTTATAACAAGCCATGATTATACCGAATGATCCACGGTCATAATCATACTAAATTCATCTATGCACGTCACCAAAGATAACATAATATAACATGAGGATGATGACAATGACATAATAATTCAATAAAACAAGTTCACGAATTAATTTATTCAGAACTAATAACGTCCAAATTGTCAACATGATCTTGCTTTAGAGAGTAAAATTCAAGAATGATCGGAAGAATATTTTCATGAAAATCTTTGGATGAAACGCAAATATCAAGAATATTCTACTAATTTCATGGAGTATAGAAGTCAAAGTTTTAACCATTTGGGTATAATAAAGAATGGAATAACAAAGGAAATCACCATGCATGCGGTGCCAGATAGACAAAGTTATTCCAACAGAATAATAATAATGAGAACCAAGTCGGTGAAATTCACACCAACAGGATGTTCCAGCAGAATAATAAAGATGGAAACGGATCCGGTGTAAAACACATGAATAGGATATTCCAACGAGAATGATAAAGGCGGAACCAGTCAGGTGTAAAACACACTGACAGTATGTTCCAACAGAATAATAATAAAGACGGAACTAGGTCGGGTGTAAAACACACAGACAGGATGTTCCAATAGAATAATAAAAGAATGTCACCAAGTATAGGGTAAACCATTATACTGATTATGTATATAGGTATGTCAGCGATATCTGAGTTATTCCAATGAATAATAAAAATGGAATAATAGATGGATTTCACCAAGTATAGGGTATATCACAGCGTATCTGAGTTATTCAACAGAATAATAAAGAATGGAATAATGAAGTTCTCTTCATGAATAAGAAAGAATAACACCCTTACAGGTACAACAAATAATATCTCTTACCTTAGAAGAATGAATATTGGAAAAGTGAAGTAGCATAATACTTTACTTTTCTTCTTTCTCTCTATAGTTTATTTCTCTACAGAGTTTCAATGAATTAAGTAAGAAATAATGAAGGAATGAAACTTTTCTATTTATAGAAAAGCGAGGGTGGCTCTTGGTCTTAATGAAGGGTCAAAATGACTCTTGGTAATATTGAAGAGACAACTACTATTTCATGAAGGGGTAATTAACCCTTGGAACACCAAAGAGGCGGTTAACTCTTGGTAATATTGAAGGGACAACTACTATTTGAAGGTAATTACTATTCACAAAGGTAATTACTATTGTGAAGGTAAATACTATTGATGAAGGTAATTACTATTCACAAAGGTAATTACTATCCACAAAGGTAAATACTATTGACGAAGGTAAATACTATTCACAAAGGTAATTACTATTCACAAAGGTAAATACTATTGACGAAGGTAATTACTATTCACAAAGGTA
The DNA here is from genome assembly GCA_020205615.1 of Panax quinquefolius. NCBI lineage: Eukaryota > Viridiplantae > Streptophyta > Magnoliopsida > Apiales > Araliaceae > Panax > Panax quinquefolius. Next base: position 20,324,670 of record CM035155.1, read on the forward strand.
ATTACTATTCACAAAGGTAAATACTATTGACGAAGAGACTCTTAGATGGTGACATATGGGCCCCCCATAAAATAATCAAACTTACCACAAACGTCTCATAATGAGACTCTTTATATACATCGAGGATTGAATAAATATTACCACAAATCATTTTATTTTTAATCAACATATATTTAATCTTTCAACAATTATTAATCATTTATAACTTGTCGTCTCAATAATATAACATATTATCTGGATGATCTTGTGTGACAATAATTGAATCAATAATATAAGAGATATGATGCATCAATTCATTGTAGTAATAATTGAGTATAGCTAAGTGACTTCTCACGTAAGCATCGATAATCAATCTGCCAGTGTACTCGCAACAACGCACAGCGTATTCTTGTACTTTTTACTACCTAGGGTAGTTCAACGGTTTTAACGGTAACACCTCTGTAGTTATTTTTATAGAAAGATAATTTTGTCGTTTTTCTAACTACGATGATACTTCCGTTAATGGGGTCCACCATCGATTGAGTAGTCGTCACGAATATTCCCAAACAAAAAGAATATTCCCAGGCCAAACGAATATTTTATAACAACTTGCTTACTTTGCAAAATTTATAAATATTACCCACAACTATAACATTATATCAAATTTATTCCATAATATTCAAAATAATATTTATAGAAAATTCATCTTTATTTATAAATTTGAGGGTCTTACAACCTCCCTTCTTATGAAATTTCGCCCTCGAAATTAGAATGCAATACACGATATGATAAAGAGGTGAGGATACCTTGAATACCTTTATCGTTAAAAATATTAAATTCATCTTCGTGATCCAGCAAAGATATTCATTAACAATTCATCTTTGCATTACAATTTAAAGATATACATTTGTAAAACCAATAATCTTTGAGACGCGACTTAATAGTATCACGACCACGAATTATCCATGTACCTTCTTGGCCGAGGATATTCGTGTTTTCAATCTGATCATAATTATACCCGAATAATCGTGGTCATAATCATACCAAGTCTATCAATGCACTACTACCAAAGATGACTTTTACCACATCCATGAATTAATATTTCATTCACGAGACTCAAATTTCAATAATTAATCCATATCATCGATCATCATCGCACGAGGATATTCATTAGTATGCCAAGGATATTCATTAGTATCACGACCACGAATTATCCGTAAAGATAATCGTGTATTCTACGGCAAATTAAGAAAAGATAATCGTGTATTCATTAGTATCACGACCACAAATTATCCATGCACTACGGCCGAAGATAATCGTGTTTTCAATTATGGTTATGATTTATACGAAGAACAATCCTCGGTCATAATCATACCAAGTCCATCTATGCATATTACAAGCCACGAGATGACTTTCAACATAATATAAACATGAGGATCATGTCGATGATATAAAGAATCAATCAAATGAGATAAAGGATAAATATTAAACATTTATAATATAATTTATCCGAGATTCAAGAATATTCCCATGTTATAAATCACTTAAGAATCTTATAATCTAATATCATTAATATTATAACAATATTTTAATCACTTCTTAAATTTATAAACAATTTATTTCAATTGTTTTACGCTTTACCATATAATGCATTTAATCATTCAAAATGCCATACTCATAAGATATCATCACCAATGATCAAATCCTCATCAAAAAAATATGCATATACTCTATATAGGATTCTACAGCCATAAAATCCTATTTTCAACTTTGTTACTTCACATAACATATTTAACTCATATGTTTAGTAACTAAACTATTTTCATGAAAATACCAAATCAGTCCAAAAATATTTCTTTTCTGGGATTTAGCATAATATAGTCCCATAATGAAAATATATTTTTTCTCGGAATTTTAAAATTCATTTACTATTTTTCAAAATCAATTTCTAATTAATTTCTTAAGAAATTTGCTACCTCAAGTTTAACTCCAGAAATTCCCAAATCTTGGCAGGACCTTACACATGTTAATGTGAGCCTCGATTTAAATTTCATGGTCATCGGAGTTATAGAACTCCGGTTATAGCATTTTTCAAAAAAAATCTAAATATTGAAATGGTCATAACTTGTTCATTTTAAGTCGAGAATGAGCTCATTTTTGGACAGGAGGTACTTTATAACATATATTTTCATATCCCAAAAGGCCAGAATTTTTCACATAAATTTTGTGGCCGAAACAGCCCTTACAAAAAGCGTGGCGCAGACTTTTTGGACATTTTCAAGTTTTGACTCCTTTGCTAAAATCGGTCCACATAAAAATCTACAACACCTTTTCATTGATTCCACTTGGATTAGTTAGGTAACTCATAGATCTAACTCTAGGACTTAACCACACTCAAAAATTCAAAATATAATAGGAGATTTGGTCGATTGAATTTCATATTACGTTTTTCACCAAAATCGGTTTTTAACTCCTTGTGATTTTTAAGAAACTTTCATGTTTTCACATTAACCAACATAACTCATCACAACACTTACTAATACCACGTATACCCATGATTTTCATTAGTCCAATGCTTTTATTATGACTTTCATCATAAATCACGTAATTATTCATTTTAGTTGAAGAAATATTTGAGGTTTAAGAAATGGGTTTTATCTTTGGGGTCAATACTGAAATTCGATTTCACGCTCTAAGTAGGCTAAGAAGTCTTCAAGAATACGCCAGAAATTTATTAATAATAGAAATATCATTCAAAAGCGTGACTCTCATCCAAGACTTGGATAATCGTCACATTGATACCAACTGTGACTTCTATCCCTTAACCTAGATAGCACCTCACAATGATACCTATAAACTTGCCATCTTCATTCACGATGTCGCCTCTGAGAGAAAGTCCGGCTTCGGTGCATTCCCACAAGGAAGTCAACAACGAAAGGTTCGGGGCTCTTTACTTATGGACGATATGATGATAATTGACTTTAGTAGTTTGGTTACTTGAATTCGCACAACAAGTTGGTTATGAATATAAAACTAACAACCTTACGAAAAACATGATGAGTAGTTAACCAATTGATTCCTAAAATCAAATCAAAGGCAAATATTTTCAAAAAGATAAGATCGACGAATTAGTAACGTGAAAATGTTTATTTTAATCAAACAAGATTTAAAAAAATAGTAAGCGTAACGAAGGCTCCCTCTTAACGAAGTTTCAACCAATAAGTCAAAGTTTAACTTCTTGAGTCAAATTTAAGCGTTGAACACAACTAGGTGAAATAAAAGAGTGGGTAGAAGGCGGTATCTAACACGGTATAGACTTCGCAAGAGCTTATGATTAACTTACCCGTGATAATTTTATTCAGGTTCCTCGTCACGAGAAAAAAATGCTCTCTCTTAAACTACCGGCTTTGGTTTGTCTGGGACAGCCTTTGGTGCCTCCATCCTAGTTGAATTTGTCTTCGGTAAACGACAAAATCGAGCTAAGTGACCTTCTCTTCCACAATTATAACATGCTTTGATGGCATGGTGCGCGATTGATTGATGTGTCCCTCTCCTCCGCATTTGAAGCATATAATAGGTGGTCTTTCTCCTTCCTTAACTGTGGTCTTTGGTCTTGGCGTCTTTCCACCATTGTTGAATCTCCTTTTCTTGAAATGTCCATTCTTATTGCTTTGACCACGATTACAATAGAAAGTGGTTACCATATCCGGCCATTGATTCCCTCCACGCTTGTTATCATCACCGATGACTACTACCATTGGTATTATATTTTTTGCTTACCGCTTCTCTTTTTAGTTCGTCGTTGACTCGTTATCGCGCTCCACTAAGCCGAGCCCTATTTACAACATCCGAATACAAACACGGTTTATGAGAAAGAAGATGTTGGCGTATCTCGACTTCAAACCTCTTCAAAACATTCGCGCCATTCTCTCTTCATTATCCACTAAGTGGGACGAAATCGTGATAACTCGCAAATTTTGCCTTGTATTGCGACCGACGGTCGTATTATTTTGTTCCAACTTGATAAACTCCACCTCCTTCGTATATGAATACTTTAGGAGAATACTTTCTGGAAAGTATTTGTCGTTCCCACAACGACTCTGGAACCTTCTCCAAGAAGATATCTTGATCACGATGGTTTTGGAGTTTAAAGTATCGAATTTTTTCACGCTTTTGTTTTCACGTCAGCGATTAGACCGAAATTTTTAAATAAAGAGAATTTCCTTTATTTTATTTATTATTTTGAAATAGTAAGGTTGATTTGATTAATGATGGATAGTTAAGGGTTAATTGGTACAACATATTATCACTAATCATGAAATATTTCAAAATAAACTTAGGTAGTGGTTATAAAATATTCATTATTTTGAAATAGTAAGGGGAATATTGGTTTGGTTGGTGGAATATTTCAAAATAAGCAAGTGGTTATAAAATATTCATTATTGTGGGGAATATTAAATGCGTGGAATATTAGCTTGACCGAATATTAAATGTGAGAGCCATGTGAGCCCATTGAGCGATTGGATGAAGAAAGCGACAAATATAAGTTGTTTTTTAAATAGCGGCGTAGTTATTCACAGATTATCTTGTTGGAATACCCGGTGGTTAAAAAACACACTATCTGGCGTTGTTGAGCGGTGCTTTGCGGTATTGCACCAATTATTGATTCTTACGTAAGAAGGCCTTTACTCGATAATGGTTACGATAATTCTTTATTCGATATTTTATTGAGTTAATAATTCTTTGCGTTGATATTTTATATTCTTTGTTGTTTGATAATTGTCATTACTACGATATTTTTCATTATCGAAGCAATAATTCATATTATCTGAATAATATTATTAGATAACATTATTGGCAATGTCTAGAAAGTTACATCTAAGGAGAGGTTTGGTCACCTAATTGCTTGCGGATGAAGAAGAAATTCTTATTGGAAGCCCCCTCTTTCAGGAGGCGCACGGTTGTCGATATTGTGATTACGTAATATTATTTGTGAATAATTAATTATTGATTTATATGATGAGGAAAATATTGATTTTATGTGGATATAGATGGAGAAAATTTTTAAAATGACAATTGTTGAAAATTAATATTTTATCTTTTACGATAAAATAATTCGTTTTAAATATATTATTTTAATAATATATTATGGTGATATTTTACAGCGAATGTGGGATATATGAGTATCTGAGGAGGAAGAGTATTTTTGTTGCAATAAATGTTTAAAACATGTTAAACATGTCGGTGGACCCCATTTATTATTTGAAATTTGATTATAGCTTTGTAAAATCGCTTGGTTTGTGGATTTGGTCAATTTTATTTGGAATTTGGAAAAACTTTCTTACGCAAAGTTGTAGAAATTGAATTTCCTATAAAAAAACTCGCGAGATTGAATTTTCTGATGAAAGGGCTATTTATTATGAATTATTGAAGTTTAAGAAGCTCAAAATAATTGATTTTTGGGAGTTTAAAATATTTTTTGTAAGAAAAACGTTTTTTTTATTTGTAATTGAGTGGCTCACATGTGTTATAAATGATCTGAAATCAGATTTCTAAGGTGGGCTTGAATATTTTTAAGAAATATTATTATTTTATTAAATTTTTAACTTTGGTGTTCTAGCATTTTCTATAAATAGGGTCTTGGGTTAGAATTGAAAATCACACTAGAAAGCTGAAGTTTTTCTCTCTCTATATTATCGGCGTATTCTTGTGAGTATTTTGAGTATACTTTGAGTATTGCTAGGCGGTCTGCAAGTTCCTTGACTTTATACGGTATTTAAAATTAGAAATCTTGATCTTTCGAGGTAAGGGATATTATTTTTTTTTCGTAATGATATTATTTCTTGATATCATTATCTTTGAAATATTGATCTGAAGTTTTATCAAATTTGGAACTTTTTTTCATATCGGGGTTACTATTAATGGGTTCTTATTCATGAGTTCTTATTCACGAGTTCTTATTAATGAGATTCTTATTCACGAGTTCTTATTCACGAGTCTTATTATTAAATGAAGCGTGAAGATGTTTTTGTGGAATTTCTATCTTTTGGTGTCAGATTACTATTCACGTATCTGACTTTATTCACGTATCTGACCTTATTCACGTATCTGGTCTTATTCATAGAAAAATAAAATTTCTTCTTTTCGTCAAAATATCTAATACGGATCTTAACTTTCTGATTGTATCCGTGTTTTGATCATTCTTGAATTTTACACCACTATGATTATTTTTGAGGTATTTTTGGGCGTGGATAAAACCAATACGAATCCTTAATCCTTAATCCTTGTCATTTTGTTTCCTTTGGATTCGTTTCTTTTTAAAAAAAATATTTTTCATCATCCTCGGTCTTAAATGATGATATTATGGAATATCTTTGCTTTGTAGTGCAAAGATGAATGATTTCTTAAGAATATCTTTGGCACGTGATGCAAGATGAATGATTTCTGAAGAATATCTTTTTGGCGTAGTCTGAAGATGAGCAGTGTTTAAATGAACATGACCGGTGATGAATATCTTTGGCACACGTAGTGCAAAGATGAATATTTGATTCGGATGTATATTGATTGATGTTCTGAGGGGATAAAAGATGAGCGATGAACTTTTAAATTCATACATAGAAGATAGTAGTTTGCATTCTCTCTTAACTCTTCTAATGAATTATTATTTCATTGCGAATATTGATTTAAAATTTGTTGTCTATTGTATTATTATTATATTTTTCCTGTTGAAGACTAACGATAATTTGTTGTATATTATCTTAGTCGTAATAATATTCTTTCTTGAGCTAGTTGAGCTCACCCTTTTCCTTTTGTTCCATTTTTTTCTCGGGAGGCGAGAATATAGCGAGATGCAGTCGGGGTATGGAATGAAGGTTTTAGAAAGGATTGTTTAGTAGTCCTCACCATTTTTGTAAAATAATGTATCGATAAATGTGATGAGGATTTATTTGAGTATAGATATTATACAGAAGATAATATTTGTATTCAAACTCACGATTTCTTGTTGTAATAATAAAGTTGTAGTTGTTTACGTACCATGTATTGACAACTCGAGAATAGGTGATGTATACCTATTTTGGGGCGTCGCGGTTAGTATCGAGCTTAGGGATATGATCTCTGGCGGAGATCGGGGAATAGAACTAGGAGGAGAGGCAGAGTAAATCCTTATTTAGTGTGTCTACTAAAGCTTATTTGTTAGTTAGTCGGTATATAGGGATATTATGTGATATATTGATTTCCTTAATTAACCCTTGTTTTATGGCGGTATTTGAGAATGTCGTGAGAAATATTATGATGGAAATGAGGCCAGTGGAGATGCTGTACTCACCAGCGAGGAGAGCGTACAGTGGTGGTGATGTTCCTCTGTGAACAACACCATTGAAGCGAGATGATGAGCGAGGGGATGTTTAGAAGTTTTTTGCGGTTCATGCAAAATCGAGACGAGGAGACTTCGTGTTCAAAATCTGAGGAGAAATGATAGCGATTCACGGGTTATCGCGATGAGCGATTGAAAAAGTTGGGACCACGAGAATTTAAGGAAAGCGGATCCGATCATGGCGGAAACATGGGTCAAACAAATTACCAAGATATTCGATGTCTTGGGATGCGGAGAAACAGAAGGTTCCATTCGCCACCTTTATGTTAAAGTGGCGAGGCGGACTCTTGGTGAGATGCGTGAAGCGTACCCATCGGTACTTTTCGGCGTGTCTTGGGAGGCGTTTGAAGCTATTTAATGACAAATACTTTCACGAAAGTGTTCGTCGTATGAAGGAAGTGGAGTTCATGATTGGAACAAAACAACATGGCGGTGTCTCGATGCGAGGCAAAGTTTGCGAGTTATCGGTTTGCACCTCATTTGGTGGAGAATGAGAGCGTATATGGCGGATGTTTCTTAGAGGTTTGAAAACGGCGTCGTCGATATCTCATTTCTCGTAAATTTTCTCTTTATTCGGATGTTTAAGCAGGGCTCAATTATTAGGCGAGACTTGATACGGTCGTTGAGGACCCTGACGAGGATCGTATCGAGATAGCGATCAGCAGAATAATGATAACTGCGGAGAAAAGAAAGAGGCGGACGAAATGGTAACCACTACGGTGGTAATCATAGCCGTGAAAATAGAAGAAGCGAGTCGGGAGGAGATTTTAAAAGGAGATTTAACAGCGACCGTATGAAGATAGCGGTCTTGGCGTGACAAGCTGGTTCTACAGGGAGGAGAAACGACCACCGGTCGTATCTCTCAAATCACGGAAAAGAGGACATATCGGTCAAGCGCCCTGACAGTTCAAGGTATGCTATAATTGTGGAAAGGAAGGACATATATCGCTCGAGATTATGCGATGGCGAAACCTAGTTCGTGAGGACGGTGACTCGAAAAATTTATCGAGAAAAGTCGAAAGTCAGCGATTAGGGAAGGCGTTTGTTGTATTTGGTCATAAATCGAGGAACCAAGCGAGGTGATCACGGGTAAGCTATTTATAAATTCTTGCGAAGTTTATACCTTACTTGATCTGGGGTCTTTACCCATTCATTTTTCTCTCTCTGCGTGTGCTCAGCGTTTAAACTTGACTCAGGAGAAATTAGACTTTGACTATCTGTGGAAACTCAGTTAGGAGAAACTTTCATCACATCCTTTGTTTATAAATCTTGTTTGATTTGAGTTGGCACCATTACTTTACATTGACCTTATCTCTTTAAAGATACTTGCTTTTGATGTGATTTTAGGGATTGATTGGTTAACTTACTCATCGTACCAAAATTGATTGTTTTCGTAAGGTTGTTAGTTTTCATATTTCTAACTTGACTTTTTATGCAATTCAACAACTAAACCATTAAAATCGATCCTTTGTCATATCTAATCATAAAGCTATTCGTTTATTAAAAAGCGGATGTCGAAAGCTTTCTTAGCCCATGTTATGGATTTGAATAAAGACACGTCGAATTTGAATAATATTCTGTTGTTATTGACTTTCTGGCGTATTTCAGAAGAACTTCCGGTCTACCCCGAGCGTGAAGTTGAATTCTTTATTGATCTTGAACTGAGTACAAGCCCATTTCTAAAACCCATATCGAATGGCTCTATTGAACTTGAGGAGTTAAAGGTCAACTACTGAGGAATTGTTGGACATCGGTTTCATTCGATCTAGTACATCTCCTTGGGGTGCTCTGTTTTATTTGTAAAGAAGAAAAGGCGGGAGTATGCGACTTTGTATTGATTTATCGGGAATTGAACCATGTCACCATCGAGAATAGGTATCCTCTACCTCGTATTGATGACTTGTTTGACCCGATTCTGAGAGGCGCTGATTCTTTTCAAAAATCGATCTTAGATTACGGATATCATCGGTGAAGATTAGGCGAGGATATTCAAAAGCGCCTTGAGAACTTCGGTATGGGCATTATGAATTCTTAGTCGTGTCTTTCGGACTAACTAATGCTCTATGACTTTCATGGATATGATGAGCAAAGTATTGAGGAATATTTGGATCGATTCGTTGTTGTCTTTATTGATGACATCCTCATATATATTCAAAAGTAGTGAAGATCATGAGCACCATTTGAAATTTGGTACTCGAAGGCCGTGAAAACCAACTATATGCCAAATTGAAGAAATCGAGTTACGGCGAGGAAGTAGCATTCCTTGGAGCGCGTGGTGTCGAAACATGGAGTATCTGTTGATCGTGAAGATTGAAGCAATCTGAAGTTAGAACAAGCGAAAGTCGGTGTTGAAATACGTAGCTTTTGGGCTTATTTGGTTATTATCGGAGATTCGTGGAAGGGTTTTCTCGAATCATTTACTCCATTAACTTCATTAACTTCGGAAGGATACAAAATTCGTTTGGAAGCGAAGAATCGAGAAAAGTTTCAAGAGCTTAGAGGAGACTTATTTTATTTTGTTCTAACAATACCATCTGGTTCGGATGGATTTGTTATCTCTGATGATCTTGGCAAAGGGTTAGGATGTGTTCTCATGCTGGCGTGGGAAAGTCATAGCCTATGCCTCATGACAACTTAAAAGAGTATGAGAGGAATTATCCTACTCGTGATCTAGAGTTAGCGGCCCGATCGTTTCAGCGCTAAAAATATGGAGCCTTATCTATATGGGGAGAAAGTGGAGATATATTAGGACCATAAAAAGCCTTAAATATTTCTTCACTCAAAAAAGAACTCGACATGCGGCGGTGACGTTGGCTCGAGCTATTGAAGACTACGACCACCACTATTGATACCATCACAGTAAAAGCGAGCGTGGTAGGCGGCGCGTTGAGTAGAAGATCGTATCTTGAGGAGCGAGTGCGATGATGTCAAGTATCGCGTAGAACCCGACTTTAATAGAAAAAGTTAAGGTTGCTCGAGCCGCAGGGGGAGGTGATCGTATGAAGAAGAAAGTCAAGAAGGAGCTATTAGGGCGAGAATTGATGAAGAAGGAATACTTGAGTCCACTCTAGACTTTGTGTTCTAACGACTACGATTTGAAGTCAAGATTATGATGGAGGCACCACAATCGCCATTTGCGATCCATCTGGAAGTACTAAAATGTATCGTGATCTTGACATACATTTTGGTGGAACAATATGAAGAGAGAGATTGCAAAGTTTATCTCGATGTGTTTAACTTGCCAGCGTGTAAAGGCGGAGCATCTTGTACCTAAAGGGTCGTTGCAACCACTTGAGATTAGGAATGGAAGTGGGAACACATTACTATGGATTTTCGATTACGGGTCTTCCTACGGTTTCTCAAGGCATCAATCTTATTTGGGTTATTGTTGATAGATTAACCAAGTCTGCTCATTTCTTGCCGTCGGAGACTTATTCCTTGAGCGTCTTGCTAGTATATGCGTGAATGAGATTGTGAGGTTGCATGGCATGCACTGTATCCATAGTTTGGATCGTGACCCGAAGATTCACTTCAAGATTTTGGGTTAGCTTGCAAAAAGCTATGGAGCGCAGTTTGCGATTTAGTTGGCATACCATCCCCAAGCAGACGGACGATCGAGAGAGGACTATTCAAACTCTTGAAGATCTATTAAGACTACGTGTCCTAGACTTGAGGTAGTTGGGATAAGTATTTACCATTGGTGGAATTCTCCTGACAAGCAGTTATCGAGAGCAAGTATAGGTGTGGCTCCATTTGAAGCATTATATGGGCCGAAAATGTAGTTCTCGATATGTTGGGATGAGGTGGGTGAAGCAACATTGTTGGGACAGAGTTGAAATACGTATGACTCTAGAAAAGATCAAATGATTCGACAAGCGTATACAAAGCGGCACAAGATCGACAAAAGAGTTATGCGGATCTTCATCGAAAGGGCGTGGAATTTAATGTAGGGGATCGTGTATTGTTGCGAGTTGCTCCATGGAAGGAGTTACAAGATTTGGGGAGAGGAAAGCTCGATCCACGATTTATTGGTCCATTTCAAATTCTTGGCCAAGAGTAGGAAATGTAGCCTATAGACTTGCGTTACCTCAAAGTATGTCTCGTGTTCATAATGTGTTTCACATGCTCGTGCCGTAAATATGTGAAAGACCGAACCACGTTATTGAGTTAGAAGCCGGGACGAGATAATAGAAGACTTAGCGCGTATGAGGAGGTACTGTCAAGATCTTGGATAGGAAGGAGCATGTCTACTGCATGAAAGGTCGTACCACTGAGTTAAAGTTTTGTGGAGGAATAAGTTTGTGGAGGAATGATCTTATAGAGAAATGACACAGGGAATTGGAAGCGGAAATGAAAGCGAGGTATCCTCACCTTTTGAAACACCGAATGCGTCGTCGATTTCGAGGGCGAAATTTCATAAGGAGGGAGGTTGTAAGACCCCGAAATTTTTTAAATAAAAGGAATTTCCTTTATTTATTATTTTGAAATAGTAAGGGTTGATTTGATTAATGTGGATAGTTAAGGGTTAAATCATGAAATATTTCAAAATAAGCAAGTGGTTATAAAATATTCATTATTGTCGGGGAATATTCGTTTGGTGCGTGGAATATTAAATCTTTGTCGGGGAATATTAAATGCGACAATAGTAGTGACCATGTGTGGGCCCATGTGAAGCGATTGGATGAAGAAAAGCGACAAATATAAGTTGTTTTTAAATAGCTTGGCGTAGTTATTCACAGATTATCTTGTTGGAATACCGGTGGTTTAAAACACTTGTCTGGCGTTGTTGAGCGATGTAGCTGCGGTATTGCACCAATTATTGATTCTTACGTGAAAAGCCTTTACTCGATAATGGTTACGATAATTCTTTATTATTTTATTTTATTGAGTTAATAATTCTTTGCGTTGATATTTTATATTCTTTGTTGTTTGATAATTGTCATTTACGGTATTTTTCATTATCGAAGCAATAATTCATATTATCTGAATAATATTATTAGATAACATTATTGGCGATGTCTAGAAAGTTACATACAAGGAGAGGTTTGGTCACTAATTAATTGGCGGCGATAAGAAGAAATTCTTATTGGAAAGCCCCCTCTTTCAGGAGCTGCACGGTTGTCGATATTGTGATTACTGTAATATTATTTGTGAATAATTAATTATTGATTTATATGATGAGGAAAATATTGATTTTATGTGGATATAGATGGAGAAAATTTTTAAAATGACAATTGTTGAAAATTAATATTTTATCTTTTACGATAAAATAATTCGTTTAAATATATTATTTTAATAATATATTAATGGTGATATTTTTACAGCGAATGTGGGATATATGAGTATCTGAGGAGGAAGAGTATTTTTGTTGCAATAAATGTTTAAAACATGTTAAACATGTCGGTGGACCCCATTTATTGGTGAAATTTGATTATAGCTTTGTAAAATGCTTGGTTTGTGGATTTGGTCAATTTCTATTTGGAATTTGGAAAAACTTTCTTACGCAAAGTTGTAGAAATTGAATTTCCTATAAAAACTCGCGAGATTGAATTTTCTGATGAAAGGGCTATTTATTATGAATTATTGAAGTTAGAAGCTCAGAAATAATTGATTTTTGGGAGTTTAAAATATTTTTTTAAGAAAACGTTTTTTTTTTATTTGTAATTGAAGTGGCTCACATGTGTTATAAATGATCTGAAATCAGATTTCTAAGGTGGGCTTGAATATTTTAAGAAATATTATTATTTTATTAAATTTTACTGCTTTGGTGTTCTAGCATTTTTCTATAAATAGGGTCTTGGGTTAGAATTGAAAATCACACGAAGCTGAAGTTTTTCTCTCTCTATATTATCGGCGTATTCTTGTGAGTATTTTGAGTATACTTTGAGTATTGCTAGGCGGTCTGAGTTCCTTGACCTTATACTCGGTATTCTAATTTAGAAATCTTGATCTTTCGAGGTAAGGGATATTATTTTTTTGTAATGATATTATTTCTTGATATCATTATCTTTGAAATATTGATCTGAAGTTTTATCAAATTTGGAACTTTTTTTCATTCGAGGTTCTTATTCATGGGTTCTTATTCATGAGTTCTTATTCACGAGTTCTTATTAAATGATTCTTATTCACGATTCTTATTCACGAGTCTTATTAAATGAAGCGTGAAGATGTTTTTGTGGAATTTCTATCTTTTGGTGTCGGAGATTCTTATTCACGTATCTCGGCCTTTATTCACGTATCTGACCTTTATTCACGTATATCTGGTCTTATTCATAGAAAAATAAAATTTCTTCTTTTCGTCAAAACATCTAATACGGATCTAACTTTGATTGTATCCGTGTTTTGATCATTCTTGAATTTTACACCACTATGATTATTTTTGAGGTATTTTTGGGCGTGGATAAAACCAATACGAATCCTTAATCCTTAATCCTTGTCATTTTGTTTCCTTTGGATTCGTTTAAAAAAAAAAAATATTTTTCATCATCCTCGGTCTTAAATGATGATATTATGGAATATCTGGCTTTTGTAGTGCGAAGATGAATGATTTCTTAAGAATATCTTTGGGCTGTAGTGCAAAGATGAATGATTTCTGAAGAATATCTTTTGGCGTAGTGCTGAAGATGAGCAGTGTTTAAATGAACATGACCCGGTGATGAATATCTTTGGCTTTTGTAGTGCAAAGATGAATATTTGATTCGGATGTATATTGATTGATGTTACGGGGATAAAAGATGAGCGATGAACTTTTAAATTCATCATAGAAGATAGTAGTTTGCATTCTCTCTTAACTCTTCTAATGAATTATTATTTCATTGCGAATATTGATTTAAAATTTGTTGTCTATTGTATTACATTATATTTTTCCTGTTGAAGACTAACGATAATTTGTTGTATATTATCTTTAGTCGTAATATTCTTCTTGAGCTAGTTGAGCTCACCCTTTTCCTTTTGTTCCATTTTTTCTCGGGAGGCGAGAATATAGCGAGTGCAGAGTCGGGGTATGGAATGAAGGTTTTAGAAAGGATTGTTTAGTAGTCCTCACCATTTTTGTAAAATAATGTATCGATAAATGTGATGAGGATTTATTTGAGTATAGATATTATGCAGAAGATAATATTTGTATTCAAACTCACGCAGTTTTCTTGTTGTAATAATAAAGTTGTAGTTGTTTACGTACGTGTATTTTGACTTCGAGAATAGGTGATGTATACTATTTTGAGGTATACATCACCCCATTACGAGTTGTGATCGATACATGAAACAACTTATTCTGACTTTATTATTACAATGATAAAGCGTGAGTTTGAATACAAATATTATCTTCTAGACAATATCTATACTCAAATAAATCCTCATCACATTTATTGATACATTATTTTACAAAAATGGTGAGGACTACTAAACAACTCTCTCTAGAACCTTCATTCCATTACCCAGGCTACGTACTTCGTATATTCTAGCCTCACGAGAAGAAAAATGGAACAAAAAGGAAAAGGGTGAGCTCACTAGCCCGATAAAGAATATTATGACTAAGATAATATCTACAACAAATTATCGTTAGTCTTGACGGGGAAAAATCTAATAGAATCTGATAAATGACAAATTTTAAATCGATATTTGGCGTGAAATAATAATTCATTAGAAGAGTTAAGTAGAGAATGCAAACTACTATCTTACATGTATGAATTTAAAAAGTTCATAAATCTATCTTTTATCCTGTAACATCAATCGATATATATACGGAATCAAATATTCATCTTTTGCACTCTGGGCGAAGATATTCATCGATTAAGTCGTATTCATCTAAACATGTTCATTCATCTTTTTTTCTGGGCGAAGATATTCTTGAGAAATCATTCATCTTTTTACTTCTGGGCCAAAGATATTCAATAATATCATCATTTAAGGTGAGGATGATGAAAATATTTTTAAAAAAGCGAATCGGTGAAACAAAATAGCGAGGATTAAGGATTAAGGATTATTAGTACTTTGTTTTATCCATGTCAAAAATACCTCAAAAATAATCATAGTGGTGTAAAATTCAAGAATGATCAAAACATGGATCTGATCAAAGCTAGTATCCGAATAGATATTTTTAGACGAAAAGAAATTTTATTTTTTCATGAATTTTAGATGAATAATCGTGAATAGTAAGTCGTAATAGTGAATAGAAATTATCAAAAAAAAAATATAGTATCGTGAATAGTATCTCGTGAATAGTAAAATGAATATAAGTATCGTGAATAGTAACTCAGTAACTCAGAAGCATGAAAAAGTTCCAAATTTGATAAAAAGTTTCAGATCGATATTTGACATAATGATATTGAAGAAATAATATCATTTGAGAAAAAAATAATATCCACTTACCTCGAAAGATTAGATCTTACAAATTTGAAACAGGATATAGTATGACTTGAACTTGCATAGTATAGCAATACTCAAGTATACTCAAAATACTCACAAGAATCGCTCGATAATATAGAGAGAAAACTTGAGTTTACGGTGTGATTTTCAATTCTAACCTAAGCACCTATTTATAGGAAAATGCTTAGAAACCAAAGAAAAGAAAATTTAATAAAATAATATATATATATATATAAATTTCTCTCGCACACCTTTTGAAATCTGATTTCAGACATATTCACACACATACCACATTCTAAAAAAGTAAAAAAACGTTTTTTTCTAATTTAAAAAATATTTTAAACTTCAAAAATCAATTATTTGAACTTGAACTTGATAATTCATAATAAATAGCCCTTTTATCGAGAAAATTGAATCTCTTGTTTTTTATAGGAAATTCAATTCTCTACAACTTTGCGGAAGAAAGTTTTCCAAATTCCAAATAGAAATTGGCCAAGAAATCCACAAGCAGAGGCGATTTTACAATTTATAATCAAATTTCGGTCGATAAATGGGGTCCCGCAGAGCATGTTTAACATGTTTTAAACATTTATTGCAACAAAAAAATACTCTTCTCTCCTCGTATACTCATATATCCCACATTCGTTGTAAAAATATCACCATTATTATATTATTAAAATATAATAATATATTTAAATAATTATTTTATCGAGAAAAAGATAAAATTTCAATTTTCAACAATTGTCACATTAAAAATTTTCTCCATCTATATCCACATAAAATCAATATTTTTCTCATCATATGAATCAATAATTAATTATTCACAAATAATATTCTGAGAATCTGATATTAATGACGAGGCGGTTCAAAGGAAGAGGGGCTTTCGATAAAATTTCTTCTTCTTGGTGGCGCATGATTAGGTGACCAAACCTCTCCTTGAGCAGAACTTTCTAGACATTGCCAATAATGTTATCTAATAATATTATTAGGATAATATGAATTATTAGCCGATAATGAAAAATCTTGTGTAATGTGATTATTGAAACAGCAATGATATAAAATATCAATATGACAATTATTAAATCGATAAAATAAAATCTTGAGCGGTAATTCTTTGTAACCATTATTGAGTAGTGCCTTCTTACGTAAGAATCGATAATTGGTGCAATCTGGTATCTTCTTGTGTTTTAACCCCAAGAGTATTTTAACGGTATTACTTGATGTAACAACTCTGTAGTTATTTTTAAACAACTTATATTTTCGTTTTTCTTCATCGATCGCTTTTTTAGTTTATGGGGCCCACATGCATTTTGCTGGTCGTAAATACGAATATTCCAAGCGATCTGAATATTCCACGACCAAACGAATATTTCAAACAATGATGAATATTTTATAACCACTTGCTTATTTTGAAATATTTGCGTATTTTACCCTAACTATCCACATTAATCAAATCAACCCTTACTTATTTCAAAATAATAAATAGAAAATTAAATTTCATTAATAATAAGTTGGGGTCTTCTGACCTCCCTCCTTATGAAATTTCGTCCTCGAAATTGGCGTACGTACACAGTGTTTGAAAAGGTGAGGATACCTCGCTTTCATTTTAGTTTCAATTCGGTCATTTCCTCTATAGCATGATTCCTCCACAAAACTTTAACTTGTGGTATGACCTTTCTTGGCGTGGGACATGCTCTCCTTCTATCAAGATCTTGGCGGTACCTCCTCATCGTTAAGTCTTGGCTATCTCGTGGGGTTCTAACTTCTATAGCGTGGTTTGGGTCTTTCACATATTCTGAAATGCGGATATATGAAACACATTATGAACACGAGACATACGGAGAATGCTTAGTGAGTCATAGGCTACATTTCCTACTCGGTCGAGAATTTGAAATGGACGATAAATCGTGGATTGAGCTTTCCTCTCTTCCCGAATCTTGTAACTCCCTTCCATGGAGCGACTTCATGACAATCATGATCCCCTATACTAAATTCCCGTCCTTTCGATGAAGATCGCATAACTCTTTTGTCGATCTTGTCTTGGTTTGTATCGTTGTCGAATCATTTGGATCTTTTTCGGTGAGTCATACGTCTTAACTTCGGGTCCCAACAATGTTGCTTCACCCACCTCGTCCCAACATATTGGAAGCGACACTTTTCGTCCGTATAATGCTTGAATGGAGCCACACTATACTTGCACGATAAGCTTTGTTGTTGTAGGAGAATTCCACGATGGTAAATACTTATCAAGCGCCCTTGAAGTCAGGACCACGAGTCTTAATAAATCTTGAGTTTGAATAGTCTCTACGATTGTCCGTCTGGTTTGAGGATGGTATCTTAGAACCAAATAAATAAATCCGTGCCCGTAGCTTTTTGCAAGCTAACCCAAAATCTTGAAGTGAATCTTGGGTCACGATCAAAACTATGGATCTTGGGCATGCCATCTGACCTCACAATCTCATTCACGTACATACTAGCAAGGCGTTCGAGGAATAAGTCTCCGTGTCGGCAAAATAAGCGGGACTTGGTTAATCTATCAACAATAACCCAAATAGCATTGATGCCTTGAAAGCGTAGTAGGAAGACCAAAATGTGAAATCCATGGTAATGTGTTCCCACTTCCATTTCGGAATCTCAAGTGGTTCAGCGGACCCTTAGGTACTAGATGCTCGCCTGCGTTGACAAGTTAAACACATTGAGATAAACTTTGCAATCTCTCTCTTCGTATTGTTCCACCAAAATGTATGTGAAGATCACGATACATTTTAGTACTTCGAGGATGGATTGCAAATGTGTGTATTGTGTGCCTCCATCGTAATCTTGTACAAAATCAGTCGTTAGGAACCTGAAAGTGCAGAGTGGACTCGAAGTATTCCTTCTTCATCGATTCTCGCTTAGGAATAGCTCCTTCTTGTACTTTCTTCTTCATACGCATCATTTCAAGATTCGGTGGCTTGAGCGACCTTAACTTTTTCTATTAAAGTTGGCTCTCTGTCGTATACTTGACATCATCTTTTCGTTCGCATATGATCTTTCTACTCGGTAGCGTCGGCTACCCGTTAAACTTTTCGGGATGGTATTGAATAGTGTGGTCGTAGTCTTTCGATAGCTCGAGCAGCGTCGTTGCTTAGCGTGTTGAGTTCTTTTAGTGAAGAAATATTTAAGGCTTTTATGGTGCGAATATATCTCCACTTTCTCCCCATATAGATAGTGCCTCCGTATCTTTTAAGCTTGAAAAGCATTGCTTGACTCTAGATCATGAGTAGGATAATTCCTCTCATACTCTTTAAGTTGTCGCGAGGCATAGGCTATGACTTTCCCCGTTGCATGAGAACACATCCTAACCCTTTGCACGAAGCAGCATTTGTAGATAACAAATCCATCAGAACGGATGGTATTGTTAGAGCAGTCTTAGAAATAAGTCTCTCTTAAGCTCTTGGAAACTCTTCTCGCATTCTTCGCGCTCGAAGCGAATTTTGTATCCTTAGGAGTTATTTGAGTTAATGGAGTAGCGATTAGAGAAAACCCTTCCACGAATCTCAGATAATAACCGGCTAAGCCCAAAAAGCTCGTACTTGATCATGCAAGCTTGGTTGCTCCCGACTTTGTATTGCTTGATCTTGGCGGATCAGCGGATACTCCGTGTTTTGACACCGCGTGCCCGAGGAAATGCTACTTCCTCGAGCGAACTCGCATTTCTTCAATTTGGCATATAGTTTGTTTTCACGAAGCCTTTGGAGTACCGACTTCAAATGGTGCTCATGATCTTCACGACTTTTGGAATATATGAGGATGTCGTGATAAAAAACAAACAATTGATCAAATATTCCTTGAATACTCGGTTCATCATATCCATGAAAGCGCGGGAGCATTAGTTAGTCAAGAAAGACATGACTAAAATTCATAATGCCCGTCTAGGAGTTCTAAAAGGCGGTCTTTGGAATATCCTCGATTCTAATCTTGGTGATGATATCGAGCGAAGATCGATTTTTGAAAAGAATTGTGCCCCTTGCATTTGGTCAAACAAGTCATCAATCGAGGTAGAGGATACTATTCTTGATGGTGACATGGTTCGATTCGATAGTCGATACAAAATCGCATACTCCGTCTTTCTTCTTTCTGAATAAAGCAGGAGCACCCCGAGGAGATGTCTTGGGGCCAGAATGAAGCAGATGTCCAACAATTCTGTAGTTGGACCTTTAACTCTGAAGTTCAATAGGAGCCATTCGATATGGGGTTTTAGAAATGGGCTTTGTGCGGGTTCAAGATCGATAAAGAATTGACTTCACGTTACGGGGGGTAGGCAGGAAGTTCTTGAAATCGTCGGGAAAGTCGATAACAACGGGAATATTATTCAAATTTGGCGTGTCTTTATTCAAATCCATAACATGGGCTAAGAAAGCTTGACATCAGTTTTTGATAAGCGAATAGCTTTATGATTAGATAGCGGTGATTGATTTTAATGGTTTAGTTGCTTGAATTAAATACTGACGGGTTGGTTAGGAATATGAAAACTAATGACCTTACGAAAACAATCAATTTTGGCATGATGAGTAGTTAACGATCAATCCCTAAAATCACATCAAAAGCAAGTATCTTTAAAGAGATAAAATTCGGCGGTAAGGTGATGGTGCTGACTTAGAATCAAACAAGATTTATAAGCAGTGGATGTGATGAAAGTTTCTCTAGCGAGTTTCCACGAGATAGGTCGAAGTCTAATTTCTCGGTCGAGTTTAAGCGTTGAGCACATGCGGGAGAGATAAATGAATGGGTATACCGGTATCAAGTAAGGTATAAACTTCATGAATTTATAAATAGCTTACCGTGATCACCTCGTTTGGGTTCCTCGCATTTTGACCGATCCTGACAAAGCGCTCTTCCGGAATCGTTGACTTTGACTTTACGGGACGATCTTTTGAGTCATAAATCCCCATTGAACTAGGTTTTATTCTGCGTCTGATCTCGGCGATATGTCCTTCCTTTCCACAATTATAGCACCTACCTTGGCTGTTGTGGGCGGTTTTGGTGATATATCCCTCTTTCCGCATT
This sequence comes from Panax quinquefolius, assembly GCA_020205615.1. Classification (NCBI taxonomy): domain Eukaryota; kingdom Viridiplantae; phylum Streptophyta; class Magnoliopsida; order Apiales; family Araliaceae; genus Panax; species Panax quinquefolius. Next base: position 20,345,440 of record CM035155.1, read on the forward strand.
TATAGCATATATGGGTGGTGGTTCTCCTCCCTTAGAACCGATTCTTTCTTTGGCCTTTGTCGTCTTCACATAGTCGTTGTTAAATCTCCTTTTTAAAATCTCCTCTGACTCGCTTCTTTATTTTCATGGCCATGATTACCACGGAGTGGTTTACCATTTTGTCCGTCTTTTTCTTTCTCATTTGGTTATCATTATTACATTGTTTATTATCTACGAGTGCGATCACTGGTTATGGTCCCTCGGTTGGCCGTACTCGTTATCTCGCTCTAATAATTGAGCCACATTTACAACATCTGAATAGAGAGAAAATTTATGAGAAATGAGATATTTGGCGTATCTTGGGGTTTGAACCTCTAAGAAACATCCGCGTCATCGTTCCTCATTCTCCACCAAATGAGGTCTGAACTGGATAACTCTGCAAACTTTGCCTCGTCTTTGAGACTTGTCGTCGTGTTGTTTTGTTCTAATCGATGAACTCCACTTCCTTCCTTATATAGTGAACACTTTCGGGAAAGTATTTGTCATTAAATAATTCTGAAAGCGTCTCCCAAGACATCTTTGAGTCTTGCAATTTGGATGGAGTGCGCTTCTGAGACTCCCACCGATGATACGCCTGCGCCACGGAACATAAAGGTGGCGAATGGAACCTTCTGTTCCTCCGTGCATCCCGAGACATCGAATATCTTGGTAATTTGCTTGACCCGTGTTTCGCCGTGTGATCGGATCGGCTTTCCTTAAATTACGGTGGTCTGACTCTTTGAGCTGCTTGTTTGTGTGACAGTAGTGAATTGCTATCATTTCCTCTGTATTTTGAACACGAGTCTCCCTAAATGCGATTTTGCATGAGCGCAAAAAGCTTCTAAACATCCCTCGTTCATCATCACGCTTTCGGTGGTGTTGTTCGCGGGAGGAACATTCCCGACTTTTGTTGCACGTTCTCCTCGTTGGTGAGTCTGAGGCGTCTCCACGGTCTCATTTCCATTGTTAATATTCTCGATCGACATTCTCAAATCTTTTGTCGTAAAACAAGGGTTAATTAAGAAATCAATATATCACATAATATCCTTATATCTTGACCGACTAACAAATAAGCTTAGGTAGGGACACACTAGCGAAGGATTTACTCGTCTCTCTCTCCCTCTAGTTACATTCCCGATCTCATGGAGATCGTATCCTAAGCTACGATACCAAGTTGTGGCGCCCCCCAAAATAGGTATACATCACCCATTACGAGGTTGTCGATCGTGAGTGCGAACAACTACAACTTTATTATTATGATAATAAAGCTGTGAGTTTGAATACAAATATTATCTTACAGACAATATCTATACTCAAATAAATCCTCATCACATTTATTGATACATTATTTTACAAAAATGGTGAGGACTACTAAACAACTCTCTCTAAAACCTTCATTCCATACCCCAGGCTTCGTACTTTATTATATTCTCGCCTCACGAGAAGAAAAATGGAACAAAAAGGAAAAGGGTGAGCTCAACTAGCCCGATAAAGAATATTATGACTAAGATAATATCTGACAAATTATCGTTAGTCTTGACGAGGGAAAAATCTAATAGAATCTGATAGAATGACAAATTTTAAATCAATATTACATGGTGAAATAATAATTCATTAGAAGAGTTAAGTAGAGAATGCAAACTACTATCTATCTTATGTATGAATTAAAAAGTTCATAAATCTATCTTTTATCCTGTAACATCAATCGATATACATACGGAATCAAATATTCATCTTTTTTACACTTCTGGGCGAAGATATTCATCGATTAGTAGTATTAAATCTAAACACTGTTCATCTTTGCTTCTACGGGCGAAGATATTCTTGAGAAATCATTCATCTTTGCCTGAGGCCGAAGATATTCAATAATATCATCATTTAAGGTGAGGGATGATGAAAATATTTTTAAAAGCGAATCGGTGAAACAAAAAATGTGAGGATTAAGGATTAAGGATTAGTACTACTTTGTTTTATCCATGTCCAAAAATACTCAAAAAAAATAATCATAGTGGTGTAAAATTGAGAATGATCAAAACATGGATCTGATCAAAGCTAGTATCCGAATAGATATTTTAGACGAAAAGAAAAATTTTTTTGAATTTTTGATGAATATGAATAGTGAATAGTAATCGTGAATAATTCACAAAAAATCGTGAAATCGTGAATAGTAATCGTGAATATAAATGTGAATAGTAACGTGAATAGTAACTCAAACATGAAAAAGTTCAAATTTGATAAAACTTTGGATCGATATATTTGACATAATGATATTGAAGAAATAATATCATTCTGAAAAAAATAATATCCACACCTCGAAAGATCGAGTACTTACAAATTTGAAACAGGATATAGGCTATGACTTGAACTTGCATAGTATAGCAATACTCAAAGTATACTCAAAATACTCACAAGAATAAACTCGATCGATAATATAGAGAGAAAACTTGATTTACGGTGTGATTTTCAATTCTAAACTAAGCACCTATTTATAGGAAAATCTTAGAACAACAAAAGCGAGAAAATTTAATATAATAATATATATATATATAAATTTTCTCGCATACAATCTAGAATCTGATTTCAGCCATCAAACACATACACATTCTTCTAGAAAAAAAAAAAAAACGTTTTCTAATTTAAAATATTTTAAACTTCCAAAAATCAATTATTTGAACTTGAACTTGATAATTCATAATAAATAGCCCTTTTATCGAGAAAATTTGAATCTCGAGTTTTTTTATAGGAAATTCAATTCTCTACAACTTTGCGAAGAAGAAAGTTTTCCAAATTCCAAATAGAAATTGGCCAAAAGAAATCCACAAGCAAGAGGCGATTTTCTGAAATTTATAATCAAATTTCGATCGATAAATGGGGTCCATGAGCATGTTTAACATGTTTTAAACATTTATTGCAACAAAAATACTCTTCTCTCTCGTATACTCATATATCCCACATTCGTTGTAAAAATATCACCATTATTATATTATTAAAATATAATAATATATTTAAATGAATTATTTTATCGAGAAAAAGATAAAATTTCAATTTTCAACAATTGTCACATAAAAATTTTCTCCATCTATATCCACATAAAATCAATATTTTTCTCATCATATGAATCAATAATTAATTATTCACAAATAATATTCTGAGAATCCTGATATTGTGATGAGGCGGTTCAGGAAAGAGGGCTTTCGATAAAATTTCTTCTTCTTCTTGGCGCTTGATTAGGTGACCAAACCTCTCCTTAGAGCGAGAACTTTCTAGACATTGCCAATAATAATGTTATCTAATAATATTATTAGGATAATATGAATTATTGCCGATAATGAAAAATCTTGTGTAATGACAATTATTGAAACAATGATGATATAAAATATCAATATGACAATTATTAAATCGATAAAATCTTTGAGCGGTAATAATTTGTAACCATTATTGAGTAGTGCCTTCTTACGTAAGAATCGATATAATTGGTGCAATCTGGTGTCTTCTTGTGTTTTAACCAAGGTATTTTAACGGTATTACTTGGTAACAACTTCTGTTAGATTATTTTTAAACAACTTATATTTGTCGTTTTCTTCATCGATCGCTTTAGTAGTTATGGGGCCCCACACATGGGCTGTGGCGTAAATACGAATATTCACAAGCGATCTGAATATTCCACGATGACGAATATTCCCAAACAATGATGAATATTTTATAACCACTTGCTTATTTTGAAATATTTGCGTATTTTACCCCTAACTATCCACATTAATCAAATCGACCCTTACTTATTTCAAAATAATAAATAGAAAATTAAATTTCATTAATAATAAGTTGGGGTCTTCTGACCTCCCTCCTTATGAAATTTCGTCCTCGAAATTGGCGTCGTACACAGTGTTTGAAAAGGTGAGGATACCTCGCTTTCATTTTAGTTTCAATTCCCGGTCATTTCCTCTATAGCATGATTCCTCCACAAAACTTTAACTTGTGGTATGACCTTTCTTGGCGTGGGACATGCTCCTTCTATCAAGATCTTGGCGGTACCTCCTCATACGTTAAGTCTTGGCTATCTAAATCGGTTCTAACTTCTATCGCGTGGTTGGGTCTTTCACATATTCTGAAATGCGGATATATGAAACACATTATGAACACGAGACATACTCGGAGAGTATGCAGAGAGTCTATAGGCTACATTTCCTACTCGGTCGAGAATTTGAAATGGACCCGATAAATCGTGGATTGAGCTTTCCTCTCTTCCCAAATCTTGTAACTCCCTTCCATGGAGCGACTTCATGACAATCGCATGATCCCCTACACTAAATTCCCGTCCTTTCGATGAAGATCCGCATAACTCTTTTGTCGATCTTGTCTTGGTTTGTATCGTTGTCGAATCATTTGGATCTTTTCGGTGAGTCATACGTACTTAACTTCGGGTCCCAACAATGTTGCTTCACCCACCTCGTCCCAACATATTGGAAGCGACACTTTCGTCCATATAATGCTTGAATGGAGCCACACTATACTTGCACGATAGCTTTGTTGTTGTAGGAGAATTCCACCGATGGTAAATACTTATCATTTGCCCTTGAAGTCTAGGACCACGAGTCTTAATAAATCTTGAGAGTTTGAATAGTCCTCTCGATTGTCGTCTGGTTTGAGGATGGTATCTTAGAACCAGATAAATAAATCCGTGCCCGTAGCTTTTTTTTGCAAGCTAACCCAAAATCTTGAAGTGAATCTTGGGTCGCGATCAAAACTATGGATCTTGGCATGCCATGCTGACCTCACAATCTCATTCACGTACATACTAGCAAGGCGTTCGAGGAATAAGTCTCCGTGTCGGCAAGAAATGAAAGCGGACTTGGTTAATCTATCAACAATAACCCAAATAGCATTGATGCCTTGAGAAAGCAAGTAGGAAGACCCGTGCTTGAAATCCATGGTAATGTGTTCCCACTTCCATTTCGGAATCTCGAGTGGTTCAGCGGACCCTTAGGTACTAGATGCTCGCCTTTACCGTTGACAAGTTAAACACATTGAGATAAACTTTGCAATCTCTCTCTTCGTATTGTTCCACCAAAATGTATGTCGAAGATCACGATACATTTTAGTACTTCGAGGATGGATTTGCAAATGGTGTATTGTGTGCCTCCATCATAATCTTGTACTTCAAAATCAGTCGTTAGGAACCTGAAAGTCAGAGTGGACTCGAAGTATTCCTTCTTCATCGATTCTCGCTTAGGAATATAGCTTCTTGTACTTTTCTTTCTTCTTCATACGCATCATTTCAAGATTCGGTGGCTTGAAGCGACCTTAACTTTTCTATTAAAGTTGGCTCTGTCGTATACTTGACATCATCGCTTTTTTTCGCATATGATCTTTCTACTCGTAGCGTCGGCTACCACGTTAAACTTTTCGAGGATGGTATTGAATAGTGTGGTCGTAGTCTTTCGATAGCTCGAGCCAGCGTCATTGCTTAGCGTGTTGAGTTCTTTTTAGTGAAGAAATATTTAAGGCTTTTATGGTGCGAATATATCTCCACTTTCTCCCCGTATAGATAGTGCCTCCATATCTTTAAGCGCAAGCATTTGCTTTGCTTGACTCTAGATCATGAGTAGGATAATTCCTCTCATACTCTTTAAGTTGTCATGAGGCATAGGCTATGACTTTCCCGTTGCATGAGAACACATCCTAACCCTTTGCACGAAGCATCATTTGTAGATAACAAATCCATCAAGAACGGATGGTATTGTTAGAGCAGTCTTAGAAATAAGTCTCCTCTTAAGCTCTTGGAAACTCTTCTCGCGTTCTTCGCTCCAAGCAATTTTGTATCCTTAGGAGTTATTTGAGTTAATGGAGTAGCGATTAGAGAAAACCCTTCCACGAATCTCGATAATAACCGGCTAAGCCCAAAAAGCTCGTACTTGATCGCAGAGCTTGGTTGCTCCCGACTTTGTATTGCTTGATCTTGGCGGATCAGCGGATACTCCGTGTTTTGACACCCGCGTGCCCGAGAAATGCTACTTCCTCAAGCGAACTTCGCATTTCTTCAATTTGGCATATAGTTTGTTTTCACGAAGCCTTTGGAGTACCGACTTCAAATGGTGCTCATGATCTTCACGACTTTTGGAATATATGAGGATGTCATCAATAAAAAACAACAACAAATGATCAAATATTCCTTGAATACTCGGTTCATCATATCCATGAAAAGCGCGGGAGCATTAGTCGGTCAGAAAAGACATGACTAAGAATTCATAATAATGCCGTCTAGGAGTTAAAAGCGGTCTTTGGAATATCCTCGATTCTAATCTTGGTGATGATATCGAGCGAAGATCGATTTTTGAAAAAATTGTGCCCTTACTGCATTTGGTCGAACAAGTCATCAATCACGAGGTGAGGATACCTATTCTTGATGGTGACATGGTTCGATTCAGATAGTCGATACAAAAGTCGCATACTCCGTCTTTCTTCTTTCTGAATAAAGCAGGAGCACCCCGAGGAGATGTCTTGGGGCCAGATGAAGCAGATGTCCAACAATTCTGTAGTTGGACCTTTAACTCTGAAGTTGATAGGAGCCATTCGATATGGGGTTTTAGAAATGGGCTTTGTGCGGGTTTGAGATCGATAAAAAATTGACTTCACGTTACGGGGTAGGCGGGAAGTTCTTGAAATCGTCGGGAAAGTCGATAACAACGGGAATATTATTCAAATTTGGCGTGTCTTTATTCAAATCCATAACATGGGCTAAGAAAGCTTGACATCAGTTTTTGATAAGCGAATAGCTTTATGATTAGATATAGCGGTGATTGATTTTAATGGTTTAGTTGCTTGAATTAAATACAACGGGTTGGTTAGGAATATGAAAACTATGACCTTACGAAAACAATCAATTTTGGCATGATGAGTAGTTAACGATCGATCTAAAATCACATCAAAAGCAAGTATCTTTAAAGAGATAAGGTTGACAGCGGGTAAGGTGATGGTGCTGACTTGAATCAAACAAGATTTATAAGCGAGTGGATGTGATGAAAGTTTCTCTAGCGGAGTTTCCACGAGATAGGTCGAAAGTCTAATTTCTCGGTCGAGTTTAAGCGTTGAGCACATGCGGAGAGATAAATGAATGGGTATGCCGGTATCAAGTAAGGTATAAACTTAGCGAGAATTTATAAATAGCTTACCGTGATCACCTCGTTTGGGTTCTCGCATTTTGACCCGATCGATCTGACAAAGCGCTCTTCCGGAATCGTTGACTTTGACTTTTACAGGGACGATCTTTTGAGTCACCGAATCCCATTGAACTAGGTTTTGTTGAAAATTAATATTTTATCTTTTACGATAAAATAATTCATTTAAATATATTATTTTAATAATATATTACTTGGTGATATTTTACAATGAATGTGGGATATATGAGTATATGAGGAGGAAGAGTATTTTGTGGCATTAAATGTTTAACACATGTTTTGTGTGTTGGTGGACATACAATTATTATTAGAAATTTGATTATAACTTGTAAAATCACTTGTTTGTGGATTTGGTCAATTTCTATTTGGAATTTGGAAAAACTTTCTTCTGCAAAGTTGTAGAATTTAATTTCCTATAAAAACTCATGAGATTTGAATTTTCTGATGAAAGGGCTATTTATTATGAATTATTGAAGTTAGAAGTTAAAATAAATAATTAATTTTGGGAGTTTTAGTTAATTATTTTGAGAAAAACGTTTTTGCAACTAAGTTGGCCTCACATGTGATTCAAATGGGCTGAGATCAGTTGTCTAAGGTGGGCTAAAGAAAATGTGAAAAATATATTAATATTATATTGATTTTTTGCTTTGGTGTTACAAGCGTTTTCACCTATAAATAGGGTCTTGGGTTAGAATTGAAAAAACACACGAAGCTGAAGTTCTCTCTCTTTCTCTCTCGATATATTGGCGTATTCTTGTGAGTATACTTTGAGTATTGTTAGGCGGTGCAAGTTCCCTTGACTTTATATATCGGTATTAAAATTTAAATCTTAATCTTTTTCGAGGTAAGGGATATTATTTTTTTTGTAATGATATTATTTCTTGATATCATTATCTTTGAAATATTGATATGAGTTTTTTATCAAATTTGGAACTTTTTTCATATGGGAGTTACTATTCATGAGTTCTTATTCACGAGTTCTTATTCATGAGTTCTTATTCACGATTCTTATTCACAAAGTACTATTAAATGAAGCGTGAAGATGTTTTTGTGGAATTTCTATCTTTTGGTGTCGAGATTCTTATTCACGTATCACGGCCTTTATTCACGTATCTGACCTTTATTCACGTATCTCGGTCTTATTCATAGAAAAATAAAATTTCTTCTTTTTAAGTCAAAACATCTATTACGGATACTAGCTTTGATTGTATCCGTGTTTTGATCATTCTTGAATTTTACACCACTATGATTATTTTTGAGGTATTTTTGAGGCGTGGATAAAACCAAATCACAATCCTTAATCTTAATCCTTGTCATTTTGTTTCCTTTGGATTCGTTTCTTTAAAAATATTTTCATCATCCTCATCTTAAATGATGATATTATTGAATGATGATGAATGATTTGAAGAATATCTTTGGCTGTGGTGCGAAGATGAGCAAGTGTTGAGATGACATGGAGATTGATTAATATCTTTGGCTGTAGTGCAAAGATGAGCAGTGTTGAGATGAACATGGTGGATTGATTAATATCTTTGGCTGTAGTGCGAAGATGAGCAGTGTTTAAATGGCATGACGGTGATGAATATCTTTGGCTGTAGTGCAAAGATGAATATTTGATTCGGATGCATATTGATTGATGTTCTGAGGATAAAATATTGATGATGAATTTATTAAATTCATAGATTATAGTAGATTTCATTCTCTACGTAACTCTTACATGAATTATTATTTCATTGCGAATATTGATGCGAAACTTGTTATCTATTGTATTCTATCAGTTTTCCACTGTTGAAGACTAACGATAATTTGTTGTATATTATCTTAGTCGTAATATTCTTTCTTGGGCTAGATTGAGCTCACCCTTTTCCTTGTTGTTCCATTTTCTTCTCGGGGAGGCGAGAATGTAGCGAAGTCTTAGTCGGGGTATGGAATGAAGGTTACAGAGAGAGTTGTTTAGTAGTCCTCACCATTTTGTAAAATAATGAATCAATAATTATGATGGGGATTTATTTGAGTATAGATATTGTCTTGAAGATAATATTTGTATTCAAACTCACATATTTTCTTGTTGAAATAATAAAGTTGTAGTTGTTTACATACCGTGTATTTGGCGACTCGAGAATGGGTGATGTATACCTATTTTGGGGCGTCGCGGTTAATATCGAGCTTAGGGATATGATCTCTGGCGGAGATCGGGGAATAGAACTAGGAGGGGAGGCAGAGTAAATCCTTATTTAGTGTGTCTACTAAAGCTTATTTGTTAGTTGGTCGATATATAGGGATATTATGTGATATATTGATTTCCTTAATTAACCCTTGTTTTTATGGCGATATTTGAGAATGTCAATTGAGAATATTAATGATTGGAGTAAATGAGGCAGTGGAGATGCTGTACTCACCTGAGAGAGAGCGTCAGCAGTGGCAATGTTCCTCTGTGAACAACACCTTTGGCGAGATGATGAGCGAGGGGATGTTTAGAAGCTTTGCAGTTCATGCAAAATCGAGACGAGGAGACTTCGTGTTCAAAATCTGAGGAGGAAATGATAGCAATTCACGGTGGTCACGATTGAGCGATTCAAAAGTTGGGACCACGAGAATTGCAGGGAAGCGGATCCGATTAAAGCGGAGAGCGTGGGTGAACAAATTGCAAGATATTGATGTCTTGGGATGCGGAGAGCGAGAAAGTTCCATTCGCCACCTTTATGTTAGTGGCGGCCGATTCTTGGTGGGAATCATGAAGCGTACCCATCAATTTACTTTCGGCATGTCGTGGGAGGCGTTTGAAGCGATTCGATGACAATACTTCCTGAAAGTATTCGTCGTATGAAGGAAGTGGAGTTTATTAGACTGAAGCGAAGAATAACGTGGCGGTGTCCCGATCTGGCGAAGTTAGCGGAGTTATCAGTTGCACCTCATTTGGTGGAGAATGAGAGCGTATGGGCGGATGTTTACGAGAGGTTTGAAACCCGACATCGTCGATTATCTCATTTCTCATAAATTTCTCTCTATTAGGATGTTGTCAGCGGGGCTCGGTTGTTAGGCGAGATAGCGATACGTTCAATGAGGGGACCATAACCGAGGATCATCTAGAAGATAGCGATCATCGGAATAACGCGATAACGGCGGAGAAAGAAGAATCTGAGACAAAGCGGTAACCACTACGGTGGTAATCGTGGCCGTGAAAATAGAAAAGCGAGTCGGGAGGAGATTTTAAAAGAGGAGATTCAGCCAGCGACCGTGTGAAGGCGTCGGCGTACGCGATAGCAACTAGTTTTAAGGGAGGAGAAGCGACCCATAGGTCGTATATTACAAATCTTTGGGAAGAGGACATATCATTCAAAAGCGCCTAGCAGTTTAAGGTATGCTATAATTGTGGAAAAGAAGGACATATCGCTCGAGATTATGCGATATCGAAACCGATCCGGCGAGAATGGTGACTCGAAAGGATGTCGAGAAAAGTCGAAAGTCAGCGGTTCTTGGAAGGCGTTTGTCGTGGCCGGTCAAAATCTGAGAACGAGCGAAGTTAGCAGGTTAGTCGATTATAAATTCTTGCGAAGTATATACCTTACTAGAATATCGGTTACTACCCATTCTTTTATCTCTCTCTTACTTGCGCTCAGCGTTTAAACTTGACTCAGGAGAAATTAGACTTTGACTATCTGTGGAAACTCAGTTAGGAGAAACTTTCATCACATCCATTTGTTTATAAATCTTGCTTGATTGAGGTTGGCACTATCCATTACACATTAACCTTATTTATAGAGAGATATTTTTTTTTGATGTGATTTTAAGGTTAACTACTCATAAATGCTTGAAATTGATTATTTTACGTAATGTTGTTAGTTTTCATATTCTAAACAACACATTGTTATTGAATTCAAACAATCAAACCATTGTAGTCGAACATTTTCATATCAAGCCGTGAAGTCGTTCGTTTATTACGGATGTCGAATTTTCTTAGTCCATGTTATGGATTTGAATAAAGACACGTCGAGTTGAATAATATTCTGTTGTTATTGATTTTTCTGGCGTATTTCTGAAGAATTTCTTGGCTTACTCCTGACACGATATTAAATTTTGTATCGACTTTGAACCGGTACAAAACTCATTTCTAAAATCTCATATCGAATGGCTCTATTGAACTGGGAGTTAAAAATTCAACTATAAATTTGGTACTGAGCCTTTATCTTGTGACTTCCTTTGTGGAATTCACTAAGCGGAACTCTCTGTAGGGGCGTCGTATTAGATGCGATAGTAAAGCGATAGGTGTCATTGTGACGTCTTATCAAGATTGGGATATGAGTCGCGGTTGAGAAAGCAACCTAAATCGATAATCGAAATCGTAGCTTTCAGAAGCTTAGTTGGTTATTATCGGAGATTCGTTGAAGGATATTCTCGAATCGCTATTCCATTCTTGGTGACTCGTAGAGATACAAAATTCGAATGGAAGCGAGGAATGTGGGAAGAGCTTGAAGAACTCGAGAGGAGACTCATTTCGGCACATGTATTACGATCGTACCATCTGGAAAAGCGAGCGTGGTAGGTGGCGGCGTTGAGTAGAAGATCGTATCTTGAGGAGCGAGTGCGATGATGTCAAGTATCGCATAGAGCCCGACTTTAATAGAAAAAGTTAAGGTTGCTCGAGCCCGCAGGCCGGGTGATCGTATGAAGAAGAAAGTACAAGAAGGAGCTATTAGGGCGAGAATTGATGAAGAAGGAATACTTGAGTCGACTCGGACTTTGCATTCCTAATGATTTTGATTTGAAGCATAGAATCATGATGGAGGCACCTGACACATTGTTTGCAATCCATCTGGAAGTACTTAAAATGTATCGTGATCTTGACATACATTTTGGTGGAATAATATGAGGGAGAGAGATTGCAAAGTTTATCTCGATGTGTTTAACTTGCCAGCGTGTAAAAAGCGAGCATCGAGTGCGAAAGGTCCATTGCTGACCACTTGAGATTTTGAAATGGATGTGGGAACACATTACCATGAATTTCATTACTAATCTTCCCTGAGGTTTCTCAAGGCGTAGATGCGATTTGGGTTATTGTTGATAGATTAACCAAGTCGCTCATTTCTTACCGTCTGAGAGACTTATTCCTTGAGCGTCTTTCCGTATATGCGTGAATGAGATTGTGAGATTGCATGGCATGCGGTATCCATAGTTTTGGGTTGTTTGTGAAAGCTATGGGCGCAATTTACGATTGATTTGGCATACCATCCTCAAGCGGATGAAGCGATCGAAAGGACTACTCAAACTCTTGAAGATATATTAAAACTACGTGTCTAAATTTCAAAGGAAGTTGGGATAAGTACTTGCCATTGGTGGAATTCTCATCAACAATAGTTATTAAACAAATATAGGCATGGTTCCATTTGAAGCATTATATGGACAAAAATGTCGTTCTCGATATGTTGGGATGAGGTGGGTGAAGCAACATTGTTGGGACTAGGAGTTAATACGTATGACTAATGATTAGACAAGCGATTATCTAAGCGACCACAAGATCGACAAAAAGAGTTATGCGGATCTTCATCGAAAGGGCGTGGAATTTAATGTAGGGATCATGTATTGTTGCGAGTTGCTCCGTGGAAGGAGTTCAAGATTTGGGAAGAGAGGAAAGCTCGATCCATGATTTATTGGTCCATTTCAAATTCTTGGCCAAGAGTAGGAAATGTAGCTATAGACTTGTGTTACCTCAAAGTATGTCTCGTGTTCATAATGTGTTTCACATGCTCGTACTTCGTAAATATGTGAAAGACCGAACCACGTTATTGAGTTAGAAGCAGGACGAGATAATAGAAGACTTAACGTATGAGGAGGTACTGTCAAGATGTTGGATAGGAAGGAGCATGTCCCTGTGAAAGGTCGTACCACAAGTTAAAGTTTTGTGGAGGAATCATCTTTATAGAGGAAATGACACAGGAGTTGGAAGCGGAAATGAAAGCGAGGTATCCTCACCTTTTCAAAACACCGAGTCGTCGTCGATTTCGAGAGGCGAAATTTCATAAGGAGGGAGGTTGTAAGACCCCAAAATTTTTTTAAATAAAAGGAATTTCCTTTATTTATTATTTTGAAATAGTAAGGGTTGATTTGATTAATGTGGATAGTTAAGGGTTAAATCATGAAATATTTCAAAATAATGAGTGGTTATAAAATATTCATTATAAATTCGGGGAATATTCGTTTGGTGCGTGGAATATTAAATTTGTCGGGGAATATTAAATGCTGACGGTATGACCATGTGTGGGCCCATGTGAGCGATTGGATGAAGAAAGCGACAAATATAAGTTGTTTTTAAATACTTGGCGTAGTTATTACAGATTATCTTGTTGGAATACCCGGTGGTTAAAAAACACTAATCTGGCGTTGTTGAGCAGTAGCACTGCGGTATTGCACCAATTATTGATTCTTACGTGAAAGCCTTTACTCGATAATGGTTACGATAATTCTTGTTCGATATTTTATTGAGTTAATAATTCTTTGCGTTGATATTTTATATTCTTTGTTGTTTGATAATTGTCATTTACGGTATCTTTCATTATCGAAGCGATAATTCATATTATCTGAATAATATTATTAGATAACATTATTGGCAATGTCTAGAAAGTTACATACAGGAGAGGTTTGATCATCTAATTGCTTGCATGATGAAGAAATTCTTATTGGAAAGCCCCCTCTTTCTGAGGAGCTGCACGGTTGTCGATATTGTGATTACGTAATATTATTTGTGAATAATTAATTATTGATTTATATGATGAGGAAAATATTGATTTTATGTGGATATAGATGGGAAAATTTTTAAAATGACAATTGTTGAAAATTAATATTTTATCTTTTACGATAAAATAATTCATTTAAATATATTATTTTAATAATATATTAACGGTGATATTTTACAATGAATGTGGGATATATGAGTATATGAGGAGGAAGAAGTATTTTGTGGCATTAAATGTTTAACACATGTTTTTGTGTGTTGGTGGACACAATTATTGGTAGAAATTTGATTATAGCTTGTAAAATCACTGTTTGTGGATTTCGGTCAATTTCTATTTGGAATTTGGAAAAACTTTCTTCTGCAAAGTTGTAGAAATTGAATTTCCTATAAAAACTCTTGAGATTTGAATTTTCTGATGAAAAGGGCTATTTATTATGAATTATTGAAGTTAGAAGTTCAAAATAATTAATTTTGGGAGTTTTAGTTAATTATTTTGAGAAAAACGTTTTTTGCAACTAAGTTGGCCTCACATGTGATTCAAATGGGCTGAGATCAGTTGTCTAAGGTGGGCTAAAGAAAATGTAAAATATATTAATATTATATTAAATTTTACTGCTTTGGTGTTAAGCATTTTTCTATAAATAGGGTCTTGGGTTAGAATTGAAAAACACACGAAGCTGAAGTTTCTCTCTATTTCTCTCTCGATATATTGGCGTATTCTTGTGAGTATACTTTGAGTATTGTTTAGGCGGTGCAAGTTCCTTGACACTTATACCATTATTAAATTTAGAAGTCTTAATCTTTCGAGGTAAGGGATATTATTTTTTTGTAATGATATTATTTCTTGATATCATTATCTTTGAAATATTGATCTGAAGTTTTTATCAAATTTGGAACTTTTTCATATCGGGGTTCTTATTCATGAGTTCTTATTCACGAGTTCTTATTCATGAGTTCTTATTCACGATTCTTATTCACGAGTCTTATTAAGTAGGCGTGAAGATGTTTTTGTGGAATTTCTATCTTTTGGTGTCGAGAGTTACTATTCACGTATCTGGCCTTTATTCACGTATCTGACCTTTATTCACGTATCTGGTCTTATTCATAGAAAAATAAAATTTCTTCTTTTTCGTCAGAAACATCTATACGGATACTAGCTTTGATTGTATCCGTGTTTTGATCATTCTTGAATTTTACACCACTATGATTATTTTTGAGGTATTTTTGGGCGTGGATAAAACCAATCTGAATCCTTAATCCTTAATCCTTGTCATTTTGTTTCCTTTGGATTCGTTTCTTTAAAAATATTTTTCATCATCCTCGGTCTTAAATGATGATATTATTGAATATCTTTGGCTTTGTAGTGCGAAGATGAATGATTTCTGAAGAATATCTTTGGCACTGTAGTCACGAAGATGAGCAGTGTTGAGATGAACATGGCCATGGATTGATTAATATCTTTGGCTTTGTAGTGCAAAGATGAGCAGTGTTGAGATGAACATGGAGATTGATTAATATAGTGCGAAGATGAGCAGTGTTTAAATGAACATGACCGGTGATGAATATCTTTGGCTGTAGTGCAAAGATGAATATTTGATTCGGATGTATATTGATTGATGTTACTGAGGATAAAATATTGATGATGGTATTAAATTCATAGATTATAGTAGATTTCATTCTCTACGTAACTCTTACATGAATTATTATTTCATTTGCGAATATTGATCGAAACTTGTTGTACATTGTATTACATCAGATTTTTCCTGTTGAAGACTAACGATAATTTGTTGTATATTATCTTAGTCGTAATATTCTTCTTGGGCTAGTTGAGCTCACCCTTTTCCTTGTTGTTCCATTTTTCTTCTCGGGGAGGCGAGAATGTAGCGAATCTTAGTCGGGGTATGGAATGAAGGTTTAGAGAGAGTTGTTTAGTAGTCCTCACCATTTTGTAAAATAATGAATCAATAATTATGATGGGGATTTATTTGAGTATAGATATTATCTAGAAGATAATATTTGTATTCAAACTCGCAGATTTCTTGTTGTAATAATAAAGTTGTAGTTGTTTACATACCATGTATTGACAATTTCAGAATAGGTGATGTATACCTATTTTGGGGGCGTCACATATATGTCCTTCCTTTCCACAATTATAGCATACCTTAAGCTTGTTGTGGGCGGGTTTGGGTGATATGTCCCTCTTTCCGAATTTATAGCATATCTCGGCATATTAGGTGGTCGTTTCTCCTCCCTTAGAATCGATTCTTCTTAACCTTTGTCGTCTTCACGTAATTAGTTGTTAAATCTCCTCTTTTAAAATCTCCTCTGACTCGCTTCTTATATTTTCATGACCATGATTACCACGAGTGGTTACCATTTTGTCAAATCTGTTTCTTTCTCATTTGGTTATCATTATTACATTGGTTGCTATCTACTGAATACGATCTGGTTGTGGTCCCTCGATTGTAGTACTCGTTATCTCGCTCTAATAATTGAGCCACATTTCTGACATCTGAATAGAGAAAATTTATGAGAAATGAGATCTTTGGCGTATCTTAGGGTTTGAACCTCTAAGAAACATCCGCGTCATCGTTCCTCATTCTCCACGAAATGAGGTCTGAACTTTGGATAACTCTGCAAACTTTGCCTCGTCTTTGAGACAGCGTCGTCGTTGTTTTGCTCGATCTAATAAACTTCACTTCCTTCGTATATGGCGAACACTTTTCGGAAAGTATTTGTCATTAAATAGTTCTGAAAGCGTCTCCCGAGACATCTTTGAGTCTTGTTTGGATGGAGTGCGCTTCCATGAGACTCCACCGATGATGCCTCGCCCACGGAACATAAAGGTGGCGAATGGAACCTTCTGTTCTCCGTGCATCCCGAGACATCGAATATCTTGGTAATTTGCTTGACCCGTGTTTTCGCCGTGATCGGATCGGCTTTCCCTTAAATTGGTGGTCTGACTCTTTGAAGCGCTTGCATTTGTGACAATGACGTGAATTGCTATCATTTCCTCTGTATTTTGAACACGAGTCTCCTAAATGCGATTTTGCGTGAGCTGCAAAAAGCTTCTAAACATCCCTCGTTCATCAATACATTCGGTGGTGTTGTTCGCGGGAGGAACATTGCCGACTGTTACTGCGTTCTCCTCGTTGGTGAGTCTGAGCGTCTCCACAGTCTCATTTCCATTGTTAATATTCTCGATTCGACATTCTCAAATCTTGTCGTAAAAGCAAGGGTTAATTAAGAAATCGATATATCACATAATATCCATATATCTTGACCAACTAAAAAAATAAGCTTAGGTAGGACACCTTTAGCGAAGGATTTACTAAATCTCTCCCTCTAGTTACATTCCGAGGTCTCGCTTGGAGATCGTATCCTAAGCTACGATACCCATTGTGGCGCCCCAAAATAGGTATATCATCACCCATTACGAGTTGTCAATATATAGTGCGAAGCAACTACAACTTTATTATTACAATAGTAAAGCTGTGAGTTTGAATACAAATATTATCTTACAGACAATTATCTATACTCAAATAAATCCTCATCACATTTATTGATACATTATTTTACAAAAATGGTGAGGACTACTAAACAATTCTTTCTAAAACCTTCGTTTCCATTTTACCACAGGCTATGCATTTATATTTTACGCCTCACGAGAAGAAAAATGGAACAAAAAGGAAAAGGGTGAGCTCAACTAGCCCGATAAAGAATATTATGACTAAGATAATATACAACAAATTATCGTTAGTCTTGATAGGGAAAAATCTAATAGAATCTGATAAATGACAAATTTTAAATCGATATTACGCGTGAAATAATAATTCATTAGAAGAGTTAAGTAGAGAATGCAAACTACTATCTTACATGTATGAATTTAAAAGTTCATCATCTATCTTTTATCCTGTAACATCAATCGATATACATACGGAATCAAATATTCATCTTTTACGCTACGGGCCGAAGATATTCATCGATTAAGTCGTATTAAATCTAAACACATTTCATCTTTTACTCACTGACGAAGATATTCTTGAGAAATCATTCATCTTTGCTACTGGGCCCGAAGATATTCCATAATATCATCATTTAAGGTAGAAGATGATGAAAAATATTTTAAAAAAGCGAATCGATTGAAACAAAATGTGAGGATTAAGGATTAAGGATTAGTACTTTGTTTTATCCACGTCAAAAATACCTCAAAAATAATCACAAGTGGTGTAAAATTCGAGAATGATCAAAACATGGATCTGATCAAGCTAGTATCGAGAATAGATATTACAGACGAAAGAAAAAATTTTTCATTTTTAGATGAAATAGTGAAATGATAAGTGAATAGTGTAAATATTATCGTGAATAGTCTTTGTATCGTGAATAGTAACTCAGAGTAACACCAAAAGTTCAAATTTAATAAAAATTTGGATCAATATTTCAACATAATGATATTGAAGAAATAATATCATTCTGAAAAAAATAATATCACTTACCTCGAAGATTAGTACTTGCATTTGGAATCTAGGGTATAGTCTTTGAAAGGAACACTTGCAGTATGCAATACTCAAAGTATACTCAAAATACTCACAAGAATATTTCGATAATATAGAGAAAACTTGATTTACGGTGTGATTTTCAATTCTAACTAAGCACCCTATTTATAGGAAAATCTTAGAACACGAAAGCGAGAAAATTTAATAAATTAATAATATAATTATATAATTTTCTATGCATGCCTAGAATCGATTTCAACCATCAAATACATGCCACATTCTAGAAAAAGTAAGAAAAAACGTTTTCTAATTTTAAATATTTTAAACTTCAAAAATCAATTATTTGAACTTGAACTTGATAATTCATAATAAATAGCCCTTTCATCGGAAAATTTGAATCTCGCGAGTTTTTATAGGAAATTCAATTCTCTACAACTGCGGAAGAAAGTTTTCCAAATTCAAATAAAATTGGCAAGAAATCCACAAGCAGGCGATTTTACAATTTATAATCAAATTTGAGTCGATAAATGGGGTCCCGCAGACATGTTTAACATGTTTTAAACATTTATTGCAACAAAATACTCTTCTCTCTCGTATACTCATATATCCCACATTCGTTGTAAAATATCACCATTATTATATTATTAAAATATAATAATATATTTAAATGAATTATTTTATCGAGAAAAGATAAAATTTCAATTTTCAACAATTGTCACATTAAAATTTTCTCCATACATATCCACATAAAATCAATATTTTCCTCATCATATGAATCAATAATTAATTATTCACAAATAATATTACTGGAATCCTGATATTGTGACGAGGCGGTTCAGGAAGAGGGGCTTTCGATAAAAATTTCTC